>JAAALK010000289.1:27940617-28328969 GCA_019279435.1 Zizania palustris | reverse complement strand
TACTCTCCTCTCAGAGCAAGTATAGCCTTGCACGCATCAGTTGTGTGACTCCAGTTTTCACCATGGATACAGCAGAAAAAGGTCTGGCCTTTGCCAGCCGGTTTCCCTGGCAGCCTCCAACCGCTGGTCTTGCTTCCTGAGGGTTGTGCAGCCCTTTGGGCAAACTTCTACGGGGGTGCAATGTTTAGAACTTCTAAACGAGGATGCTTTTGCCCCCGACGCCTGTCATGCTGAGCTTCGAAGCTAGTCCCTTGCGGCTGTGCTGATGTTTTCACTTCCAATTTAACTTCTTGCAGTATCGACAGGGTTGTAGCAGTTCTCCGAAGCCATCCCTCTTCTGACCTTGCATATTCTTCGAAATAAGACATCAACTGAGAAACAAAAGATATACTTTTCCGGTGAAATTTATCAAGGAGGCCTGGATGAATAACTCCCTCTCGAGCTACGTCAACTACTGAAGACGTAGTTAACCCTCGAATTTGCGACTTCGTATGAGCGAAGCGCTTGAAATATTGTCTTAAGGTCTCTCCAGGGATCTGCTTCACCTGGAAAAGACTTCCTGTTGACATAGGGGGTATGAAGGTACCCTGAAAGTTACTCACGAAATTCTTCTTCAACTGCCCCCATGAACTGATTGACCCTTGCTTCAGAGACCAAAACCACCGCAATACAACTCCTTGAAGAGCCAGGGGGAAACATTTTGCCATAGTGTCCCGCACTCCTCCACTGGCTTCAATTGCTAGAGCATAAGAACGGATGAATTCTCCAGGATCTTCATCTCCGACATACTTGCAAAGCTTCGAAGTTTTGAACTTAGGGTCGAAGCGTACTGTTGGGGGAAAATATTCCATCTTCAGGGTTATAGCAGTAACAGGACAAAGGTTGGTGATTAAATCCAAGACTTCCAGCCTACGAATCCGGGGATGCATTGAATCAAGTTCGAAGTATGATGACGGACTCTAGTTCGAAGTATATCTTCGAACTTGGACTCTTCCGAGAGCTTCTTTGCTAGCTAAGATGGAAGACTTATCTTCTTTCTTATTAGATTAGTCTTTTACTATTTTAACCTTATTAAGGGTACCGAATAGTTTCCACTATGTCGGTTGTAATAGAGGGGTAAAAGGGTCTTTTCCTTAATGTTTGGGCCTATAAATACCCCCCGTTTTACCCTGTAATGAGGACCGAATACAAGTTATTCAATACACACTTTCAAGCTATTCTAAGTTATTATCCTTTCGGAGGCTTGGAATAGTTTAGTTCAAAAAACTTCGTTCTCTACCAAGTTTTCAAATCATGCCTTCTAAGCGGAGTGCAGCTAATAATCCTATTCGGAGGTCCCCTCGGACCTCCGGAGCAAGATCTTCAGACACAGTTGAGGTCGGAGGACCTTCGATGTTTCCTCCACCTCAAACTCCGGAAGGGATTCCCCTTCCTCGAGCATACGAAGTTCCTCCGCCAACTCCATCTATACTTCGGCCAGCCGGAGTCCCTCTTCCACCTCCTCCACTTCGAACTGATCCCTACAGTTCTCAAGACCGGGAAGACCCTTCCGGAGGAGATGAAGACTGTCTTGGTGATATGGCCGCTCAAATGGCCAGTCTCCAAGCCGAAGTTGCAAGGTGGCGGCAAGAAGCCGCGAATAGGCTTCGTTCTCAAGCCACCCCAACCATTCCCGAAGTGCCCGAAGACGACGAGCCTATTTATCCCGAAGTTCCGGAGAATGCCTCTTTTGACCCGAATCTCCGCTGCATCCCGAGTTGCAGAAAGTACGCTTCGATCCTAAGTTCAAAACTTCGAAGCTTTGCAAGTATGCCGAAGATGAAGATCCTAGAGAATTCGTTCGTTCTTATGCTCTAGCAATTGAAGCTAGCGGGGGAGTGCGAGACACTATGGCAAAGTGTTTCCCCCTAGCTCTTCAAGGAGTGGCATTGCGGTGGTTCTGGTCTCTGAAGCCAGTATCAATCAGTTCATGGGGGAAGTTGAAGAAGAAGTTCGTAAGCAATTTCCAAGGCACCTTCGTGCCTCCAATGTCAATAGGAAGTCTCTTCCAGGTGAAGCAGCTCCCTGGAGAGACCTTAAGACAATATTTCAAGTGCTTCGCTCATACGAAGTCGCAAATTCGAGGGTTAACTACGTCTTCAGTAGTTGACGCGGCTCGAGAAGGAGTTATTCATCCAGGCCTCCTTGATAAACTTCACCGGAAAAGCATATCTTCTATTTCTCAGTTGATGTCTTATTTTGAAGAGTATGCAAGGTCAGAAGAAGGATGGCTTCGAAGAACTGCTGCAACCCCGTCGATACTACAAGAAGTGAAATTGGAAGTGAAAACTTCAACACAGCCGCAAGGGCCTAGCTTCGAAGTTCAACATGACAGGCGTAAGGGGCAAAAGCATCCTCGTTCAGAAGTTCTGAACATTGCACCTTCGCAAAAGTTTGCCCAAAGAGCTCCCCAACCCTCAGGAAGCAAGACCAGCGGCTGGAGGCCGTCAGGGAAACCGGTTGGCAAAGGCCAGACCCTTTTTTGCTGTATTCATGGTGAAAACCGAAGTCACGCAATTGATGCGTGCAAGGCTATACTTGCTGAGAGGAGAGTATCTAGAAAGAACTTCGGGTCGAGGCACTACTGACCGAGTTCCAGCTGAAGTGCGTCCAGAGCCTGTCCAGGCTGTGGCGCGGATAGAGAACTTCGATTCGGCAAGGCGACCTCCGGTGGTCAATATTATGCCACCTCCGAAGCAAGAAGAGGGGCAAGATCGAGGAAAAAGAGTAGTCCTCCCCATCTCCGGATGAGGGACTCTCGGAAGTATGTCAAAGAGGCAGAGAAGAGAATATGTCAGAGAGGTGGGCCATATTGGAACCTCTTCATCTGCAGCTCTATGCCTGAATGGTCCCATGTGCCAATATCTTTTCTGCAGATGATGCAGTTGGTGTTAAGTTTCCACATGCAGACCCACTTGTCATTACTGCCGACATAGCAGGAACTGAGGTTCGGAGAGTGCTAGTTGACGGAGGGAGTTCGACGGATATTATTTTTGTCCAAGCTTTTGACCAACTCTGCATCTCCAGAAAGCATCTTCTCCCAGCAACCCGTCCTTTACAAGGATTTGCAGTACCCCCTCTTGATGCCCTCGGCCAAATTGGCCTGGAAGTTACTTTCGGAGAGGGGCCAATGGCTAGAACAGAGGAAGTGATCTTTGATGTTGTAGATGCTCCATATGCACATAATGTCATCTTCGGAAGAGGCATGTTAAATCAATTCGGAGCTGTGGCGCATCATAATTACTTATGCATGAAGATGCCCACACAAGCAGGAGTGCTCACTGTTTTCGGAGATCAGGCCATCGCATGGAGAGCGGAGTATGGTCATGGCCCTCCTCTTGACCCGAGACAGGTGAACACTGTGCAGGATGATCCGGAGAATTTTTCTGTTCCTAGCGAATCCTCGAAAAGATCTTTCCCAAGACCAAGTCCTGAAGGAGAGATTGCAACGAAGGTTATTGTCAAAGATGGCAAGGAATATTCATTTCAATTTGGTAAAGATTTGCCTCCAGAAGTTGCTGCCTCCTTAGAAAAAGTAGTTGAGAAAAATTTGGATGTCTTTGCTTGGTCTGATGAAGACATCACCGGAGTCAGTCGGGACATTATTGAGCACAGTCTACTTGTGAACCCGAAGACTCGGCCTGTTAGGCAAGGACTCCGAAAGATGTCTGCAGAGAGAGCTGTACTTGCTAAAGATGAAGTTGAAAAGTTGCTGAAGGCTGGGATTATCAGAGAAGTGGCTCATTCGGAGTGGTTAGCTAACCTAGTCTTCGTTAAGAAGTCTTCAGAGAAGTGGCACATGTGTATTGATTTTACATCCTTGAATAAAGCATGCCCCCGTGACCCCTACCCTATGCCCCGAATTGATCAATTGGTTGACTCCACTGCTGGTTCGGAGTTACTAAGCTTCCTCGACGCATATTCCGGCTATCATCAAATTTGGTTGAAGCGCGAAGATGAAATCAAGACAAGCTTCGTAACTCCTTCAGGAGTCTTTTGTTATGTAAGAATGCCCTTTGACTTAAGAAATGTCGGGGCTACATTTTCGAGGTTAATTGCTAAGGCTCTAGGTCATCAATTAGGTCGTAATGTAGAGGCCTATATTGATGATATTGTAATAAAGAGTGCTTTAAAGCACCAGCACAACCTAGACTTAGCAGAAACATTCAATAGCCTTCGGGCATGTGGGATCCGTCTCAACCCCGAAAAATGTATCTTCGGGGCGCAGGCTAGAAAATTGTTAGGGTACCTAGTTTCAAGCAGAGGGATCGAAGCTAGCCTCACTCAGATAACTGCGTTGCAGAAGATGGCTCCCCCAGAGAACTTAAAGCAAGTGCAAAAGCTGACCGGTCGTCTAGCAGCACTTAGCAGATTCCTGGCAAGGTCTGCGGAGAGGAGTTTGCCTATTTTCAAAGCATTGAAAGGGTCCGAAGATTTTGCATGGACACCAGAGTGTCAAAAGAGCTTCGAAGATATTAAAAATTATCTCAGTAACCTTGCTACACTCACGGTGCCTGTTGCGGACGAAACCCTACTTCTTTACCTTGCAGCCACTGGCTCTGCTGTCAGTGCAGTCCTTGTCAGAGAAGTTGATTTCAACGGGAAGTTGGTACAAAATCTAGTTTATTTTGTATCCGAAGCATTGTCCGGAGCAAAAACATGATATTCCGAGCTTGAGAAATTCATTTATGCTCTAATAATGGCTTCGAGGAAGCTAAGGCACTATTTCCTGGCACATAATGTCATTGTTCCAAATTCATATCCTTTGGGAGATATGCTCCGAAGTAAGGATTCCACTGGAAGAATTGGAAAGTGGGCTGTTGAGTTAGCACCCTTCACCATATCTTTTCTAGCAAGAACAGCAATTAAGTCGCAAGTATTGGCCGACTTCGTAGCAGAATGGACTCCCCCTGCAACATGGGCTCCAGAGAAGTCAAGTGAAGAAATTTGGACTATTTACTCTGATGGAGCTTTCCAAGCATCTGGAGCAGGTGTCGGAGCTGTGATAATTTCGCCTTTAGGGCAAAAGGCAATGTACTCCGCAAGACTCAACTTTAAATCTACCAATAATACAGCGGAGTATGAAGGAATTCTATTGGGACTTCACAAGGCATGTGCTCTAGGGGCTACAAGAGTTGTTATTAAAATAGATTCTCAGATTGTAGCAGGGCACGTAGACAAGAGTTTCCAAGTCCGGCATCCACAGCTTGCAAAGTACTTAGAAGAAATCCGAAAGATCGAAGCAGCATTCAAAGGGATTTCCATTCGAAGTATACCTAGAGCAGAAAATATGCAAGCTGACATCTTAGCAAAAGCTGCAGTCGGAGCCATGGACATACCCGAAGAAGCTTTTTTATGAAGAACTCAATACGCCTTCGGTGCCACAAATTCCTGCTGCGGAAGTCCTTTGCATTCCAAGTAAAGACTGGCGAAGTTCAATCATGAAAGTATTGCAAGGAGAAGCAAATATGTCCGAAGGGCCACAACTTTCGAGGTTAAAGCTTAGAACTCAGAATTATCAAATAATCAACGGTATTTTATACAAGGCCGGTGTATGTTCCCCTCTGCTCCGATGTATATCTCAAGCCGAAGGTCAAGAAATTCTTCGAGAAATCCATAAAGGACTTTGCGGTAGCCATCTGGCCCCTCGAGCTTTGGCAGGAAAAACACTTCGTCAGGGGCTTTATTGGCCTACAATAGTAGCTGATGCGGAAACCTTGGTCCGCACTTGCCAAGGATGTCAGTGGATGGGATGAAGGAGTCATCGCCCACCAACAGCCCTTCAAGTAATAGCTCTAGTATGGCCCATGGCCAGATGGGGCATGGATCTTATTGGTCCCTTCCCAACAGCAAAAGGAAATTTGAAGTTCGCAGTGGTAGCAATTGAATACTTTTCAAAGTGGGTCGAAGCAGAGCCCATAACAGCTATCACTTCGAACAATGTACAGAAATATTTCTGGAAGAATATCATTTGCCGGTTCGGAGTGCCTAGACAACTCACAGTTGACAATGGAACACAATTCGACGCAGAACCTTTCAAGAAATTTTGCGAAGATCTAGGCATCCAGCTATTTTTGCTGCAGTGCGACACCCTCAGTCTAACGGAGCTGTAGAAAGAGCCAATGTTAACATTTTGTCAGGGCTAAATCGAAAGATAGTAGGATTGGCAAAAGGACTCTGGACCGAAGAACTTCCAAAGATTTTGTGGTCCATTCGGACCACTCAAACGAGGTCCACGGGTTTCACTCCATTCAGGCTATTATTCGGAGATGAAGCTATGACACCAACAGAGCTCAAAGGAGGATCACTTCGCAGCACCGAACCGGAAATAGAAGGAGAAAGACAAGCTTCGCTGGATTTAACAGAGGAGACAAGACTTCGAGCTGTAGCAAATTTGTCAAAGTATCAGCAACAGACGAAGGCTTGGTTCGACCCGAAGGTCAAGATTAATGAATTCAGGCCGGGTCATCTCGTTCTGCGAAGTATCATGGCACCAGGAAAATTAGGAAATAAATGGGAAGGTCCATACTTAATTGTTCGCTCAGGGCGTCCTGGTTCTTTTAAATTAGCTAATTTGGAAGGTGAAGAGTTAGCGCATACATGACAAGCGGAGCACCTAAAGCGATACTTCGCATGAGGGCTCCTTGTAATCATTTGTAAGCGCATTACGAATTAATAAAGCATATGGTTCAGATAATGCTTACCCCTCATAAACTTCCCACTTCCGAGTGGACGCACTGGAATAGCGGAGTTGACCGAGAGGGAAGTGTCATTAATTTGAATCATATTTTCCGAGGTGGTGGGCTGACATAATCCGGAGTCCAAGCCACCGGCTTGAAGACATCCGTAAAAGAGCCCGAGACCACGGAATGCGGAGTCCAAGCCAACGGCTAGAAGACATCCGTAAAAAGAGTCCAAAGAGACCAAATGATGCGGAGTCCAAGCCACAGGCTTGTAGGCATCCGTAAAAAGAGTCCAAAGAGACCAATGCGAACTCCAAACCACTTGTTTAACTGAGTTCGCAAAAAAGCCGAAGGAGGCCAAAACAAAACAGAGTTTGAGCCATGAGCTTCGAATGTCTGTTTGTCCAAAGTGACAAATCATGTAGGACACTGAAGTGTCCGAAAAGTTGTCCAAAGTGATTTCTTTCAAAAACATAAGGTATTAAGTTATCAATCTTCAGACTCCAAATAGTCGAAGATATTTTATAAGATTTTAATTAATCTTTAAATTGCTGAGGGGCTCCGAACCCCCAAAAATTGTACTCCTAAGTTTTTCTTTGCGCCTAACCATCTTTGAATACAATTCGAAGTTTCTTACGCCCAAAGATGGGCTAGTAAATAGGGAGACAATTTCAAATCGATGTTTATTATTCGAATAATACGATTACATCATGAAAAATTGGTATCTATACCAAGAAGGAATCGAAGACCTCTTCAATCTCTAGAGCTAGGATTGGAACGACTAGTTCCATAGCCGGGAGTTCTAACAACTTTGCGTTTAACTCTCCTGCCTCCCTTCGAAGCTCTAAAGTCTTTTTGTTCTTGTTGAAGTTCGGCCCAAGTTCGAAGTCGTTCGGGGCTCCTTTCCCAGCTTCCAAGTTCTTCGAGCTTTTTACCTTGAGCTTCATCTTCGTCTTCGGACCATACAATGTCTTCGGAAGATAAAGTTTCCAAGCTAACTTCTTTTTCTTCCTCTTTAATACAAGATAATATGTCTTTGCTTACTTCGGACGTAATCGCTCCGGAGCTATCCCGAGGAACTAAAAATCGAGGACATTTGTGAATTTTTAAGACATCGAAGGTAGCCCATAGTAAGTGGAGTTCGTCGTTAACGTCTAACACTTCGACATCTTCCATATGATGCAAAGCCTAAAAACATGATAAACAAATTTTCATTCATACATGTGCAAAAGCATAATGTTTTACATAGTCGAAGATCCTAAGATAATTCTAAACCTGCGGGTTTGGCGGGGGCTGACTGCTCGAAGCTTGTGACCGAGCATGCTTCTGGCGTTGCCCTTCGTCAATCCAGGCCTTAATCGCAGAGCGACCTTTAGCTCTCCATTAAGTTTGAAAGGCTTGCTAGGCAGCGGCCACACCTTCGGAAGGAGTAAGGAGCTGATTGTCATCAAAGGTAATGGGAGCTGCCCCTGCGCTCGGAGTTATCGATTGACCCAGATCTTCATAGTAACGAAGTATGCCGATAGCAGCCACTTGTCCGGAGATCTCTCCGTACCGAATGCCTGCTGTCTTCATTTGCTTCACTGCTCCTTGGATCCTTTTCAACCGTCGCAACAGAGAGATATTGTCGTCCGAAGGAAACGTCCCAGTAATACCGAAGTACTCCAGAACGCCTAGAAATTGGTCCATGACCTCCGCAGCTACCTTCTCCGACTTCAGCTTATCTTCAATTAGGGCATCCTTCATCGAAGTCAATTCTCTTACTACTCCAGAAAGCCTAGCTGCCTCCGTAGCTAAAGAATTCTTCTGATTGAGTAGCTGGCTAGCTTCTTCGGCAGCTTTGGCTTTTTCTTCTTGGAGCCTAACAAGTTCAGCCCCCGCAGTAGCGTGTTCCCCCCGCATCTTTTCAATTTCTGCTCGAAGCACAATTTGTTCTGCTTCGAGCTCTTTGTTTGCAGCCTCCAAACTTTGTCTGGCCATGCGCTCCGTTGAAACCATGTTATCCAAGTGGGCCACCCTACCTTTGGAGATAGTGAGATTTCGTTGAAGAGTTGTATTTTCCTCTCGAAGGCGAAGGCTTCCACGTTTATTTGATATGTTCGCAGCTCGGGCCAAGACTGTTTGCTGTGAAGAGAAAAACCAAGGTGAGAAATTATCTGTATATAATTTTGACTCTATTTTGCAGATACTTCGTACCTAGTATGTTGCGCACTTCATGGCAGCGTTAAGATCCGAACTCTCCTCCTCGCTCAAGATGGCCACCAAGTCCGTCTCCCCGACTTCACGACTAGCTCAATCCAAAGGTTCAAGTAAAGTCCGAAGCCCAGTTCTTTGCTCCAAGAAAGGAGCTAGAAGAGGGAGTAAACTCAAAGCTTGCTGGTCATCTTCATTTGGCGAAGGTCCGGAGTGCTGAGCCGTATTTTTTGGAGCTCTGGAAGATTGGCCCCCCTCCGTAGATTGGCTCTCGTCTGTTGATTCAGACGGAGTTGATCCTGAGCTCGGAGCAGGGAGGTGGTCCATCTTGCCCTTGCCTTTTCCAGGTCCCATTTGAGTGGCTCCTGGAATTGGCTCCGAAGTTGTCGAAGGTTCAGGAATTATATCTTCGGGGCAGACCTCATCCATTGGAGTGGATCCTGTTAAAACAAAGGTATTATACATTGTATAATTTTGCTGAAAAAAAGAACAAAAGAATTATGCGAAGTTTACCTTCGACATTTTGGCGACGGATGAGCATTGGGCTGCTTGGCGGGTCGAAGGCTACTCCAAAGTCTTCGTCGGAGTCAGCGGTCAAATCTTCGACTGTTGGAGCACCTTCGCGAGTAGCCATTGTTACTTCACCTAGAATCGAAGCTGCAGCAACTTCGACTTCGCTTTCGTCCACAGGGGCTCCGTCTTGTGGTAAATTTTCCTGAGCTACCGGAGTCCTTACTTGCTCAAGGTTCTCTTGAGACTCCGGCACACTCGCAGCTTCTTCAATATGTGCATCTTTTTGGGCTGCATCTTTGTCGATCAGGCCAACAAGCAGTCTGCCTTCATCTTCCATGGAATCGGAGATTGAAGTTCTTGGGCTCGAAGGTGCAGGAGCTCTTGGCTTTCGAGTTACCTTCTTTAGTGGAGTCTTGGCAAAGCTTGAAGCTCCAACTTCGACTTTTCTCTTTTTAGGCCCTTTCTCCGTAGGCACCCAATCCAGGAGAGGGGGCGGAACAACTTCGAGTAGTCCCCATACTCGGTTGGACCGTTCCCATGTTCCAACTAGCTTAATTCTCCATTCCTTCTCGGTCGGAGTTGGAACGCCCAAGATCTTTTCCGAAGCTCGCACAATCTGCTCCGAAGTTATAGGGGCTGAAGAGGCTACAAAATGAGTTAAGTTGGTTATCTCTTCGAATAAATATACATGATATATGTTGTTTTCGAAGTTACCTGCAGGACTCGAAGTCGAAGAAATTTTGCGAAGACCCCCCTCCGAATCTTCTTCGAAGGTGACCAGCCAGTTGGCCATCAGGGGAGGAATTTGAAGCCCGATGAATTCTTCGGCTAAGTCCCGCATACTCAGGCGGTGACTGATTTTTTGGAGCAGGCTGAGACGAGCTTCGAGCTGGCCCAGATCCGGGTGCACAAGGGCTTCCTTTCGGAAGTTAATATCTTGCAGAGGTCCAGCTAGGCGGCTACTTGCCCCAACTTCGGCATAAAACCACTTCAATATCCAGTCGGTGTACCATCTGGCATTGATGGCCTTGGTGGGAAACCAGAAAGCATACTCATCCCGGAGCCTGAAGTTGATGCTTCCGAAGGCTACCACCATCTTCTCACCTTCGGGGCCTACGAAGGTCTTTGGCTGGCACGAAGCTCTATGCAGTGCTGCAAAGATCTCCGCCCTTCCTTCACAACCTTTGGCTCGCAACGCCCATTCGAAGATGGCGAGACGTGCTACAGCATTCGGAGAAAGTTGGGGGAGAGTGACGTGGAACAAGTCCAATACCTCTGCCAAAAAGTCAACCGCTGGAAGCCCCAAGCCAGCTTCGAAGAAGGCTTCGAAGATGACTACTTCTCTGGGTCTTGGTGATGGAATGATCTCCTTCCCAGGTTTGCGAATCATGACTCCGGAACTAATTTTGCCTTCTACTGCGGCCGCAAGCGATTCCCTTTTGCAGGTTGAAGGCCCCAGTTGATAAGACTGGTCCGTGTAATTTGTTGATGCCGAGAAGAGGTCTTGGGGGCCAGCATTTTGGGGATTTCCTCCCGCCGCCGCCATTACCGCCACTGTAGGTGTTGGAGTTGCCGTCGCCGATGATGCAGCCGCTGCTGCTGCAGCAGCTTGTTGCCGAGCCAGGGCTGAGGTCGCTCCAGGACCCTTGAAACTAGTTTTCGCCATGGATCTTGCCGATTGTTTCAGAGAAAACGGAGGCTAGGGCTCGATTGATGGTTGTTTGCACGAAAGCGGTGGAAAGGTACTCGAGAAGGGTCTAAGCCCTCTATTTATAGCCTAGACCCTGATTTTTTACCGTTTGCCTATGCCGTTTTGTATTCTTAACCGTTACTTTGTTGTGGAATTATCGCGTCACATAACTTCCATTAGAAGAAAGAAGCCAATGGCTATTTCTTCTAAGTCTAAAAGGCTTTCAGACTTCTCGAGTTAGTTATAAGTTATTTCGAATGTAATTTTCTTAGAAACTGATTTGAAGTTTGCATCTCCACATAGTTCGGAGATGATTTAAATCTGCTAACCCCTACGCATGATTATTTTTCTTGCGTATACTGCTCTCCTAACATTACAGATTTAGCGGAGAAGCGTATTCGAGGGGCTACTATTGGGGGAAAATATTCCATCATCAGGGTTATAGCAGTAACAGGACAAAGGTTGGTGATTAAGTCCAAGACTTCCAGCCTACGACTCCGGGGATGCATTGAATCAAATTCGAAGTATGATGACGGACTCTAGTTCGGAGTTTACCTTCAAACTTGGACTCTTCCGAGAGCTTCTTTGCCAGCTAAGATGGAAGACTTATCTTCTTTCTTATTAGATTAGTCTTTTACCATTTTAACCCTATTAAAGGTACCGAATAGTTTCCACTATGTCGGTTGTAATAGAGGGGTAAAAGGGTCTTTTCATTAATGTTTGGGCCTATAAATACCCCCCCGTTTTACCCTGTAATGAGGACCGAATACAAGTTATTCAATACACACTTTCAAGCTATTCTAAGTTATTATCCTTTCGGAGGCTTGGAATAGTTTCCTTCGCAAACACTCCCTTTGTTAGTTTCTAATCTTCAGAAACCTGTTAGCGTAATCTTTTACGCCAACACGTACTTTCTGCAACTCAAGATGCAGCGGAGACTCGGTGTCGAAGGAAACGTTCTCCGGGGCTTCGGGATAAATAAGTTCATCGTCTTCGGGCACTTCAGGGATGACCGGGGTAGGCTGAGAACGAAGCCTATCTGTGGCTTCTTGACGCCACCTTGCTACCTCAGCTTGGAGACTGGCCATTTGAGCGGCCATATCACCAAGACTGTCTTCATCTCCTCCGGAAGGATCTTCCGGGTCTTGAGAACTGTAGGGATCAGTTCGAAGTGGAACTTGAGGTGGAAGAGGGACTTCGGCTGGCCGAAGTATCGATGGAGTTGGCGGAGGAACTCCGTATGCTCGAGGAAGGGGAATCCCTTCCGGAGTTTGAGGTGGAAGAAACGTCGAAGGTCCTCCGACCTCAACTGTGTCTGAAGATCTTGCTCCGGAGGTCCGAGGGGACCTCCGAACTGGATTACCACCTGCACTCCGCTTAGGAGGCATGGTTTGAGAACTTGGTAGAGAACGAAGTTTTTTGGACTAGGTTCCCCACGGACGGCGCCAACTGTTGGCGTAAAAGATTACGCTAACAGGTTTCTGAAGACTAGAAACTAACAAACGAAGTGTTTGCGAAGTAAACTATTCCAAGCCTCCGAAAGGATAATAGCTTAAAATAGTTCGAAAGTGTGTATTGAATAACTTGTATTTGGTCTCTATTACAGGGTAAAACGGGGGGTATTTATAGGCCCAAACATTAAGGAAAAGACCCTTTTACCCCTCTATTACAACCGACATAGTGGAAACTATTCGGTACCCTTAATAGGGCTAAAATGGTAAAAGACTAATCTAATAAGAAAGAAGATAAGTCTTCTATCTTAGCTGGCAAAGAAACTCTCGGAATAGTCCAAGTTCGAAGATATACTCCGAACTATAGTCCGTCATCATACTTCGAACTTGATTCAATGCATCCCCGGAGTTATATGTTGGAAATCTTCGACTTAATCACTAGCCTTTGTCTTGTTTCTGCAATAACCCTGAAGATGGAATATTTTCCCACAACAGTCGCCTTGATCTATCTCTATAGATCTTTATTCCCAAAATGTATGCTGCCTCTCCAAGATCTTTTATAGAGAAACTAGTTTTCAACGAAGTCTTGATAACATTCAATAAAGAAATGTCATTTCCGATCAACAATATGTTATCCAAATATAAGACCAAAAACACAAGGCTCTTCTTCATTCTTGATGAAGCCAAACCCTTTGACTACCTCATTAAGAAGAAGATTCCAACTCTGAGAAGCTTGATTCAGCCCATAAATGGATTTTTGTAATTTACAAACATTCCTAGAATTTTTCGGATCGTTAAGAACTTAAAGTTGTGTCGTGCACACATCCTAATCACTTAGGTTTCCATTCAGGAAAGCCATCTTGATATCCATTTATCATATCTCATAATAATAAAATGTGGCAATTGCTAGGGTGATTTGGATAGACTTAAGCATGGCGATGGGCGAATTTTTTTCATCATAATCAACACCTTGAATTTTTCTGAAATCTTTCACCACCAATCATACTTTATAGATGTGAACATTTCCATTAACATATATATTTTTCTTAAAAAAACCATTTACACTCAATAGTTTTTACACCATCGGGTGGATCGACCAAGTTCTAAACTTGGTTTTCTTGCTTGGACTCTAATTCGGATCTGATGGTTCCAAGCCAATTCTCAAAGTCTGTTCCCATTACTTCTTTTGTGTAGGTCTTAGGCTCATTGTTGTCAAACAACAATATATCATGTTGCCCGGTAGTTAGAAACATAAATCACTCAGATGCATGACTTACTCTTCCAAACCTTCGTGGGGCTGGTGTCTCAACAATAGGCTTTGTAACATGTTGTGTGTCCTATTGCAGTTTAGTAGGATCTGGAACACTTTCTAGTCGCTCTCGAACTTCTTCGATATGCACTGTGCTCCCACTAACCCCTTTCAAGAGAAACTCTTTCTCAAGAAATACACCATTCCGAGCGACAAACACTTTGCCCTCTTCTTTATTGTAAAAATCGTATCCTTTGGCTTCCCTAGGATATCCCACAAAGAAGCATTACTTAGACTTAGGAGTGAGCTTGTCAGACATCAAACATTTAACATACGCCTCATAACCCCAAATCTTTATAAAAGGCAAACTGGAACGCCTCCCAGACCACATCTCATATGTCATCTTCTCTACTAACTTAGATGGAACTCTATTTAACGTGAAAGCGGCAGTTTCCAAAGCGAGTCCCTAAAAGAATAATTGAAGATCATCATGACTCATCATCGACCGAACCATGTCCAACGAAGTGTGTGAAGTAATTGTGCCCAACAAAATTCTCGAAGGATCGGAAGTTCCAATTTGGAATCGAAAGTTTCGATTATTTTCTGAATTACAAACTCAGAGCTCAAATCAGAAGTTCCAATATGGTATCGAAAGTTCCGATAATTTATGGATTGAGAAACCGATAGATCAAATCGGATGTTCCGATTATTTTTGATTCATAGACAGAGAGTTCAAATCAGAAGCTCTGATTTCGAATCAGTTGATCGAAAGTTCCGATGTGTTTTGGTTTGCAGATCAAAAGGCTAGATCGGAAGTTCCGATAAGGGTATCAGAAGTTTCAATCATGACGTAACAGATTGGATCTGTTCACGTTTTAATTATGGTTAAAGGCCCACGCCTTGGCATTATAAATAGCGAGGAGGAGGAGGTTATGGTGAGAGGTTTTTCAGAAGACCCAATTTCTCAACCGTAGTCTCCACACCTCTCCTCTCCCTTCCTTCTTGATCTCAATAGTTGAGATTGAGATTTCACTCCAAGATTTCATGAGCTATGCTAGAACGTCAGCGTGAGATCAATCTCATCCCTATACGTGTGGACTCCATAGAGGTGCTGCTCGAATAGCAGTGCTTGTGGGCTTCTTCACATGGACACCACCGGTCTTCGCCGATTGAATCATCAGGGAACGAGCGGAGCGAGATGAGGATAAGCTAGGACGCGCTTCTCCAACATCTTCTTCTGCTGCATTAGCGCATCTCGCGTTGGAAGGTAACGATTCATGATCCCTCGCGCACATGGTTCCAGTGTTTGGGGGCAAAAATTTTGAAATTGCCAGCTAGCGTAACTTCCCCATGTCCCAGTAGTGGTATCAGAGCCTACGTGCATAGTGTTGCATGGTGGAAAATAGATTAGATCTATTTTTTGGTAATCAAATTTTGGAAGTTCCTATACCGATCAGAAGTTCTGTTTGATCAGAAGTTCTGATGCCAAATATAATTCGATACAGTGAGCAATTTTGCTATCTAAAGTTCCGATATTAGATCAGAAATTTTGACAAATCGGAAGTTCCAATATTGATCGAAAGTTCCTATGTTGGTTTTTTATCGATACAAAGAGCAATATTGCCATCAGAAGTTCTGATTTGTAATAGGAAGTTTCAATCTAGTTCAGTCACTTGTAGATTCTTCACCTAACTTTGTTTTGGAGAGAATGTTATGACTGGTATGGCCTTGTTGAATGTGATGTATGAGATTCATTGAATGTAAATTAAATATGGTCTGCGTGTTATGATTATTTACAGCCCAAGGCCGGTATACATTCATAGGACATGCATGCTGCTTTGTGATGCTTCAGCTCGTGTAACTATTATAGATGCTATTTTAATAGGCTAGTGCAGGTTCATGGAGGCCGGAAGCACACACTCAATGACAGGAGCCATGGAGATGGAGATCACCATGTGAAGGGGTCATACTATGTCATAGTCAATGTGTTGCTTGTGGTGCTTACTTATGTTCTTGTCATACTATTCTTGCATGTTTCGTGTGCGCTAGGGAACGTCATATTGCTAGAATAGTTTTCCCTCAGAAAATTAAGTATTGATGCTCTTTCCAATAGCTGCACCTGCCAAGTATCTCAATCATCGATAGTGGGTCTGCCAAAGCAGGGTGCTATCTTTTATCTTGACTAGTTAGGGTGGAAGTCGAACTTCCGCACACATCGTATTGGTTTGCTTAACGAGGCTATTAAAATTGTTTTGGGCCTTGGGGCATGGAGTTGGACGTCATGCATTGGATGCCACTCCAACGAACAAGAGTCACATATGTTGTGATTAGCAAAGTGTTGTTTACCTACGCTAGTTAGCTTCTAGCAGTGATGCAAAAACTCACTAGTAGTTAGTTGAATATGGATCTTGTCACACTATTATTCATTAGGGGGAAAGTGATTGGTTTTAATATTGTTACATAGTTTATTGGATAGAAGATAAACATACAATAGTGCTGAACCTTGCATTTAATTTTGTAGATCATGGTACCGACTACTGTTAAGAGCAATTTAGTTTTTAATTTGCGATCTATTCTTGAACGAGAGAAATTGTATGGAATAAATTTTATGGATTGGCATATAAGCTTGAGAATTGTTCTCGAGCAGGAGAAAAAGGATTATGTTCTAGTGGAACCCATCCTGATGAACCAGGGGAAGATTCCTCTATCGCAGATAAGCATGCTAATGAGAAGCATGCTAGTGATTATGTGGATGTTAGCTGTCTGATGCTTGCATGCATGTCCTCTGAGTTTTAGAAACTATATGAGGAAAGAGATGCTTACGATATGATCATAGGCCTCAAGGGCATGTTTTAGAACTAGGCACAAACTGAGAGTTACTATGTATCTAAGTCTTTGTTTGGGAGCAGTTTGGCAGAAGGGAGCCCAATGAGTCCTTATGGGATCAGGATGATTGGTTACATTGAGACCTTGGAGAGACTGTGTTCTCCACTAGATCCATACTTGGCTACACACGTGATTCTCCCATCGCTCCCCTTGAGCTTTGAGCCATTTATCATGAATTTTTATATGAATGGACTGGAGAAAATACTGGTCAATTTGTATGGGATGCTTAAAACTACTGAGGAGAGTATAAAGAAAGCTCCCAATCATGTGATGATGGTTTAGAAGGAGGGAAAAGAGAAAGAGGAATGACAAGGCTAAGACTTCAGATATGATCTCTAGTGCGAAGCCTAAACCGATTGGAATGTCCAAGTCAGGTCCTGCTAACTATCATGTTAGCCACCATTGCCACAAGACTAGACATTCGAAGCACAACTACAAGGTGTATCTAGAAGAGCAGAAGAACAAAAAGCGAAGTGTGACTTCCGCTTTAGGTATAAATGTTATAGAAATTAATCTTGCTACTCGTCCCAATGATTCATGGGTATTTGATACCAGTTTGATGATTCATACTTGCAAATCATTGTATGGGCTGAGTAGGTCAAGAAAGTGTGCTAGTGGCGAACTGGATGTCCACGTCAGAAATGGTGAAAAAGTTGCAGCGTTGGTCATTGGCATTTATTCACTGTCGCTACCTTCAGGATTAGTTTTGGAGTTGAATAATTGTTATTTCATTCCCACCTTAGGCAGAAACATTATCTCTTCTTCATGTTTAGAAGAAGACGGTTTTGAATTCGTAATAAAGTACAAGTGTTGTTCAATATTTTTGAATGAGATGCTCTATGGTGTTTGTCCATTGGTGAATAGATTATATATTCTCATTCTTGAAGATACACACATTTATAACATTAGTACAAAGAAACAACAACTCAATGATTTGAATCCTACATACGTCTGACATTGTTGTTAAGATCATATAAATGAGAAGCACATGCAGAAGCTCCATAGAGATAGACCTTTGGAGTCATTTGATTTTGAATCATATGACACGTGTGTGTCTATTGATAGCAAAAAATGGGATTAATGGTCAAAATTATAAATATATTAATTGCTGGTAATTTGGGACAAAATATACAACTCGTGGTACAGGCCGAAGCCCTGAAGTGTCGGAGGCCCACCTGCATGGAGCCTCGGGGGCCTTTTAGCGGCCTGCTTCACAGGATGGCTTTAGCCTGAAGGCCCCTTCGGCAGCCTGCTTCGCCGAAGCTTCGGCCCGAGGAGCCTACTTTGGCAGGCCTGCCAAAGGCCTACTTCGGGTAGGCTTCGGATGTGAATATGATAAGGATTCAGGTTGTTTTTATCTCTAATGAAGTCTTATCTTGATTAGGCTGAATCTTATCAGATTAGAGTTAGAGATAGGAATACTAGCCCCTATAGATACAGGGGTGAGGCCGGTTCATAGGACTCCCCCAACACAGATCAATTCTTCAAACCCTAGTTTGAACCATACCTTTATTTTCATCACTTTTTGCATTGGCTCAGTAGACCTTCATGGGTTTGCGTTGGAAGCCCTCTGTCGGCCACGCCGTAATTGTGGTAAGCCTTGTTGGTTCGCCTATGAATCATCCATTAATCTTTGTAATAGATTGCTATCACCTTGTTTGCTCGCTTGTGAACCATCCGTTAATCTACGTAACAGATTACTACCCTTCGTTTTGTCTGTTTCCTATGGCTACACTTGGTAATTCAGTCTCCAGGCCGAATTGGCACTTGATCTTCATTTTGCTGCAGGATTCACGTTTGGAGCCCCCTTTGCCGAAGGTTTCTAGAGCTAGGAAGGTGGTTTCGGAGGTTGCCGGAGCACCTTTCGGCAAGTCTTCACTTCATCCGACCATGCCAGATCCGTCACGCCGTTGTCGGTTTAGTCAAGTCCCGCGTGCCGGAGCCACTTCGCATGAGAGTTGCTTCGTGCCGTAGTCACACCGGAACACTCCGCATCGGACTTCATCGCACCGGAATACTCTGCATTGGACTTCATCGTGCTAGCGCTCCACGTTGGATTTTGTCGCGTCAGAGGCTTCGCGCCGAACCCTGTCATTTGGAGGCGATTTCGTGTCGTGATCTATTCAGAGCATTTCTTCGGTTAGATCAATCTAAACGCCAAAGGACACCTTCGGCGCATACTTCGCACTAGACGCTGAAGGCCTCCTTCGGTGACCCTTCGGACGGTACACTCCGAATCAATCAGGCTTCATTCAGCCGATTGGTTTATTTTATCTATATATTTAGGCTAATTAGGTTATTTTGTGCAATCTGATTACCTAGCGACTCCACCCCCTTGCCACTATTAAGGGTAGTCGGAACGCGGTGGCAGTGTTGTGTTACGCTTAGGTTTATCCCTAAGTATCCACATGCTTTTGGATCATCAAACCGGCCCAAGTGCGGGGCACGTTTTCAAGTCAACACACTTTTTTGCGACTCCGTTGGGGAAAACTATGCCAACATGACAAGAAAATCTACATCGGCTGCAAGAACCTCTACAACAACTACTACGTCTACAACGCCGATGGATCCTGTGGGGGCACAGAGATCGACAACCGCAACATCATGACACCTATCGTGGCAGATATCCCCGAGGAAGGTCGGGCAGAGATCGAGGCAAAGATGAAAGAGCTCCAAGATCTCATGCTCGGGAGCTATGTCAAGACATGCGCGGGCTTCATCAAGCATGACATCAACATCCCCGACCACGTCCGGACTCAGGTAACACTAGTGTCGACTCCTTTATCCTCCTTAGAGATTGAACAAAAATAGCCACATCTGTGGATCAAGCTGTTAACGCTTCACTGGCCAACCGTCTAGATTCGGTAGTTAGCTCTCAGGTAGAGGAAATGTTTAGAAGGTTCGGCTTTACCGAGGTCGTTCCTCCAACTCCAATCACTAGCGTACCCCCGGTAAGTTGTATTTATAGCAGAACTGACGGTAGTATAGGCAAAACTATCACATCTCCGGCCTCGATATCCACGGCCGAGACGAACCACTACACTTACAGTCAGGCTAACCTGCTTATTATGCACCGCCTCCACCTACGCCTGCGTCAGCTTTTCCCGTGCTGCCTGCGCCGCACGCTCCTACGCACCACATATACCTGAGCACGTCATATACCCTGAGCCAGCACGAGAGGAGCCCCACGGCCGACACGCCGACATACCACCACGTGTCGCACCCTCGCATGAGAGACGCACACAGGTAGGAGGTCAGGACGACATTGAGGAGCGGATCCGCGTGCTGTTTAGGGAGTGTACCAGCTTCACGCCTCAGGATCGGGCTAAGATTTACTAAAAGTCATACCCTGATCACTTCCATACCGTACCCTACCCTCGCGGCTATAGAGTCCCCGAATTCACCAAATTCTATGGCGAGGGTAACAAGACCACACTAGAGCAGGTCAGCCAATTCTTAGCACAGTGTGGAGAAGCTAGTGGGTCGGACGCATTAAAACTTGGATTGTTTTCTCTTTCGCTATCCTGCACCACTTTCACTTGGTTTTTGGTGCTGCCGTCGAACTCCGTCCAAACATGGGCCCAATTAGAACAGAAGTTCAATGACTATTTTTATTCAGGCGAGATAGAACTTAGGCTTTCACACCTAACATCGGTCAAATAGAAATCTAGTGAGAGTGTCTCTGGGTACATCAAGCGCTTTAGAGACACCAGGAACCGATGTTTTAGTCTCAATATTTTAGAAAGAGATTTGGCGGACCTAGATTTTAACGGATTGCGTTCTGAAATTAAAGGGAGGCTAGACAACCAAAACTTTTTAGAGGTTAGCCATGTCCTGCAGCAGGCTCTGGTCCAAGAAGGCCGGTCCAAGTATAATAAATTCATTAAAACGTTTAACAAACCTAGGGCTGAAGTTCAAATCATGGAGCACTCTGACGAGGAAGAGTCGGAGGAAGAGGACGATTCTGCCGACATGTATGCGGCCGAATGGGCCTGGAACGCTAAGACTAAACATGTCACCTATTCAGAGCTGCGGCCGTCTCCCACTAAGAGTCGGCCCAACGAAGTTTAATACTCTTCTGATGTGACTAAATGCGATAGAATATTTGACTTCCTCTTGAAGAACCAACTTCTCAGGTTACCCAAGGGCCAGGTCATCCCGACCGCCGACGAATTAAAGAAGCACCCCTACTGTAAGTAGCATGATTCACATTCTCATTATACTAACGATTGTAGTGTTTTCCGTCGTCAGGTTCAATCGTCCATAAAAGAGGACGATTGAAAATAGATTCTAGTTCGAAGATGAAGCTGGACAAACACCACTTTCATGTGAACACCGTCGACCTCGACGAGAAGAAAGTGCTGATTTGGCCTGAACATGCTGAGTCATCTAATGGGAAAGCAGTTGTTATTGGGAATCATGCACACGCACACTCGTACCAAAGAACCCTAAAGTGAGAGTGTGGAAAAAGAACATCGATACGTCTTCGTAGGCTAGGGCTCGCAAGAAGCCAAAAGTAACATACCAGATGTTATTGAATAAACACCAGAAGAAGGCTGAGAAAACAAGCACCCGGCCAAAAATGCCAAGACAGCCGAAGGGGCCAAGATAGCCGAACCCTTCGAAGGACGAGTTCGGACCCCAACAGCCGAACCCCCCGAAGGGTGAGTTTGGACCCCAATGGTCGAACCCTCCACATAGTGAGTTCAGACCGCAATGGCCGAACCCTCCATATAGTGAATTCGGACCCCAATGGCCGAACCCTCCGCACGGTGAGTTCGAACCCCAATTGTTGAACCCTCCGCATGGTGAGTTTGCACCCCAATGGCCGAACCCACCTCTGCTCAGGGAAAACCCCCCGGAGGCGGAGCTCGGCCGGCAATGGCCAAACATACCTTTGGACAGGTGGGACCCTTCGCTGATATGGTCCAAACCCCCCTCCGAGTAGTAGGTTTGGCCCTCAGTGGGTGAAGCCACTAGAACCTCTGATGCCCCGCCATACTACCGGGTAGGATCCCTGTGGGCTTCGAACTACACCTCACGACCGAAGTACCCTTCGCAGCATACTGTTACCCCCTTTTTTCTCTTAGATTGCTATGATTGGCAGGGGCAGATGGATACGTCGAAGGGGAACGTTTTCCATATGCTATCTGTGGTGCCTCTGATACGACTCACGCAGGACGAAGCCAAAGAGGATGGGCGCGAAGAGGCGAGGGAGAGGGAGTCTGAAGCTATCACAGTCAAGGTAGGGTCTCAGGAAGTCCCAATCCTGAAGGCCCCCTCACCGAAGCACGACGGAGGTAAGTCCCCTATTCCAGCCAAGGCCATCACCGAGGCTCGCTCTGATCGGCCTAGCGAGGCCGGTCCGACCGATAGGGTACAGGGAAAGGTTCTTACCAAGCGCAAAGGTTACGAGGCCGACCTGGGTAATTCCCGTTCAGTCAAAAATCACAGGAACAAGTTGGTGGCGCTTGGTACTAAGCCACAACCATCTTAGGAACCTCCGGGCATGTCCAAATCACAGAAAAGGTGCCTACAACGTCTGCGGTCATAGGAACACTCCGCATCGGACTTCGTCGCGCCAACGCTCCGCGTTGGATTTTGTCGCGTCAGAGGCTTCGCGCCGAACCCTGTCATTCGGAGCCAATTTTGCGTCGCGATCTATTTGGAGCATGTCTTCGGTCACATCAGTCTGAATGCCGAAGGACACCTTCGGTGCATACTTCGCACTAGACGTTGAAGGCCTCCTTCGGTGGCTCTTCAGACGGTACACTCCGAATCAATCAGGCTCCGTTCAGCTTATTGGTTTATTTTATCTATATATTTTGGCTAATTGGGTTATTTTGTGCAATCTGATTACTGGACGACTCCACCCCTCTTGCCACTATTAAGGGTAGTCGGAACACGACGTTAGTGTTGTGTTACGCTTAGATTTATCCCTAAGTATCCACACGCTTTTGGATCGTCCAACCGACCCAAGTGCAGAGGCACGTTTTCGTGTCAACAATGTCTTTCTTACTTGCCAAAATGAAAAAGACGACTTTCACTGGTCAAAGTGAGAGGGCGAATGAGCTAGTGGTCATTGTACATACTGATGTATGTGGACCAATGAATCATATTGCTAGAGGTGGTTTTTAGTACGTTATCACTTTTACCGATGACTTGAGTAGATATGGTTATGTCTACTTAATGAGCCATAAGTAGGAATCCTTTGAAAAGTTCTAGGAGTTCCAAAATAAGGTACAAAATCATACGAGCAAGACAATCAAATTTCTATGATCTGATTGTGGAGGTGAATATTTCAGCCATGAGTTTAGCGATCATTTGAAGTAGTGTGGAATTGTTTCACAGCTGACTCCACTAACATGCCTCAATGGAATGGGGTGTCCGAATGGAGAAATCGCACTTTGTTGGACATGGTTCAGTCTATGATGAGTCATGCTGATCTTCCATTATCCTTTTGGGGACTCGCTCTAAAAACTACCACTTTCACATTACATAGAGTTTCATCTAAGTCAGTAGAGAAGACACCATATGAGATGTGGTCTAGGAGGCGTACTTGTTTGTCTTTTCTGAAGATTTGGGTTTGTGAGGCGTATGTCAAATGTTTGACGTCTGACAAACTCACTCCTAAATCTGACAAGTGCTTCTTTGTGGGATATCCTAGGGAAACTAAAGCATACTTTTTCTATAATAGAGAAGAGGGTAGAGTGTTTGTCGCTCAGAATGGTGTGTTTCTTGAGAAAGAGTTTCTCCTGAAAAGGGTTAGTGGGAGAACCGTGCATCTCAAAGAAGTTCGAGAGCCGCTAGAAAGTGTTCTTGATCCCACTAAACCACAAAAGGACATGCAAGGGGATGCAGAACCTATGTTTTCAACCACCGGGAAGTGCGACATGTTGTTGTTGGACAAACAACGAGCCCAAGATCTTTGCGGAAGCAGTGATGGGACTAACTCTAAGAAATGGCTTGGAGCCATTAGATACGAATTAGAGTCCATGCTAGAAAACCAAGTTTGGAACTTGGTCAATCCACCTGATGGTATAAAAACTGTTGAGTGTAAATGGATCTTTCAGAAAAAGATAGGCGTTGATGGAAATGTTCACATCTAAAAGACATGATTGGTGGTAAAAGGTTTCAGATAGATTCAAGGTGTTGATTATGATGAAACATTTTCGCCCGTTACCATGCTTGAGTCTATCCGGATCATCATAGAAATTGCCATATTTTATGATTATGAGATATGAAAAATGGATGTCAAGACGACTTTCCTGAATGGAAACCTAAGTGAAGATGTGTACATGACACAACATGAAGGTCTTGATGATCTAGAAAATGCTGGGAAAGTTTGTAAGTTGCAGAAGTCCATTTATGGGCTGAAGCAAGCTTCTTAGAGTTGGAATCTTCGATTTGATGAGGTAGTCAAAGGGTTCAGCTTCATCAAGAACGAAGAAGAGCCTTGTGTTTACAAAAAGGCTAGTGGGAGCTCACTTGTATTTTCTGATCTTGTATGTGGATGTCATATTGTTGATCGAAAATGACATTCCTTTATTGCATGATGCGAAGACTTCATTGAAAAATAGTTTCTCAATGAAAGATCTTGGAGAGGAAGCATACATTTTGGGCATAAAGATCTATAGAGATAGATCAAAACGGCTAATTGGATTAAGTCAGAGTTTGTACATTGACAAGGTTTTGAAGCGGTTCAAAATGGAGAATTCCGAGAAGGGTTTTCTGCCAATGTCACATGGCATTTCTCTCCATAAGACTCAGTGTGCCTCGACACTTGATGAGCTAGATAAAATGAGTGTGATCCTGCATGCCTCCGTGATCAGGTCCATCATGTATGTTATGTTGTGTACACGCCTAGATGTCTCTTATGCTCTAAGTGTTACAAGAAGATACTAGTCAAACCCGGGTGAAAGTCACTAGGTGGTTGTAAAATGTATCCTAAAGTACTTGACAAGAACTGAGGATATGTTCCTAGTTTATGGTAGTGAAGAGGAGTTCGTTGTAAGCGGTTACACCGATACTAACTTTCAGACTGATAAAGATAATTCTCAATCGCAATATGGTTTCGTGTTCTATCTCAATGGAGGCGCAAAGAGTTGGAAAAGTTCCAAGCAATTGATGGTGGCCGATTCTATGACAAAACTGAGTATATTGCATCTTGAGAAGCTGCGAAGGAGACCATTTGGATCAGAAAGTTTGTTTCTAAGCTAGGTGTTGTCCCTAGTGCATCCAGTCTAGTGGACCTCTATTGAGATAATAGTGGTGCCATTGCGCAAGACAAGGATCCAAGGTCACAACAAAAGTCCAAACATATACTTGGATGATATCACCTGATTTGTGTGATCATAGAGAGAGGTGATGTGAAGATTTGCAAGTTGCACACGGATTTGAACATAGCAGATCCGTTGATAAAACCTCTTCCACAGCCCAATCACGAGGCACACTTGAGCACCATGGGTATTAGATACTTGCGTGAGTGAGTCATGTGTATGTGAAAGATGTTAGTAGTGTCTATGCTTATGTATGATGATAATTGTTATCTTGTTCCTTTAATATACATCATTTACTTTGATTGATGAGTTGATGACTTATATGTGAGACTCTTTGTTTTATAATGATGTTATTCAAAAGGTATCCCTAATCTTATCATCATGTGGGATAGTGATGATACATAGATTAGCGCATTTGGTTGATTGATGATCTTGTTTCACAGATTATAGATATGGGGATGTCAAATCAATGATGTGAACACATGTTGGAGAACATGGTGTTGGATAGACCCACTTGAGATACTACTGGGATTATTATGTGCCATCAGTTGTCATCTCAAATGGTGTACTTATAGAGTCCTCAGACCTGAGATCGTCATTTGATTCAAGAATATGTAGCGGCACACTTAGATGCTTCCTAACGCTATTCCGCAACTGGGTAGCCATAAGGGTTGTTTTCAAGTGTGTTGTGAAACATTTCATGGGATGTGAGCGGTCAAGATGGAATTTACCCCTCCTAATAATGGGAGATATGTCTCTGGGCCCCTCGAGATAGTTGGATTGGAAAAGTGCATGGCCATGAGACTATGACTAAATATTTAGTCATGATTTAAATCTGATACTTGTTTGAGTGAAATGTCGAGATATCCAATTAGGGTGACACATATCTCACCTTAATCTTGACTGATGTCATGTGGTAAAGGGACTGGTGCATGTGAAAATCAAGGTTCAATGAAAATTTGATTTTGTATGCATTTGGCGGTCAATAAGTGCTGCTAGGTACTGCTATTGATCAGTGAGCTAGAAAAGGTTTTCGGTGAATAGCCGTTTATGTATGAACCTATCGGGTCACACACTTAAGGGGATGGATTAAGAAACTTGCTAAGAATTGATTCTTGTGCGAGTGGGACATTGAAGGAATTGTGCCCAAGAAAATTCTCAGAGGATTGAAAGTTCTGATTTGGAATCGAAAGGTCTGATTATTTTCTGAATTAGAAACCGAGAGCTCAAATTGGAAGTTCCAATATGGTATCAGAAGTTCCGGTAATTTATGGTTTGAGAAACTGAGAGCTCAAATCAGAAGTTCTGATTTGGAATTGATTGATCGGAAGTTCTAATAGGGGTATCAGAAGTTCTGATGTGTTCTGGTTTGCAGATCGAAAGGCCTGATCAGAAGTTCCAATAGGGGTATCGAAAGTTCCAATAGGGTTAAAGGCTCACACCTTGGCATTACAAATAGGGAGGAGGAGGTCGTGATGAGATGTTTTTCAGAAGACCCAATTGCTCAACCCTATCCTCCACACCTCTCCTCTCCCATCCTTCTTGATCTCAATAGTTGAGATTGAGATTTCTCCCCAAGATTTCACGGACGGTGCTAGCACGCCAACATGAGATCAATCTCATCCATGTATGTGTGGACTCTGTAGAGGCGTTGCTTGAATAGTGGTGCTTGTGGGCTTCTTCATGTGGACACCGCCGGTGTTCGCCGATTGGATCATCGGGAAACAGACAGAGTAATACGAGGATAAGCAAGGACACGCTTCCCCAACATCTTCTTCCGTTGCACTAGCAGGTCTCGCGTTGGAAGGTAATGATTCATGATCCATCATGCATTGTTCTAGGGTTTGGGGGTGAAAGTTTTGAAATTGCCGGCTAGCGTAGATTCCCCATGTCCCAACAGTGTGGTTCCTCCATTTGGACACTCCATTCCACTGAAGCGTGCCGGGTGGAGTCAGTTGTGAAACAATTCTACACTGCTTTAGATGAGCACTAAACTCATGGCTCAAATATTCACCTCCATGATCAGATTATAGAAATTTAATTGTTTTGTCGGTATGATTTTGTACCTCATTCTAAAACTCCTTGAACTTTAAAAGTGATTCCCACTTATGCCTCATTAATTAAACATAGTCATATCTACTCAAGTCATTGATAAAAGAGATGAAGTACTGAAAACCACCTCTAGTTGTATGATTCATCGGTCCACATTCATTAGTATGTATGATGGCCAATAAATCATTTGCCCTATCACTTTAACCAGCGAAAGGTGTCTTTGTCATTTTTCCAAGCAAACAAGATTCACATGTGTCATATGATTCAAAATCAAATGACTCCAAAAGTCCATCTTTATGGAGCTTTAACA
Organism: Zizania palustris; assembly: GCA_019279435.1. Taxonomy (NCBI): domain Eukaryota; kingdom Viridiplantae; phylum Streptophyta; class Magnoliopsida; order Poales; family Poaceae; genus Zizania; species Zizania palustris. The sequence continues at coordinate 28,301,624 of JAAALK010000289.1, read as the reverse complement.
TGCAGTTCTCATTTATATGACCTAATCAACAATGCCAGACATAGATAGGATTCAAATCATTGAGTAGTTGTTTCTTTGTATTAACATTATAAACATGTGTTTCCTCAAGACTCAGAATATATAATCCATTCACCAATGGACAAACACCATAGAGCATATCATTTGAAAAGATTGAACAACACTTGTTCTTTATTACAAATTCAAAACCACCTTCTTCTAAACATGAAAAAGAGATAATGTTTCTGCCTAAGGCGGGAATGAAATAAAAATTATTCAATTCCAAAACTAATCCTGAAGGGAGCGATAGTGAATAAATGTTGATGGCCAACACTTCAACTTTTGCACCAATTTCGACGCAGACATCTAGTTTGCCATTAGCACACTTGCTTGACCTACTGAGCCCCTGCAATGATTTGCAAGTATGAATCATCAAATTGGTATCAAATACCCATGAAACATTTGTATGAGTAGAAAAATTAATTTCTATAACATTTATACCAGAAACGGAATTCATACTTGCCTTATTGTTTTTCTACTCTTCTAGGTACACCTTGCAGTTGCACTTCCAATGCCCAAGCTTGTGGCAGTGGTGACAAACATCAGAGCTAGCTGGACTCAACTTGGACTTTCTAGTCAATTTAGACTTTGCACTAGAGATCACATCTGAAGTTTTAGCCTTGCCCTTACGCTTTGTCTTTTTGTTTTCCTTCTAACCATCATCATATGATTAGGAGTTTTCTTGATGCTCTACTCGGTAGGTTTAAGCATCACATGCAACTCATCCAAGGTCTTTTCCTGTCCATTCATATGACAATTCATGATGAACGTCTCAAACCTCAAAGGGAGCAACTAGAGAAGCACATCTGTAGCTAAGTCTAAATCTAGTGGAGAACCCAGCTTCTCCAAGTTCTCAATGTAACCAATTATTTTGATTACATGAGTATTAACTGGACTCCCTTCTGCCAAGCTACAGCCAAACAAGGACTTATATACAATTTATCTCTCAACCTGTGACTAGTTCTGAAACATGCACTTGATACCTACGATCATATTGTAAGAATCTTTGTCCTCATATTGTTTCTAAAACTCAAAGGACATGCAGGCAAACATCAGGCAGCTGACATCCACCGAATCACTAGCAAGCTTCTCATAAGCACGCTTATCTACCATAGAGGCTTCTTCCTCTGTTCATTGGGATGGGGTTCCTCTAGAACATAATCCTTTTTCTCCTGCTTGAGAACAATTCTCAAGTTTCTATACCAGTCCATAAAGTTTGTTCCAGACAATTTTTCTCTTTCAAGAATAAATCGCAAATTAAAAACTAAAGTGCTCTTAACAGTAGTTAGTTCCATGATCTACAAAAATAAATGCAAGATTCAACATTATGCTATGTTTATCTTTTATCTAGTAAAAGATGTATCACTATCAGAACTAGTCACTTTCCCTCTAATGACTAATAGTGTGACAATATACATATTTAATTAACTCCTAATGAGCTTTGGCAACACTGCTAGAAGCTAACTGACATAGGTAAGCAAAACTTTGCTAATCACATCATATGTGACTCTTGTTCGTTGGAGTAGCATCCAATGCACGATGTCCAACTACATGTGCCAAAGCTCAAAACCGTTTTGATAGCCTTGTTAAGAAAACCAATACTATGTATGTGGTAGTCTGACTTCCACCCTAACTGGTCAAGATAAAAGATAGCATCCTGCTTTGGTAGACCAACTATCGATGATCGAGATCCTTGGTAGGTGAAGCTATTGAAAAGGGCATCAATACTTAATTTTCTAAGGGGAAAACTATTCTAGCAAGGTGGCATTCCCGAGAGCGCACGAAACATGCAAGAATAGTATGACAGGAACATAAGTAAGCACCACAAGCAACACTATGGTTGAATCTTGTGATGTAACTTTTGATGAAACTTCTCCATGTGTTAGTACTAACTTTGAATTTTCAAGTGAGCACGATATGAGTGAAACACTTTTTGAGGAAGAATATCCATCAGACGATGAAGATCCTGATGCTGTACCACTTCCTCCCTCTACGGCAACTCCAGAAGCTTCGACCACTTCGACAAGAGGACCTGAAGATTCTACTTCTAAGAGATTTGAGCAAACTTCGGGAAGAGTTGAGGGGGAGATTGTATCGCAGAGAGAAGCACCGCTTCGTATTCAAAGAAAGCATCTGTAACACCCCAAATTTTCAACGAAATAAAAATACCTTAATGCTATTTATGGCTAAATGAACTGAAACCTAGAGAAGATGTCCAAACTAGAGGCTAAGAAAATTTGTATATGATCCCAAGGCCAAGATATATTTTTGAGAAGTTTTACAAATTTTTATCACCCATGGAAGCAACCCAAATAATTTAAACCAATTTCAGCAATTATTTTTATTCGGAAAAGAAATTAAATGGTAACGGGCCTCCTTCCCCCTCTTCTCCCTCAGCCAGCCGGCCCAGCCCACTCTCTTCTCGTGCCCCACACTGACGAATGGGCCCCGCCCGTCAGCGACCCCCTCCCTCAGCGCGCGCGCGCCCGATGCCTTAGCCCCACCTGTCAGCCGCGCCTCGTTGCCACGCCCACGTCCCCGCACCCGCTGACCGGTGGCCCCCACCTATCGGATCCATCTTCCCCGTGAGATCCGCCAACCCCCCCCCCCCCCCCCCCCCCCGTCGCCGGCCGAAACCCTAACTCCCCCTCGGATCTGCTCCCGCCGCCCCCCTCCCATTAAATTGGCACCATTAACATGTTCCCCGAGGCCCACCAGCCGTTTCCCCTCGTTAAACCTCACGATTATGCCCCGGGATCGCGCTGCGCGTGCATGGCCGAACCTCACTGGTGCCATTGAAGGCCCCTCGGCTTTCCTTGTATTCGTCACCCGTTATTCCCCGCTGGCACCTCTATTTAAGCTCTCGGCCTCCATCGCGTACAGCTCGCACGTCCAATTGCACTTAGACCGAACAGAGCGCCCGCGACACTCCACTTAACACCACACCGCCGTCCTCGCTAAAGCCATCGCTCGTTGTCGCCGGAGTCCTCCCCCATCCTCGGTGACCATGCCTTCGTGACCACAGACGCCACCCCGACCTTGGCCACGACTCCATCGATGACGAGACCCACTGGAACACCGACGCCGACGACCAACCGAACGCGTCCGCTGCCCCTGCTCGTCGCCGGCCGTAACCCGACGACCTCAGACCTCCGCAACGGTACCTTCTTGTTCCCCTCATCATCCCCTTTCCATTTCTAGGCTCGGGTAGGACGGTTGGCCCGCTCGCCTTCGCCGGAGAAAACGACCGGCACGGGTAAAGTACCCATGTCGTGTCGGATTCAATCGCGACCATGCGATATGGATCTGACGGTGGTGATTAGATCGTTCGTGCGGTTTAATCAGATCCGTTAGATCTCGGCGAAGCATTATGTTTTAATCCTGTGCGTCCATTAATACTTAGGTTCATATTGAATCTGGCCCGTCGGATCGTAACGAAGGGGTATGTTTTAATCTGGATTGTTCGCCAATATTTAAAACCCACGTTTAACCTAGACCGTCCATGGCGTACCAGTTAGGTGTTTTAATCATGGTTGTCCGCGTCCACTTAACGCCCCTGCCTTGCCCATGGCCACCCGATCGTGATCCAACGGTGATCCGCGATCTGGTGCATGCACACAGTGCACGGGTTCATGGTGGAATCGGTTCACCGTGGACCGGCGACTGTTTTTTATTTAAATTAAATTCTAGAAATGGTTTTAAACTTCTAAAATTCATATCTTGCTCATTTTAACTCCAAATTTAACCATTTCAATTCCAGTAAACTTGTAATTTTATTCTCTACATGTTTATGCAATAAAAACAGTATGTTTACTTTGAGTATTTTATTTCTATTTAATAAAGTATTTAAAGACCCTTTAGGATAAATTCACAATTCATTTGGAAAAATCTCTAACTCCATGAAATTGCCTTAAAAATTTAAATAATAATTTCAGAGTAGTTCATGACTTCACTTCATGTATTTTAGCCCAATCAAAACCTTCATGTTGTTATGTGGTTTTAGAATGTTTATTTGATGTAATGTTTATTATATGCAACGAGAAGATTACGACGCCGTCGAGGAGCCGAAATACTACCCGGAAGTTCCACCCCCACCCTTCGCTGAACAAGGCAAGTCACCAAACCAATCTTTTGAGCATATTGAACCTAGTTTTCTTAAACTATCGCTAAAACACATAGGTTATACATGCATTAGTCAAATGAAAGCCTTACATTATATTTATTTAGATCCCTGACCTTGAAGTGCAAACCCAAGCCATGCTATCTAGCCTAAACTCCTTGTCACCATATTATTATTACTATTAGATAGTGTCCAATGTATTGACACAATTGCTATAAGTTAAAAATGAGTCGTAGCAATTTGGATTCTACTATATGATCCCCGTTAATCTTATCTCTGGAATTCAGTTGGTGATAGAGTTTTGGGTTAATTGTGTATGCATGGTGGGTTCCGGGTGCAAGCTAGGGCATTGGTCGGTAGCACCCGGGGCACTATAAGGATCGGTCTACGGGATCCATTGCAATACATTTCCGTACTAACCATAAGTCTAGTAGGTAAGTCCTAACTAAGGTATGGAGTGTTCCAACTTGAGGCACCACTTGGAGATGGGTCAAGCAGCACCTGCAGGTGGCTTGTACCGATGTGGCGCAAAAGGGAGTGCGACGTTAGCCCGGATGCGGCCGGGTGCACCGGCGAAACCTAGAGCGGGTGTTTATCGGATTGGAGCATTTCATGCTAAGGTTTTGGCACGAGTTCCCGTTGTATGGGTCATCTCGTTACACTTTGGTGTATGGGATGAGTGCGTGCCTTGTGGGTACAGTGGTACACCTCTGATCAGAGTTTAAATCTTTTCAAAAAAGCTGAGCCCACGGTCAAGGGCGGGTTGCGTGACTACTCGCAGTTAGTTTATTTTTATGAGTGTGCATGATGACTTGTCATGTAAGGACTGTTGAGCGAGGAGGGAAAATGTACTCCTCGATTAGATGGTATTATGTTGTTCATGTTTAATATTCAGTATGATTAAACTTGACTACACTAAATGCTATAACTGAAAAATGTACTTTTGCGCACTTTCAACCATTATCATTCCTTTGTTATTATCCCGCATTATTACTGCATTCTCGGTGGCTTGTTGAGTACTTTTTGTACTCATACCCGTTGGACAAACACTTCAAAGGCTGCTTACTATGAGGAGGATGGTCTGGAGTAGCGACCCAGTCAAGAAGAAGATCCTGAAGAAGACGTTCGTCATGCCGTATTGTTTTTTTAGTTTCTTTTAATTTTACACTAATGTAATAATGTGGTCTGCGAACCACGGATGTTTGCCCGTATATACGTTGTCGCATGATGAACCTCTTATTATTATTGTTTTTCCTATGGAAATTCAATAATGTTCTGATTTGGTAAATCGGGGCGTCACAAGATGGTATCAGAGCCGACTTGTCTGTAGGAAGCCAAACGGACTAGTCTAATGCTTAGTTTTGTTAAAAATCTATTTCGCGAAAACCTACTTCATCACTTTTTTCCTCCCCTTTACTCTTTTCAACTTGTTGTTTTTGTAGATGCCAGTCCACCACGTCCACAGCTTCTGCCGTCACTTTGAGGGATTCATCCAGGAGATCCGAATGATGGTGACCTTCCTCGGGTTCACCTTCGAGCCCAAGTTCCACGGCGTCTACATGGAGGAGTTCGCAGGACCGTGTGACATTTTCGTCACCATCCACGGGTCCAGCGACCACCTGCCGTTCTTCACGGCAGCACTTGGGGGCCCGACCTTCGACGTCGTGTGCCAACACGCCGCCCTTCAGGCCCTCATGGAGCTGAGGATGATCTACGATGATCGTTTTTGGGACTCGTCCTTCCAGCTTGTACTGATGCGTGCTCCCGGCGCCCACCGCAGCATCTACATCAGGGCCTACTCCGACCGCGATCCGGTCATGGCCTGGCAGACGCGTCTTCTCCAGGCCATGGGCGATCTCCATACAGAAGTCGTGCTCGACGCTGAGGAGCACCATGAGGCAGTTGAGTTCCTTCATCAGGAGATGAAGGGCTTGATCCAACAGAACGGCGAGATGCAGCGCAAGATTATACATTTGCAGAAGGACATCGCGGAGATGCTTCCCCTCGTCCCGAGGAGGAAGAAGCCCATCCGTGAGCCCGCCCCTCACCCCAAGAGGATCACTCCACCGCTCGCGCCCGCCGGACCATCTAACTCCAACACCACAGCCTCGTGCCCTGCCATCATCGCTGACCCCATCATCGAGAACTTCGTCGAGCCCACCGTCCCTCAGGACCCTCGTGGTTCCGAGAGTACGGAGACTACCCCAGATGATGAGTAGACAATAGACCTCGTTGATTGTTTTACATTTTTATGATTGGGGTACCATCCGCAACAACTTTGTGTTGTGGGTGGCATAAAAATAAGAGCTTTGATGTAAAGAACATTTTCTTACCACTTATATATATGAGCCCCTCTGGGCTGTTTTTGGACAAAGTTCTTTTTAAAGTTTTTCTCTTATGATTGAAAGTATTGTTGTACTCAGAAGATGGCCGACAACCAGAACACCGGTTCCAACAACGGAGAAGGGGCGACCAACGGTCTGCCCGAGAGTGTTGTGCCTAACTGGGGCGCATCGGGCCAACGCCAGACTGGGCCGCCATCCACCAACCATCCCACCTTGGCGGAAATGATGGAAAACTAGAACCAGTTAATCACCGCCCTCCTAACTCAAATGTATCACCAACAGACTCAGTTGGACCGGCTGCAACAACAAAACATGGAGCTGATCCCTCGTGCCCCAGCCCCCGCTCCCGCGCCTCAACTCTCATAGTTCTTGCTCATGAGGCCCCCAATCTTTTCAAGCATCACGAACCCCATGGAGGCCGGCGATTGGCTCCATACCATTGGGAAGAAGTTGGACCTCCTCCCATGCACCGACCGGGAGCGAGTGGCATTTGCCACTGACCAGCTCTAGGGACCCGCCGCGGAATGGTAGGACAACTACCGTGAGTCCCAGTCGGAGGACCACGAGGTGACTTGGGCGGAGTTCACCATCGCCTTCCGTGCCACTCACGTCCCCGCCGGAGTCATCGCCATCAAACAACAGGAGTTCCAGGACCTGCGGTAGGGAAGCGGGACCGTCATGGAGTATCTCCATGAATTCAACCATCTGGCCCGCTATGCACCGGAAGAAGTGTGGACCGACGCTCTCCGCCAGGCTAAGTTCCTCCGGGGACTGAAGGATGAGCTCTCCATCCAGCTCATCGCCACCGACTACGCCGACTTTCAGCGGTTGGTAAACAAGGCGCTCATCCAAGAGACTGAGCAGAACAAGCTTGACCTCAAGAAGAGGAAGATGATCGCGTTCAAGCATCATCAGGCGAACCCCTAGAGGCCCCGCTTCATCCCTCCGCCACCGACACCCACCTACCATCCTCGCCCCGCTCCACCAGCACCCACCGCCAAAGCCCCGATCATGAGGGACCGCAATGGCAAGACGATCGTCTGCTTCAACTGCCGCAAGGAAGGGCACTACTCCCACTGTGTCCTCACCCCCAAACAGCCCCAAGGCGCAACGCCCAATCAAGCTGTTCATGCCCGCATCAACCATATCAGCACGGAGGAAGCTCAGGAGGCCCCTGAAGTCGTACTCGGTATGTTCACAATGAATTCCATACCTGTAATAGTGTTATTTGATTCTGGGGCAACAATTTCCTTCATATCAGAAGGCTTTGTGAAGACAAATAACTTGGAAGTACTCCCTCTGCCCGTCCCCATGATGATTGCCACCCCCAGCAAGAAGACCCTAGCCAATCTGTTCAGCCCAAAGGTAAGGATAGAAATCCAAGGAGTACTATTCTGGGCCGAGCCAGTTCTTATCGAGTGCACTGGACTCGACCTCATCCTAGGCATGGACTGGTTGATGAAGCACAAGGGAGTAATAGACTGCACTAGTAAGTCTGTCACCATGATCAGCTCCAGAGGCGAAGTCGTCACTTTTAAGATGACCACCTATGGTTCTAGCGGGGTATCTCTTCACTCGTTGGCCCTAGAGGAAGTGCCCATGGTCAGAGAATACATGGACGTTTTCCCAGAAGACCTGCCAGGGATGCCTCCCAAGAGGGACATCGAATTCAGAATCGAGCTTGTCCCCGGGACCACCCCAATCTCCAAGCGCCCATACTGGATGGCCGCCAATGAACTAGCCGAAGTTAAGAGCAATATTGAAGACTTGGAACAGAAAGGGTACATCCAACCGAGTACCTCACCCTAGGGTGCACCGGTCATCTTCGCCATGAAGAAAGACAAGACCAAAAGGATGTGCGTAGACTATAGAGCCTTGAACGCTCTGACCATCAAGACCAAGTACCCGCTGCCTCAGATCGATGACCTATTCGATCAACTGAAGGGATCCTCAGTGTTCTCCAAGACCGACCTCAGGTTAGGCTACCACCAACTGAGAATTAGGGAAGAGGACATCCCCAAGACTTCCTTCACGTCCTGTTACGGATTATATGAGTATACGGTGATGTCGTTCGGACTCACTAATGCCCCGGCCTTCTTCATGAACATGATGAACAATGTATTCATGGAGTTCTTGGATACGTTCATCATGGTATTCATCGACGATATCCTCGTTTTCTCCAAGACCAAGGAAGAGCATGAAACCCACCTTCGTTTGACCCTAGGGAAGTTAAGGGAGCAACAGTTGTATGCCAAATACAGCAAGTGCGAGTTCTGGTCATCCGAAGTGAAGTTTCTTAGCCATGTCATATCTGCTGGAGGAATAGCGGTGGACCCTACTGCTTTAGAAGTAGTGACCAATTGGCTACAACCAAAGAACGTGACCGAGATCCAGAGTTTTCTAGGATTGGTTGGATATTACCGCCGGTTCATCGAGAACTTCTCAAAGATAGCCAAGCCCATGACCAGACTAATGCAAAAGGAAGTAAAGTTCGAATGGACTTCAGATTATGAAGAGTGCTTCCAGACCCTTAAGAAAAAGCTCGTGTCAGCCCCGATTCTGACCCTGCCAGACATCCGGAAACACTTTCACGTCTACTGTGATGCCTGTCGCCAAGGGTTGGGGTGTGTCTTAATGCAAGACGGGAAGGTGATATCCTATGCCTCTCGTCAGCTGAGGCTGCATGAGCTAAATTACCTGACCCACGACCTAGAATTGGCAGCCGTGGTTCACGCCTTGAAGATATGGAGACATTATCTTGTGGGTGATCGGTGTGAGGTCTTCACCGACCACAAAAGCCTCAAGTACATATTCACCCAACCAGACCTAAACCTCAGGTAGAGAAGGTGGTTGGAGCTGATCAAAGATTATGATTTGGGCATCAACTATCATCCAGGCAAGGCAAACGTAGTGGAAGACGCCCTAAGCGGAAAAGGGTACTGTAATGCCATCATGGTGCAAGACCAAGCCCTGTTGTTATACAAGGAGATGGAAAGGTTGAATCTAGGGATCACCACCAAAGCATATCTCACTGCCTTGGAGGCCAGACCTGTCTTAATGGACCAGATCTGTGAGACACAGAAGGAAGACCTCGAAATATTAGAGATCCAGAAGAATATGAGGAAGGGTAAAGCCCCAGGGTTCTCTGAGGACGAGAACAACACCGTCTGGTTCAGAAACTGGATATGCATGCCCGACAAGCCAGAGTTGAAGTCCCTCATCCTTCCAGAGGCCCATGAGACTGTATACTCCATACATCCCGGGAGTACAAAGATTTACCAAGACCTAAAAGAGAAATATTGGTGGGTCAGCATGAAGAGGGAAATAGCTGAGTATGTGGCCAAGTGCGACACATGCTGGCGAGTCAAGGCAGAGCACCAGAGACCTATCGGAATATTGCAACCCCTCAAGGTCCCCGAATGGAAGTGGGAAGAAGTAGGGATGGACTTCATCACAGGGTTGCTGAGGACCCAAGTCGGTCATGACTCTATGTAGGTAATCATTGATTGACTCACCAAGGTGGCTCATTTCATCCCCGTCAAGACGACATACACCGTTGCTAGATTGGCTGAGTTATACATGACTCGGATCGTGTGCCTTCATGGAGTTCCAAAGAAGATCGTATCTGACTAAGGGAGTCAGTTTATCTCCAAGTTTTGGAAGAATCTTCAAGAAGAACTCGGCACCCGGCTGAATTTCAGTACCTCCTATCATCCACAAACCGATGGTCAAACCGAAAGGGTGAACCAAGTGTTGGAAGATATGCTTAGAGCATGCGCTCTAGACTTTGGCGGAATGTGGGATAAGAACTTGCCTTATGCAGAGTTCTCCTACTACAACAACTATCAGGTCAGCCTGCAGATGTCCCCATTTGAGGCACTTTATGGGCGCAAGTGCAGAATGCCGCTACTATGGGATCAGACCGGAGAGTCACAGCTATTTGGGACAGACATTTTGCGGGAAGCAGAAGAGAATGTTAAGGTCATTAGGGACAGATTGAAGATAGCCCAGTCCTGACAAAAGAGCTATGCCGATAACCGATGAAGAGATCTGACCTTTGAGGAGGGCGACTATGTCTACCTCCGAGTCACTCCCCTCCGTGGCACCCAAAGGTTCAACATGAGAGGGAAGTTAGCCCCTCGTTATGTCGGGACCTTTTAGATCCTCCGACAGCAAGGACAGGTGGCATATCAGTTGGAGATACCCCCATCTTTGGCAGGAGTCCATGATGTGTTTCACGTCTCTCAGCTAAAGAAATGTCTCTGTGTACCCCCTAAGCAAGCCGACCTCCAACAGCTCAACGCCCAAGAAGACTTGACCTACATCGAGAAACCCGTCCGGATACTAGAAGTCAAGGAAAGGGTAACTAGAAGCCGTGTGGTTCACTTCTGTAAGGTTCAGTGGGACAACCACCCCGTCGAAGAAGCCACATGGGAAAAAGAGGACGAGTTAAAGACCCAATACCCCGAGCTATTCGAGAAACTTTCCGAATCTCGAGGACGAGATTCTTTGTAAGGGGGATAGGTTTGTAACACCCCAAATTTTCAAAGAAATAAAAATACCTTTTATTATATTTTTCTAGAAAAGATTACTTTTGGAATTCCCTTAATGCTATTTATGCCCAAATGAACTGAAACCTAGAGAAGATGTCCAAACCAGAGGCTACAAAAATTTGTATATGATCCCAAGGCCAAGATATATTTTTGAGAATTTTTACAAATTTTTATCACCCATGGAAGCAACCCAAATAATTTAAACCAATTTCAGCAATTATTTTTATTCGGAAAAGAAATTAAACAGTAACGGGCCTCCTTCCCCCTCTTCTCCCTCAGCCAGCCGGCCCAGCCCACTCTCTTCCCGTACCCCTCACTAACGGATGGGCCCCGCCCGTCAGCGACCCCCTCCCTCCGCGCGCGCGCGCCCGACGCCTTGGCCCACCTGTCAGCTGCGCCCCATTGCCACGCCCACGTCCCCGCGCCCGCTGACCGGTGGCCCCCACCTGTCGGATCCGTCTTCGCCATGAGATCCACCCCCAAATCCCCCCTCACCGGCCGAAACCCTAACTCCCCCACGGATCCGCTCCCGCCGGCCCCCTCCCATTAAATTGGTGCCATTAACATGTTCCCCGAGGCCCGCCAGCCGTTTCCCCTCGTTAAACCTCGCGATTATGCCCCAGGATCATGCTGCGCGTGCATGGCCGAAACTCACCGGTGCCATTGAAGGCCCCTCGGCTTTCCTTGTATTCGTCGCCTGTTATTCCCCACCGGCACCTCTATTTAAGCCCTCGGCCTCCACCACGCCTAGCCCGCACGTCCAATTGCACTTAGACCGAACAGAGCACCCGCGACACTCCACTTAACACCACACCACCGTCCTCGCTCTAGCCATCGCTTGCCGTCACCGGAGTCCTCCCTCATCCTCGGAGACCACACCTTCGTGACCGCAGACACCACCCCGACCTCGGCCACCACTCCATCGACGATGAGACCCGCCGAAACACCGATGCTGACGAGCACCCGAACACCTCCACCGCCCTTGCTCATCGCCGGCCGCAACCCGACGACCTCAGACCTCCATAGCGGTACCTTTTTGTTCCCCTCGTCATCCCCTTTCCATTTCTAGGCTCGGGTAGGACCGCCATCGCTCGCCGTGGCCGCTGGCCCGCTCGCCGTCACCGAAGAAGACGATCAGCATGGGTAAAGTACCCATGACGTGTCGGATTCAATCCCGACCGTGCGATCTGGATCCGACGGTGATGATTAGATCGTTCACGCGGTTTAATCAGATCCATCAGATCTCCATGAAGCGTTATGTTTTAATCCTGTGCGTCTGTTAATACTTAAGGTTCATACTGAATATGGCCCATCGGATCGTAATGAAGGGGTATGTTTTAATCTAGATCATTCGTCAATATTTAAAACCCACGTTTAACCTAGACCGTCCATCGCGTACCGGTTCGGCATTTTAATCGTGGTCATCCGCGTCCACTTAACACCCATGCCTCGCCCGTGGCCGCCCGATCGTGATCCAACGGCGATCCATGATCCGGCGCACGCGCACAGTGCGCGGGTTCATGGTGGAATCGGTTCACCATGGACCGGCTACTGTTTTTGATTTAAATTAAATTCCAGAAATGGTTTTAAACTTCTAAAATTCATATCTTGCCCATTTTAACTCCAAATTTAACCATTTCAATTCCAGTAAACTTATAATTTTATTCTCTACATGTTTATGCAATAAAAACAGTATGTTTACTTTGAGTATTTTATTTCTATTTAATAAAGTATTTAAAGACCCTTTAGGATAAATTCACAATTCATTTGGAAAAATCTCTAACTCCATGAAATTGCCTTAAAAATTTAAATAATAATTTCAGAGTAGTTCATGACTTCACTTCATGTATTTTAGCCCAATCAAAACCTTCATGTTGTTATGTGGTTTTAGAATGTTTATTTGATGTAATGTTTATTATATGCAACGAGAAGATTACGACGCCGCCGAGGAGCCGGAATACTACCCAGAAGTTCCTCCCTCACCCTTCGCTGAACAAGGCAAGTCACCAAACCAATCTATTGAGCATATAGAACCTAGTTTTCTTAAACTATCGCTAAAACACATAGGTTATACATGCATTAGTCAAATGAAAGCCTTACATTATATTTATTTAGATCCCCGACCTTGAAGTGCAAACCCAAGCCATGCTATCTAGCCTAAACTCCTTGTCACCATATTATTAGTACTATTAGATAGTGTCCAATGTATTGACACAATTGCTATAAGTTAAAAATGAGTCGTAGCAATTTGGATTCTACTATATGATCCCCGTTAATCTTATCTCTGGAATTTAGTTGGTGATAGAGTTTTGGGTTAAGTGTGTATGCATGGTGGGTTTCGGGTCCAAGCTAGGGCATTGGTCGGTAGCACTCGAGGCACTATAAGGACCGGTCTACGGGATCTATTGCAATACATTTCCGTACTAACCACAAGTCTAGTGGGTAAGTCCTAACTAAGGTATGGAGAGTTCCAACTCGAGGCACCACTTGGAGATGTGTCAAGTAGCACCTGTGGGTGCCTTGTACCGACGTGGCGCAAAAGGGGGTGCGACGTTAGCTCGGATGCAGCCGGGTGCGCCGGCGAAACCTAGAGCGGGTGATTATCGGATTGGAGCATTTCATGCTGAGGTTTTAGCACGAGTTCACATGGTATGGGTCATCTCGTTACACTTTGGTGTATGGGATGAGTGTGTGCCTTGTGGGTACAGTGGTACACCTCTGATCAGAGTTTAAATCTTTTCGAAAAGCCGAGCCCACGGTCAAGGGCGGGTTGCGTGACTACTCGCAGTTAGTTTATTTTTATGAGTGTGCATGATGACTTGGCATGTAAGGACTGTTGAGCGAGGAGGGAAAATGTACTCCTTGAGTTAGATGGTATTATGTTGTTCATGTTTAATATTCCGTATGATTAAACTTGACTACACTAAATGCTATAACTGAAAAATGTACTTTTCCGCACTTTCAACCATTATCATTCCTTTGTTATTATCCTGCATTATTACTGCATTCTCGGTGGCTTGTTGAGTACTTTTTGTACTCATACCCGTTGGACAAACACTTCAGAGGCTGCTTACTATGAGGAGGATGGTTTGGAGTAGTGACCCAGTCAAGAAGAAGATCCTGAAGAAGACGTTCGTCATGCCGTATTGTTTTTTTAGTTTCTTTTAATTTTACACTTATGTAATAATGTGGTCTGCGAACCACGGATGTTTGCCCGTATGTACATTGTCGCATGATGAACCTCTTGTTATTATTGTTTTTCCTATGGAAATTCAATAATGTTCCGATTTGGTAAATCGGGGCATCACAACATCCTATAGATCAAATCATCAGTGAGCTAAATGAACGAGTAACCCGATCTCATGCTCATTTCGTTGATTCTTCCTTTGTTGCAAATTTTGAACCATTAGATGTTAGTCATGCTTTGTCTGATGCGAGTTGGATCAACGCCATGCATGAGGAACTTGAAAATTTTGATAGAAATCAGGTTTGGATTCTTGTTGATCCACCCCCTAACATTCACATCATTGGTACAAAATGAATTTTCAAAAACAAACAGGGGGAGGATGGGGCGATAGTGAGAAATAAAGTTAGGCTAGTGGCTCAAGGGTATTCTAAGGTACCTCAAGCACACTCTTGAATTCGGTATTTGGTATTCTGCATCATAATCATTATGCTTGAGAGGTTTTCTAAAGCTGACTTTGCTGGATGTCGTATTGATCGCAAGAGTACTTATGGGACATGTCATTTTCTAGGTTCATCTCTTGTGTGTTGGTCTTCACACAAACAGTCTAGCATTGCACAGTCTACAACCGAGGCTGAATATGTAGTTGCCGCTAGCTGTTGCGCACAGATTGTGGATGGTTTCTACTTTGGGTTGGAGTTTTCATGTGTTCCATTATTTTGCGATAACACAAGTGCAATCAGTTTAGCAAACAACCCAGTACAGCATTCTAGGACCAAACACATTGACGTGCGTTATCACTTTTTAAGAGATCATAATGAAAAAGGCGATATTGAATTGCGTTTTGTCGATACTTAGAATCAGCTTGTAGATATTTTTACCAAGCCTCTCGATGCTTCTCGTTTTGCATTTTTGAGGGGACATCTTGGCATTTGTCATCCTTATGGCATCATGTGAGGGGGAGTAGTGTACTTGTGCATATGCTTCTGAAATATGATTAAATGCTTTCACATGTACATGCTTGTGTGTGCACTTTACAATATTGTTTTGTATTCACTGTTTGATTGTGCTTAGAATGAACTCATCTATATATATGTCTTGGGCATGGATTTTCTTTGTGAAAATTTGAAAATGGTCACTACCAAGTCTGGAAACTAGCATGAATAGGCTAGGGTGCTTTTGCTATTCATTTCTTACTTGATAGCTTTGTCCTTTTCACTTGGATGCTAATACGCAACTTGATCTTGTTATGCTCAAAAATAAAAAAAATGAAATGAGGAAAAATTGAAAAATGACAATGATGAAAATGAAACAAAAAATGCTAAAGTTGTGATAAAAATTGAAAAGATCTAGGTGGGTTTGTATAGTCGCACTACTTTGTTCTAGATTGCTTACCATTGTACTTTTGTTTGAACTGGGATATTGAAGTGTATACCAAGATCAATGCCTTAAGCTTCTGATAGTTTATCCTAAACTTGGCTTGATCAGTTAGCATAAGGTTGACTTGCAAATAACCCCTGGCGTTAAAAAATAATAAAAAGTTTAATTTTCTTGCATATCAAGTTTGTTGCAGCTCCTTGTAGTGGGATGTGCTTTTCAAGTTTGTTTTTGACTAGCTTTTGTATATATTACCTTGCCATGTCTAGTACACTAGTCTCGGTAGTGATGCTTTTATTTGCTTAAACTTCAAAATGCTTGCTCATATGGATATTTAGATTGTGTACATTCAAAGCCTGTCATACAGTTTAGCTAGGACAGTTTGTGAGGCACAAGAAGTGTTTGTACTGTAATTGGACTTAATCATATTCTGGAAGCATTGCATGGTCTATTTACTCTCTCAACTCATGGGGTTATCTTGATGTCTGCATTACCAAAGGGGGAGAGTTCTTGATATTTTGAGATAACTTGTTGATCTTTTGAGTTTTTGAGGAGCTTTTGAGGTAGTGTGTGCTCTTTCATCCGTTCCTGTCAAGTGACATGTTTCTTAATTTTGCTCTCTTTAGAGCTTTCATGGTCACTTATGTGTTGAATCTTTGATTTACACTTATTTTTGATCTTGTGTTGTCAATGCACTTATCAAGGGGGAGATTGTGGAACATAGTGAGGTTTGTCACTATGGTCAAGGGTGTCAGTCGAAGTCGAGAGTGGACTTAGATGTACGCATGGAGGTCGAACAGGACGTGAGTTGAAGATTGATCAAGACGAAACATCGATTGAGTCAGCGAAAGCGAAGCCAGTTCAAGTGACAAGGCGGCTCGAGGTTTTATTGATTTTCTATGGAATTTCAATAAAGGTCCGGATTTATTAAATTTGGGCGTTACAATATTCTGTATTTGAAACTTGTTTGAAGTCTGGTATTCCTTTATGTCTGATCTGATGGGCTGTAATTGAGGTTTGAATTTAGAACTCAAAAAGCACCATTTCAGAATTGCTGATCAGTATTCTGTTTTGAGTTCTGAACTGGGTGATTTGTTTCTTAAGATCTGTTCTGAATGCTTGAACCATTCTAAAAATTATATTTCATCTGATACAAAATTTGAAGAATTCAGAATTGAGTTTGTGACCTATTGAATGCTAAGTTGATATATTGCTTGATTTCATAATCTGATTCAAATTCAGGTCTAGTCTCAGGTTCAATTCAGATCTGTTTACTCAATTCTGTTCAGGATGAAATGAATGCCTAGTGTTTGAATCACTGAGTTGTATTGATACTTGGTTCAGTTAGGTGGTACTGTTTTTTAGTTAACTGATTATACCAATCTGTTCCACTTCAATTACTTCTAATTTTTCTGCTCTGGTTCAGAAAATCTTTCACAGCTACAAGGTAGAGTCTGAAATTGATACTGCTGTGTACTTTGCAAATCTGATCTGGCAGAGAATAGAAATATGAATTTTGAACCATTTTGAATCTGAATAATACTATTCACTGTCCAGAATTTTTCAGGATTCACATGATCTCATTTAAAATCAAATAGTGTCAACCTAATTCAGTTTCTGTAACTTGATTTGAATTCCTGAGTGTTTTTCTGATTTTCTGAAACCTGACGGAGGTTCAATGATCGACACCGTCCTATCGACTGTTCATTTGCTGAAATAGCAGCTGTATTTCAAAGTTTCAAATACCGACAATCCAGATCGACCGTTCAAACTCCGATTTGTTCTGAACTGTGATTTTGAATCTAGTTTTGCACTGTTATTATACTACTCTGTTCAAAATTGATTTGATTAATATTTTAGGTGCATTGGGTGATCTGAACAGGTCATCACATTTGCAAGAAAGTATCGAGGCGCCTATTTACCGCCCCCTAGTCGCTATTCCGATCCCACAGGAAGGAAGGGCAGCGACGGGGCTAGATGGGGAGTAGTGCGCACTGAGTAGGTGAGGATTTGTGTTGAAACCATGGGATGCACATCACCATCATCTCCTCTTTTTGAGTATAGATAGAGAAACATGCGCAATAAACACCTACATTAAGCTTGCACAATAGAAAAGGATGCAATTTTAGTCCTAAACATATGTCTAATTTCGTACGATTATTGCTTTATGACTGTGGGCATCAACATTAAAGTTTTTTAAAATTCTTGGTTGGAAGTAATTCAATTAGAATAAGGCTTGTTTCACTTGTAAAAAAAACCATGTGAGTTATTAAAATTTTGACCTAGTGAAATTATAAACTAAAAATTGAAATGTTTAAGTAAGATTTGTCAGTTTTTCAATAGAGAGCAACTACTTTCACTGTTCACAAACTGCAAATCTAAATCTAACCAAGTAAAAGCAAGAACAAGAGAAACAACCGCTATAGCCTAACTGTGCTAGTCTGTTTTATCCCACAGTGGTGGATAATTACATATTATTTTTTAAAAATAGATCAATTACCTTTTTATTGGAGGGCCTTGTGTGCCCCAGGGCTTTCAATATTTCCTTGTTAAGCAAACAGATATTTAAATTGAAATCTAGCCATAAGGGTTTAAGCTTTGATATTCTGAAAAGAAAATACACATGTCAAAATGCTTAGTTCAAACCAACTATGTAGAGGGTTCGTACTTCTAGAAGAGTTTACAAAATGGGAAAAGTTGGGCACATAAAGGTGTGGGTTCCATGTTGGATCTGGTGAGCATGGCACGATGTGTGGTACCAATATATGCCCCTCAAGATCCTCTATCACAATCTATATCATATTTGTCGAAATCCTCATGCTACCGTTGCGGAGAGAGTTACTACCTGTTTGAGGAAGAATATGTTTAGATGTCCATTGGGGGAAAGGGAGTTGGTTCAATGGAACTGTATGAATGATTTGGTAGAAGATATTATCCTAAATAATAAAAATGATGAGATGATTTGGGCTCATTGATAAGAAAGGCTTCACAACTAGATCACCTAATCACTCACAAAGGCAAAGTTGATGCTGATATCCTAATTATCTGGAAGAGTTTCTCTAATACCAAGGTTTTGTAAAAGGGTATAAAAATAGAAAAACCATTGCTCTGATAGATGATCAGATTTTGTGGTCACATAGTACTGGTTAAGTAGGTTCCATTTTTATATTTACTTGTTGAAAACAGACTTCAGATGAGATCGTGACGAGTAGTTTAATTTGGATCATTGGATTAAAAGGGGATATATATATATATAGCACCTCAGAATATATCACTCCTTTCATTTCCTAATTCCGCGACTGCTCTTCTCTGCCAAGCACCGCTGATGCCACTATGCCTAGCTTTCCTAGCACTGCTGTTGTCGCTGCACCTGGCCTCCCTCACCACTCCCTCACTGTCGGCTCCTATGTTGCTAGTTCTGTCTAGCAAATCAGAAGGAATGAAGGAAGCAAGGGGAGAAGGGAATTCAGGGTTTTGGGGAACCACTGATTTTTCTCAAATTGATGATTCTAGTTGTATGAGTGAACCTTTGTTGTCCCTATATGCATGAACTTCAAATGAATTCATAATCGATCATCAAATATTTTTAGAAATTTGATTCTCAAGGTATAAACAAAATATGTAGGTGTAGTCGATATATTTCTAACAGCACTAGTTTCACATGATTCGGATAAACAGTTTAAAAGTAACTGCAAAATCAGTGCTGCTATCCAGGTCTGAAACCGAGACAACATGTAATTTCCTTTTAATTTGGGGGTGATGGGTGTGCCATTGTCCTAGAGCATAACACAAAAGTTGTATGTTATTTTCTTTAGATGCTCAAGATGTATTTATCTATTACATTTGGATTAGTAGTTGTTGACACGAAAACGAGCCCACACACTTGGGTCTGTTCGACAATCCAAAAACGCGTGGATACTTAGGGATAAACCTAAGCGTGACGCGGCGCCGACATCGCATTCCGATGGATCCTTAACGGTTGTAAGGGTAACAGAGTCGCCAGGTAATCAAACAAATATTTAGAAATAAAGTTCGATTGGTCGAAGTGTGAGTAATAATAATAAAGTGAACCGGCCAGCCTAAGGCCGATTTATATCTGTAGCGAAGGGAGTCCGAAGCATCTCGAAGGGAGTTTTGGCCTGTTGATCGGTCAGACTGGAGTAGGACTCCCGGTCAAACCGACGTCTGCGAAGGGGTCACCGAAGGTGGCTTCGGCATTCTCGTGCGAAGCGGTCTCCAAGCGGTCAGACCGATGAAGGGTACCCAGTCCGACTGACAGCGAAGCTTCGATTGGACCAGGGGTTCGACATCGCGGAGTCCGAAATGAAGGCTTCGGCCTTTGGCCGGTCAGACCAGAGGGTAGACCTTGGTCCAACCGGAGTTTGTCGAAGGGTGCCCTCCAAAGTTGATGTGAAGACAGGCTTCGGCAAAGGGGCTCTAAGGCACAGCGAAGGGATCCGGTCATACTAGCGAAGGCCCCTCGGTCGGACCAGGGGGTGCTGGTGGCGGCGCGGCAAAGCGTGCCGACAACAGCCTGACGACCTGGCACGGCAACGTCCGGTCAGACAGAGGGAGCCCTGTCGGTCGGACCGACAGGCTTCGGTCTGATCACCTAAGGGTTCCAGCGACCTTGAAGATGAATAGCAGTCACCCCCAAACTTCCTGGCTATGGTTTTGAAGATGTTTCCCCTGCAAAACAGTAAGAGATCAAGTGCAATTCGTCCTAGAGGCCACACTTCCAAGGGTAGTAGGAGAAAACCAATAAAACATTAAAAATCCGTTTCGTGGATTAAATGGGAGATTCACGAGCGAATCAACAAGGGTTACCATGATTTTGACGCGGCGAATGGAGGGCTTACAGCACAAACCCAAGAAGATGTATGTTACTTAGCTAATCCTACGGCAAGGAAGTAGATTGAAAGGTAAAAGAACGATTCAAAGCAAGGGCTTTGTGTTGATATGAAAGCGGGGGCCCTCATGAATCGGCCTTGCCCCAATATTTATAGGGGGTGGTCTTGGTGTTATCTGGCGTCCAAAAGGAGTCCTCTTCAGCTAAAAGTGGTTATAATATGATTAGAGATCAAAAATAGCCTGAAACTACAATTTTATCCCTAATCCCACACAAGGGCCGGTCTGACCAGGACTACATGGCCGGTTGGACTATCGGCCTTATGTTTCTCAGGTGTTCTTTTGTGAGTTCCCAAAAGTACCTAAAACAAATTGGCCTACCAAATCGTCTATTTCATAACTCAAGGCGTGTGAATCTGATGAGGATGATTTGCACAAAATACTAATAAAATGAGGTGACTTAAGCGTTGGATTTTCCACAAAATCATCCTTTAATAATTTTACTTGTCTTGCCCCCCAGGTGCCTCGCGAGGACGCGGTCCTTACTCAGCGAGGGTGGAAGCTGGCTTGCTAGCCAACTTCGGTCTCCACACCTGGTGTGTTCTAGCTATAGCTATGGACTCACCGGGTGGGCTACCTTTGCATTCTTCGGCCTCTTTTTCTCTAAGATACTCGGCACGAAGACATTGCAATCGCCTCTATTGGGACTTAGTCATCCCGGGAGGTGCCCATGAATCTTGCGGCTTGGTTTCGGGCGTCACAAATTTGCTCCCAGAACCTTCGGCTGAATGGGGTGTACCTGGAATGGCCTTAGCTACTTGCGGGCCGAACTTAGGTTCCTGTTGAGGGTTCGACCTCTTGGGCGGGGGTGGTCGAGAGCGTTTGTCCTCGGCCCTTCTCCTATGCCTCTGGAGAATCATCACAAAAGTTACCTTTGGCTTTTTGCGGGATCTAGCCGAAGATGGCTTGTCGACATTTACTTTCCATACTCCTACCTCACGGTTCTCCGGTATGAGCATGCGTGTGCGAGGCTTCCCAATGACGACTGCCTTTCCTTTAGATGACTCGGCCTGTTCAGGACGAATTAGTACCTTCTTCCTATCAAGATCAATGTTGTTTACGGGAAAGGGATCATGATCTAGCTTCATTCTAGGGATAGAATCTATCTTCAATCGTCCTTCATCTATGGCCGATTGAACTTGCCGATGAAAAATGTTGCATTCATTAGTAGAATGGGAAAGTGAATCATGCCACTTACAGTATGCGCGTTTCTTTAGGTCATCGGCAAATGGAATGACGTGACCTTTGGGCAACCTGAGGAGCTTGCTTTTCAATAGAAAATCAAATATTTTATCGCACTTAGTCACATCAAACGAGTATTTAACTTCATTGGGCCGACTCTTAGCTGGAGACATCCGTAATCCAAAGCACACGATTGTTTTAGATCTACTGGGCCAGGTCCATTCGGTCGTGTACATGTCAGCTAAATCTTCTTCTCCTGATGATTCTTGTTCAGAGTGCTCCACAATGTGCAGCTCGGCCTTAGGCTCACTAAAAACTTTAACAGACCTTTTGCCCCTAGCTCGGCCTTCTTGATCTAG
The DNA here is from genome assembly GCA_019279435.1 of Zizania palustris. Taxonomy (NCBI): domain Eukaryota; kingdom Viridiplantae; phylum Streptophyta; class Magnoliopsida; order Poales; family Poaceae; genus Zizania; species Zizania palustris. Next base: position 28,279,539 of record JAAALK010000289.1, on the reverse strand, counting down.
AGCCTGCTGTAAAACCTGACTAACCTTGAGGAAATTTTGGTCGTCTAGATTTTCCTTAATTTCAGAATGCAAACCGTTGAAAGCTAAGTCGGCCAGATCCCTCTCGAAGATGTTTAAACTAAAACATTGATTCCTAGTGTCCCGGAAGCACCTAATATAGTCAGAGACACTCTCATTGGTCTTCTGTTTAACCGATGTCAAATGTGAGAGCCTAAGTTCGGTTTCCCCAGTGTAAAAAAATCGTGGAATTTTTGTTCTAACTGGGCCCAAGTCTTGACGGAGTTCGGCGGTAGCACCGAAAACCAAGTGAAAGCAGTGTCGGACAGCAATAAGGAAAATAATTTGAGCTTAAGTGTATCTGACCCGCTTGCTTCACCACACTATGCTAGAAATTAGCATATATGCTCTAGGGTGGTCTTGCTACTCTCGCCATCAAACTTGGTGAACCCAGGAACCCTAAAGCCTTGAGGATATGGGATGGCATCGAAATGGTCTAGGTACGGCTTACGGTAAACTCTAATCCGATCTTGAGGCGTGTAACCAGTGCATTCCCTAACAAGCGCGCAAATTCGCTCATCAATATCCTCTATACTTCTGGCCTGCACGCGTCTCTCGTGCTAGGGCGCGACACATGGTGGTATGTCGGGATGTCGGCCATGGGTTTGTAGGACCGAAAGTAGCGACCAGAGGGGGGGTGAATGGGCGCCTTAAAAATTCTTTCGAATCAATGGCCTGTTCCCAATACCCAACGCACCTCAAAAGACTACGTAGCAGAAAATAAACAGAAGGCCTAAGTCTAAAGGTTTCTAACTTAGAAGCAACTGATAATAAATAGTGTAAATCTAAAGTAGTGCAACTAGGCAGATGAACAAGTTGTAACAGGCCTAAACTTCTCAATGAAATGATCTAAGTATGTGTAAGATGAGAAGAGAAGTTGTTGTCCAAATTTGTCTCCTGTTCGGAACTTGGCGAAGCCCCCTTCGCACGTCGAGGTCTGCTTCGGAGGTTGGTGACTGAGCCTGTCCAAGATGCCGAAGGTGTCACGGTCTAGCCTAGTTCGAAGTGGCAAGTTGTGAAGTGTACTTCGGAGCGAAGTGAGACAATGCCGGAGCCTGGTTCGAAGTATGTACTTCGAAGTCAGGGCTTCGAACACAGCTTCGAACCAAGAGCTTCGGAGCAAAGTGACAGAGTCGAAGCCTGCTTCGAAGTGGGCACTTCGAAGACAAAACTTCGTACACAACTTTGAACCGAAAGCTTCGAAGCACTACCTTCGAACAGAAAGCTTCGAACACAACCCACAAAAGGACAACCTTCGAACACAGAAGCGAAGCCTGTCACACGACAGAAAAACAAGTCTGAAGCCAATGCTCTACCTTCGAAAAGAGCAAGCTCCGAAAAGAGAGGCGAAGGGTGACACGCTACACAGAAGTCAGTGCGAGGCCTAGCGGAGCTACAAGCTTCGAACCCAACTTCAAAACTTGTCGAAGTATGGACTTCGAACAGATAGGGCCGAAGCCCCTTCGCACTATTGTTCGAAGTATGCGATGCTGACGATCAGAAAAAATGCTTCGAAGCTTAGCAACACAGAACGCAAACCAAATACCGAAGATCGAACGAAGCCTTCGAAAGAGATAAATCGAAGCCTACCCCGCGAAACTGAGGGGCTTCGAACAGAGAGTAGCTTCGCTCGAAACACAGCCAAAAAGGTGACAGACCCTGTCAGCCTCGATCGAAAAGGCTGTGCAGTAGAAGGTGAAAAGCTGCACAGACTACTGTAGCTACAGGAAAGTAGTACTACTTGCAACAGCAAGAACTAGTACTCAGTTTGTGAAGAACAGAAGCAACAGAAGAAGCTTCTCCTCACGAAATAAATTCAGCAGCCCGTAGGTGAAGCAATAACTCCCCAAACCAAACAAGTGCAACAGATAAAACCAGCAGGGACCAAGGCTTTAATGCATCCAAGAGATTAGAGCAAATACCATGGAAAAACAGGAAGGAGCAGAGCCTGGCGGCGCACACAGGAGAGAGAAAACGAGAGACAAAATGACCCAAAGAGTGGATTTGATTTCAGCACAAAGGGGTAGTCCAAACCCTAGGGATTGGGGTCCTATTTATAGGCAGCCCAACACTAGGAATATTCTACCAGCCCCTTAGGGTTTTTACAGACTCAAAAATAAAGGAAAAAGACTCTACTGCCCTTAGGAATTTTTACAGACACGACAGACTGACTGTGGGCCTAGAGTTACAGATGACTTATCCGGAAGCTAAGTTTTCGTAGCGACTACGGCTTCTCTTCTGGACAGTCGGATACAGAATCAACGGTTGTCAGTTTTGCGCCGAAACTGACAAAGCCTCCACCGGTTTTGCACCAGGTACCCGGATTGGGCCGGCCCGACTCCGCAGCTCTCTCAGCCCGGCAATCGCTCACCGCCCGTGTACCTGAGTCAGTCCTGGTCAACAGCCCAGTGGGTCTTCTACTGCTTCTGGCCCATGCACCCGGATTGGGCCAGCCCGACTTCGCAGCCTCCTCTGCCCGACAGTCGCTCGCTGCCCGTGTACCTGAGTCACACGCGGCCCATGAAACAGCAGATCTCCTCTTCTTCAGTCCTTTTTGACTATCGTTGACAATGACTCATCACTTCTGGAGCCATGAGGCCCACGCTATTCAGCATGGCTCCTCAATCTCCCCCTTGATGAGTGCATTGTCAACACTCCTCTTTTCTCAGCTCTCTAGCACCTGCGAACAAATGTGGAAACACGAAAACAAAATACAAGAAAACAAAGAAGAAGAAAAATAAGGTAAAAGATTTAACCCTAATTACCAAAAGCCAAACAAAAGCAAGAAATGGTCATTATGGTTAACCAAAACGTAAAAGCTCAAAATGAGTGCGATTGTAGAACAACAAGGATATCAACAGAGTAAGAACTCGCCCTTAAACTCTGATCCCAAATTTTCTCCCCCTTGTTGACAAGTGAACTCATCAAGCACTCAAAAGAGTCACAGACTCCCCCTGAAATGCAACTCCCCCTCAAAAATATGCAGTGAATGCAACTGGAGTGCATAAGGAGTGTAGAAAGCATGCTTCTCAAATATGATTGACTGCAATTACAACATCTAACAGATACAGCAAAAGACATACTGTAACGATACATGGCATGATCAGTGCAACAGATGATATCTAAAGAAAATCATTAGCACGCATTTTTCAGTTTTTGCAAACAAGAGGCATCACCACATGTTCCAGTAAAACAAGCAAGGTAAAGCATGAGATGCAAAAGCTAACTGATATCTACCAAGATAAGCATTGTCCAAAACAAAGTGCTTCAGCAAACTTGTTATTATTTCAATTTCCAAGCTTTTTCTTTTCCCTTTTTCATTTTTGCCAGGGGTTATTTGCATGTCAAACCTTATGCTGACCGACCAAGTCAAGCCTAGGCCAGAACTGGACCATCAGAAGCTTAAGACATTGGTCTTGGCATACACTACAGTGTCCTAGTTCATACCAAAGTGCTATGGTACGCAGTCCAGAACAATGTAATGCGACAAGACAAACCCACCTGGATCTTTTCAATTTTAAGCATAAAAAGGCATGGAATTTTCATTCATTTCTGACTGTTATAGCTCATTTTCCATGTTGGAGCAAAAAGATGTCCAAGTTGCATATCTGCATCTATGTGATGAACTAGCTACAAGGCATGTAACAGATAACAAAAGCACTCAGCCTACACATGCTAGTTACCGGAAGCAATGGTGATCATTTTTCAAGTTTTAAAGCATAAAAGCCATGCATATGACAGATATCAGACATATCAAGTGAACTGAACCAAAGCATGATCAGTGACAAGTAATCAAAAGCATGTATCAGCTAGAATAAGTAAAGCAGTTCAATCATATAACAGAAGCATCTCTAAAGTGTGATATGTGAATATGCAAGGTATGAACACACACAAAAAGACTCAAGAAAAGAGTAAAGAAGAAAGAAAACTGACGCAAAATATCCTAAAAAGGATACACAACACCCAAATCCCCTCGTAAACGCTCGAATGTAGACTGATCTAGGGGTTTGGTGAAAATATCAGCCGACTGATGATGGGTATCAACATGAACAAGGTCAATGACACCTTTCTCATATTGATCCCGCAAGAAGTGAAAGCGCACATCAATATGTTTGGTTTTTGAATGGAGACACGGGTTTTTCCCTACACTAATAGCACTGGTGCTGTCGCAAAAAAAAGGAACTCTGGTAGGAAAGAACAACCCAAAATCTCGTAGAGTGGAAATCATCCAAACCAACTGCGAGCAGCAGCTAGCAGCAGCTACGTACTCAGCCTCTGTGGTCGAAAGAGCAACTCCAGATTGCTTTCGAGAAGACCAAGAGACAAGAGAAGAACCAAGAAACTGGCAAGTACCGGAAGTCGACTTGCGATCCAACCGGCACCCACCAAAGTCGGCATCCGAAAAGCCAGATAGATCAAGAGATGATGATGCTGAATAGTAAAGACCGAGATCGGGCGCATAAGTGAGATACCTAAAAATGCGCTTGACAGCCTGCCAGTGAGACACGCATGGTGAAGACTGAAAACGCGCGCAAAGTCCCACGGCGAACTGAATGTCTGGTCTTGTTGCCGTCAAGTACAACAGCGAACCAATCATCCCTCGAAACTCTCTCTCATTGACCTTGACACCGCTCTCATCCTTGTCCAGACCCCCAGAAGTGCCCATCGGGGTCATCTGCGGCTTCAATTCACCACCAAAGTCAAATTTCTTAAGCATATCACGAGTGTACTTACCTTGGTGGATGAAGGTGTCGTCCTTGGTCTGCTTGATCTGGAGCCCTAAGAAGTACTTGAGCTCACCCATGAGGCTCATCTCAAATTCACTGTGCATCTGCTCAGAAAACTTGGACACAAGAGAATCAGTAGTACCGCCAAAGATAATATCGTCCACATAAATCTGAGCGACTAAGATATCTGAAGCATCTCTGAGCAAGAAAAGAGTTTTGTCCACAGAACCCATCACAAAACCCTTCCCCAACAAAAATTGCTTTAACCGGTCATACCAAGCCCTGGGGGCTTGCTTCAACCCGTATAAAGCTTTGTGCAACTTAAAAACATGTCGAGGAAACTTAGGGTTCTCAAAGCCGGGGGGTTGCCTAACATAAACCTCCTCTTCTATGTACCCGTTCAGAAAAGCACTCTTAACATCCATTTGAAAAAGCTTAAAACCCTTTGAAACGGCAAAAGCTAGAAGGATACGAATGGACTCAAGACGGGCAACAGGAGCGAAGGTTTCTTCAAAATCAATACCTTCCTTCTGGCAATAACCCTGGGCAACAAGTCGAGCCTTGTTGCGCACCACAACCCCATCTTCACCTTGTTTGTTCTTGAATACCCACTTGGTGCCTATGGGGTTGCATCCTGGTGGCGGCTCAACCAATGTCCAAACCCGATTGCGGACAAAGTTCTCAAGCTCTTCTTGCATAGCATTAATCCAATTAGAGTCAGAAAGAGCATGAGAAACATCTCTGGGCACAAAAGATGCAACAAACGCAGATTCAGCAAACACAACGAGAGAGGCAGAAGAACGCAAAGTCCTCTCAGTCAAATCACCTATGATGAGCTCTGAGGGATGGTCACGCTGAACTGCTCGGGTTCCCTGGTGATCTGAAGTCACCTCACCTGAGTCAGCAGCTGGCACCTCTGGACTCGACTGAGGGGGCTCGATCGAAGTGGAAGAAGTGATCAGAGGTCCGCCCTCATCCTCAGTCAAAGTCTCAGAAGGTGTGGGCTCTGCGGGGGATGCAGAAAGCCCACCCTCAACAGCAGCTGGAGTATCCTCATCTTCCTCGAAGATGGACTCTCCGAGCTCATCATCACCAGAAAGCTCAAAAGAAGGAGTCAAAGAAGGCAAGGACTCATCAAATGAAACCTCACACGTCTCGACAAGCAGCTGGGATTCGAGGTTCCAAACACGGAAGCCTCGAGAATGCAATGCATAACCAAGAAAAACACCATCCCAGCAACGAGACTCAAACTTGTCCAAATGCCCTCCCTTCTTGAGCACAAAGCACTTGCAGCCAAACGCTCGCAAGTGGCTAACCTTGGGCTGTCTGCCAAACCGCAACTCATATGATGTCTTACCAAGGTAAGCTCTAAGAAAAATGCGGTTGGCCAGATAGCAAGCCGTGTTCATGGCTTCAGCCCAAAAACGCCTAGGAGTCCTGTGCTCATCGAGCATCGTCCTGGCCATCTCAACTAGCGTGCGGTTCTTTCGTTCCACAACGCCGTTCTGTGGGGGAGTGTAAGGAGAAGAAAACTGATGGTCCAGACCCTGATCACTACAGAAGCTGACGAACTGAGAGTTCTTGAACTCAGAGCCATTGTCGGAGCGAATTGCTCGCATCCGACCATTGTTCTCATTATTCAGCTTCAAAATCAGGTCATGAACAAACTGAAACGTTTCATCCTTAGACTCCAAAAAGAAAACCCACGAAAATCGAGAAAAGTCGTCAACAATCACAAGTGCATACCACTTCCCACCGACTGAACGTACCCGAGCTGGACCAACAGTGTCCAAATGTAAAAGCTCTCCCGAATACGAAGTCATCACCTGAGTCACAGGTGCGTGAGAAGCGGCAACCATTTTCCCATGACGACAGGGATGACAAACTAGATCCTTCTCCAACTTAAGCTTGGGCAATCCTCGGATGAGGTCCATAGAGCTTAACCTGACTAGCAGATCAAAACTCAAATGACCTAACCTCCTGTGCCACTTCCAGAGCTCAGAAGAAGATCCAGCAATCAAACAGCGAGAAGGGCCAAAAGAACTAGAGAAGTCAATTCGAAAAACTTTACCGAAGGGTAAAATCTGACAAACCAAAGACCTTCTAGAATCAACCACAGAAGAATTGCCCTTCTTAAAACGCACTTCCAAACCATCCTCAAGAAGTTGCGACACAGAAATCAAGTTGAAGTTCAAATTTTTAACCAAAGCAACATTCTTCAAAGAGAAATGATCTGAAATGCTAATTGAGCCTATGCCACTTACTTTCCCTTGACCGCTGTTCCCGAATGTGATGTACTCTTTGGATCTCGGGGGAGTGAGACTGGAGAACCATTTGCGATGTCCCGTCATGTGGCGAGAGCATCCTGAGTCCATGATCCAAACATCCTCCAGTCCCCGGTCCTGCACAATCAGTGTCTGTAAGTGGGAGCAAATGGTCCGGCACCAGGTTTAGCAAAAGAGCTAAACCAGTGTCGAGCCATCTGCTCAAAAGATGGAAAGCGAAAACCATCAAAAGAGTTTGGACCAAAACGCGGCTCAAAGCGCGGTCCTTGGTTCTGCCTAACCCTGCGGTCACGAGGTCCAAAACCGTAGCCAACACGGTCTGGAACTCTGCCGGAACGAACACCACCAACTGGAGCACGGGCAAGAAAGCCGTCTCCTCTACCACCACCTACACGACGCGGCCTGGCCTCCAGCCTCTCCCCGCGTCGAGGAACACGCAGTCTACCACCCTGCTGGTAGAACTGCTCCTGATCACTACGAGCCCTCTCTGCTCTCTCAACCCGCTTCCTCCTGAAGCAGAACTCTGCAAGATGCCCGTCTCTCTGACAGTACTCACAATGATAGGTAGGCTTCTTGGGATGTGGTTGAGGTTTAGGATTCTTGGGCTTGGTAGTGTTTGGAGTGGTCTTCTTGGGCTGAGAGGGTCCAGGAAGAGAGTCAAGAGAAGTGTGGAGATTTTTGGGCTTTGGAACCCAGATAGGTTTCTTGGGTGGAGCTTTAGGTGGCTCATGAATCACTCCATCCTTGGGCTGACAAGCCTGGGAAGACTCAGTGGAGTGAGTCTTGGGATACCTCTGCTCTGGAGTCATTTTACTCCACTCCACTGCTCGGCTGATGGCACTCTCAAAGTCAGCCTTGGTGTAGGTGTAACCTACCCCAAACCCATCCTGCCTCTTGAACTGCTGGATCATCATGCCAAGCTGTGGCTCTCTGGCACTGATCCAACTCAGGATAGACCGGAGGTAAAAGTTCTCATTCTGAGAATCTGCTAGCTCCTCTCTCAAGGAAGCTAGAACCTCCACCTGAGACAAGCAGGTCTCACACTCACTCTCTACCTGGACAGACTTCTCGGCTTTCAGCTTAATTAATTCCATTCTAAGAGACAGGCAGTTCTCACAAACAGTGGGTGGAACTGACAGTGTCTCAAGCTCTAGCCTAGTCTGGGCAAGCTCAGCTCTCAACCTCTCTAAATCACCCAAATGCTCATCGCCCTTGGATTTCAGCTCAGCTAAGGCAGCTAGATGAGATGGGCAATCAACACAGGGTGCGACGACAGTGGCTTGAGCATCTTTCAGCTCCAGCTGAGCACTTCCAAGCTCAGTGGCCAAAGCGTCCCTCTCATCAACCCTTTCTGTGTACCTGGACTTCAGAGTCGACAGGTCACACAGAAGCACCTCACACTTCGGGCACTCACTGCTATCACCCAAGCAAGGGGAAGAAGATAGACTTTCTATTCTACCGTTGGCTACGGCAAGCTCACTTTCTAACTCGTCTATCCTTTTCTTAGCCCCCCTAAGCAGTTTCTCCTGATACTTCAACTCCTGACGATTGCTCTCAAGTAAATCAATAATTTCGCGCTCATAAGATGATACCTTGCTGTCGTCGTCGTCGGAGTCGTCGGAGGAGCTCTTTTCTTCTCTATCCCCAAGAGCCATTGAACAGAAGCTCTTGTGAGATCTTCGGCGCTGGTGTGAGCGGCTCTTCGGCTTGTCTCCGAAGGCCATGAAGCAGAGGCCCGCCGGATCGTCCTTGTCCTTCCCCTTCCTGATGGCGATCTCCTCATCGCTTGAGCTCGATGAAGAGGAAGAAGATGTGGATCTCTTGGAGTAGCTCTTCTCCATCTCGGCGAAGAAGGCCTTGTCGCGCTTCTTGTTCTCTCGCCGGTAGTCCTTCAGGGCCTTCTTGAAGAACCGGGTCTTCGGTTTGCCCTTGTTGAAGGAGGGGCTCTCATGCTTGCCGGAGTCGTGGAAGCTGCTGCCGGTGCCCTTCTTGTATCCACTGCGCTTGGGGCAGTCGGCGATGAAGTGTCCTGGATCACCACATTCAAAGCATCCGGATTTTGTGTCGTGTCTTTTGAACATTCTCTTATCATAGACACGACACACCCGGTTGTTAAAGAGACACAAATCATCATCTCCCAACAACTCAAGCTGGTCCTCAGTGATAGACATCAAGGAGAACCCAGCACAGCTCACAGCAGAAGAATCAACTGAAGGTGTAGCAAGGGCCAGGGATTTTGATCCAGAACCAGTGAGATTTGATCTCAACTGGATATCTACCTCAGTGGCCTTCAGCTTGCTAAACAACTCAGAAATGGTCAAGGTATCGTAAGAAGTACTCTCAACTGGATATCTACCTCAGTGGCCTGTGCTGTTCCCTCATGATGTGCCTTGAGGGTAGCCCAGATCTCTCTCGCAGTGGAGAGATGACTCACATGCTCAAACTCAGTGGGACCTAAACCAGAAAACAAAATGTTCACAGCCTTACTGTTGCTCAGATGTTGAGCAATGATACCAGCAGTACCATGCTCAGTGACTGGCAAAATGACAAACGTGCTGTGAACGCAAATGTCCCATATGTCCGAACCCTGGCTCATGAGATAGGCTCGCATGCGAGTCTTCCAATAATTATAGCCATAGGCTTCCAAGGACGGGACCTTGCCAGGAGACTTCATAGTCACTACTGGGGTTTAGAACCGGTTAAGATATGGAAAAACCCTAACCTTGCTCTGGTACCACTTGTAGGACCGAAAGTAGCGACCAGAGGGGGGGTGAATGGGCGCCTTAAAAATTCTTTCGAATCAATGGCCTGTTCCCAATACCCAATGCACCTCAAAAGACTACGCAGCAGAAAATAAACAGAAGGCCTAAGTCTAAAGGTTTCTAACTTAGAAGCAACTGATAATAAACAGTGTAAATCTAAAGTAGTGCAACTAGGCAGATGAACAAGTTGTAACAGGCCTAAACTTCTCAATGAAATGATCTAAGTATGTGTAAGATGAGAAGAGAAGTTACTGTCCAAATTTGTCTCCTGTTCGGAACTTGGCGAAGCCCCCTTCGCACGTCGAGGTTTGCTTCGGAGGTTGGTGACTGAGCCTGTCCGAGATGCCGAAGGTGTCACGGTCTAGCCTAGTTCGAAGTGGCAAGTTGTGAAGTGTACTTCGGAGCGAAGTGAGACAATGCCGGAGCCTGGTTCGAAGTATGTACTTCGAAGTCAGGGCTTCGAACACAGCTTCGAACCAAGAGCTTCGGAGCAAAGTGACAGAGTCGAAGCCTGCTTCGAAGTGGGCACTTCGAAGACAAAACTTCGTACACAACTTTGAATCGAAAGCTTCGAAGCACTACCTTCGAACAGAAAGCTTCGAACACAACCCACAAAAGGACAACCTTCGAACACAGAAGCGAAGCCTGTCACACGACAGAAAAACAAGTCCGAAGCCAATGCTCTACCTTCGAAAAGAGCAAGCTCCGAAAAGAGAGGCGAAGGGTGACACGCTACACAGAAGTCAGTGCGAGGCCTAGCGGAGCTACAAGCTTCGAACCCAACTTCAAAACTTGTCGAAGTATGGACTTCGAACAGATAGGGCCGAAGCCCCTTCGCACTATTGTTCGAAGTATGCGATGCTGACGATCAGAAAAAATGCTTCGAAGCTTAGCAACACAGAACGCAAACCAAATACCGAAGATCGAACGAAGCCTTCGAAAGAGATAAATCGAAGCCTACCCCGCGAAACTGAGGGGCTTCGAACAGAGAGTAGCTTCGCTCGAAACACAGCCAAAAAGGTGACAGACCCTGTCAGCCTCGATCGAAAAGGCTGTGCAGTAGAAGGTGAAAAGCTGCACAGACTACTGTAGCTACAAGAAAGTAGTACTACTTGCAACAGCAAGAACTAGTACTCAGTTTGTGAAGAACAGAAGCAACAGAAGAAGCTTCTCCTCACGAAATAAATTCAGCAGCCCGTAGGTGAAGCAATAACTCCCCAAACCAAACAAGTGCAACAGATAAAACCAGCAGGGACCAAGGCTTTAATGCATCCAAGAGATTAGAGCAAATACCATGGAAAAACAGGAAGGAGCAGAGCCTGGCGGCGCACAAAGGAGAGAGAAAACGAGAGACAAAATGACCCAAAGAGTGGATTTGATTTCAGCACAAAGGGGTAGTCCAAACCCTAGGGATTGGGGTCCTATTTATAGGCAGCCCAACACTAGGAATATTCTACCAGCCCCTTAGGGTTTTTACAGACTCAAAAATAAAGGAAAAAGACTCTACTGCCCTTAGGAATTTTTACAGACACGACAGACTGACTGTGGGCCTAGAGTTACAGATGACTTATCCGGAAGCTAAGTTTTCGTAGCGACTACGGCTTCTCTTCTAGACAGTCGGATACAGAATCAACGGTTGTCAGTTTTGCGCCGAAACTGACAAAGCCTCCACTGGTTTTGCACCAGGTACCCGGATTGGGCCGGCCCGACTCCGCAGCTCTCTCAGCCCGGCAATCGCTCACCGCCCGTGTACCTGAGTCAGTCCTGGTCAACAGCCCAGTGGGTCTTCTACTGCTTCTGGCCCATGCACCCGGATTGGGCCAGCCCGACTTCGCAGCCTCCTCTGCCCGACAGTCGCTCGCTGCCCGTGTACCTGAGTCACACGCGGCCCATGAAACAGCAGATCTCCTCTTCTTCAGTACTTTTTGACTATCGTTGACAATGACTCATCACTTCTGGAGCCATGAGGCCCACGCTATTCAGCATGGCTCCTCAGGGTTCCCTCGTATCGTGTCGGCTCATGATAAATGGGATGCTCAGGCCTACGCAGGTATGCGGGAGCAGGAGGTGCAGACAGCGTGTGAAAGGGAAGCGTGGGCGCAGGCGGTGTGTAATAAAGTGGGCTGGCCTGACCGGCTATAGGGCCGGTTTGACCGTAGGCATACTGGCCGGTTGAACTAGACTGGTAGCCGGTCTGACCGTAGGTATATGGGTCAGTCGGACCGGCCTGGTAGCCGGTCAGACTGACTGTCATCGATGATGGTGCTTGGTACGTGTTGGTTTGGCTGGCTCAAGGGCCGACCTAATCGATAGTGGTGTGCACAGCCTCAGCCCCGGAAATTGGAGGTGTATATGTAATGGCATTTCCGGTGCTCCGGTCGGTTCTACTATGTACGTGGTGCGTGGGGGGTAGGCTAGCAATCGGGGTGTGAGAAACGGCCTCAGAAAAGTCGAATCTCCTAAACATCGCTTCCATTTCAGGCCCTAGACGATTTGAAAATGTAGCACTAACGGCCTGATCCACTATAGCGGATATCTCCTTTCTAATCTCTAAGGGGGATAAACACGGGAGGGATGGTGGTGGTACCTTGTTTCCGAAGGGGTCTAGGATGTCGATGTCACGCCTGACGAAGCCTGTGCGAGTTTTCATGTAGCGCCCGAGCATGAGGGTGTGGAATTCCTTCGTCTTGGCTTCGATCTCGGACCGATCCTCTTCGGGGATGTCTGCGAGAGTGGGGAGGATGATGTTGCGGTTGTCGATTTCCGTGTTCATGCCCCTCGGGTCCATCTACGATAGGGGTACTGTTGCCATAGTTGTAGTAGTTATAGCCGATGTACCCACAGCTGATGTAGATGTGCTCGTCATGTCGATGTTGTCCCTAGTGGAGTCGCCAAAAAGTGTGTTGACACGAAAACGCACCCACACACTTGGGTCAGTTCGACAATCCAAAAACGCACGGATACTTAGGGATAGACCTAAGCATGATGTGGCGCTGACGTCGCGTTCTGATGGATTCTAAATGGTTGTAAGGGTAATGAAGTCGCCAGGTAATCAAACAAATATTTAGAAATAAAGTTCGATTAGCCGAAGTGTGAGTAAAAATAATAAAGCGAACCGGCCAGCCTAAGGCTGATTTATATCTGTAGCGAAGGGAGTCTGAAGCATCCCTAAGGGAGTTTCTGCCTATTGATCGGTCATACCGGAGTAGGACTCTAGGTCAGACCGATGCCTACGAAGGGGTCACCGATGGTGGCTTCGACGTTCTAGTGCGAAGTGGTCTCCAGGCAGTCAAACCGACGAAGAGTACCCGGTCAGACTGACAGCGAAGCTTCGGTCATACCGAGGGTTCAAAGTCGTGGAGTCCAGAACAAAGGCTTCGGCCTTTCGCCGGTCAGACCAGAGGGTAGACCTCGGTCCAACCAGAGTTTGTTGAAGGGTGCCCTCCGGAGTTGATGCGAAGACAGGCTCCGGCGAAGGGCTCTGAGGCACAGCGGAGGGATCCGGTCGGACCGGCGAAGACCCCTCGGTCGGACCGGGGGGTGCTAGTGGAGGTGCGGCAAAGAGTGCAACAATAGTCGGACGGCCTGGCATGGCAACGTCCAGTCAGACTGGCAGAGCCCTGTCGATCGGACCGACAGGCTTCGGTCTGATCACCTAAGGGTTCTGGCGACCTTGAAGATGAATAGCAACCACCTCCAAACTTCTTGACGATAGTTTTGAAGATGTTTCCCCTGCAAAACAGTAAGAGATAAAGGGAAATTCAGCCTAGAGGTCGCACTTCCAAGGGTAGTAGGAGAAAACCGATAAAATGATAAAAAATTGTTTTGTGGATTAAACGGGAAATTCACGAGCGAATCAACATGGGTTATCGTGATTTCGATGCGGCGAACAGAGGGCTTACAATGCAAACCCATGAAGATGTACGTTACTTAGCTAATCCTAGAGCAAGGAAGTAGATTGAAAGATAAAAGAATGATTCAAAGCGAGGGCTTTGTGTTGATATGAAAGCGGGGGCCCTCATGAATCGGCCTTGCCCCTATATTTATAGGGGGTGATCTTGGTGTTATCTGGCATCCAAAAGGAGTCATCTTCGGCTAAAAGTGGTTAGGATATGATTAGAGATCAAAAACAGTCCAAAACTGCAATTTATCCCTAATCCCGGACAAGGGCTAGTCTGACCGGACCCATTGGGCCGGTCTGACCGGGCCTACATGACCGGTTGGACCGGCCCACCATGGCCGGTCAGACCGGCCTGTGCCAGATGATCACATTTTCGGCCAAAAGTACTAGTTTTCGGTATTTTGTACACTTTGACCATTAGTGAAATTTTTGGGTGTAAGCAATAGTTTAAAAGTTATGTCTAAAATAATGAAGGATATACGTTTGTAGCATTTTATCGGGATGACTGATGTTTTGGTTTTTACAGTTTTATATCGAATAATAGTGGAGATTATATGCGAGATAACTTTTAAGTATTATTTCATGATTTAGGTGTGGAGTCTTCTAGCAAAATGAGCGAGAATCTTGGTTATCGCGACGGCTAAGGAAAGTGCAAGGCAGACTAAATTTGTGTATAATGGATGTGTCTATACCTTGCGTTATATTCCTCATCTGTGTTATTATTTAATTATGTGGGGTTGATATGATATCTTAAAGTTATTCAAAATATGTATTGTAGCATTCAGTATTCATGTTTTTGATTCTTTATTATGAAATTTCAAGTTCCATGTGTAACCATGGAGTGTTGTTTGCTTTTTCATTCAGGATCCTATGGTAAGCATTGATCCTGCTTGCTCGGCGTACCTAAAATTATAAAAGGATACTCATGATTGTCTATGATGGAAACTATTATTTCTTGTTTTCTCACTTTCTAAATGAAAAAGAAAATGTTCTTATTGATTTTTCATGTGAATGTGATTTATTAATTGTATTTAGTTCTATTTTGTACTCGCTGAGTAATCTTTACTCACTCTTGTGTTTTATTTGTGTTTTTAGGTACTCATTATAAGATTATTGGGTCAGGATGTAGAAGCTTCAACCACACTTCACTTTTCACAACATTTACTTCATATCTTAGTGCTAATGCATAAAGTAACTTAATTATCGTATTTAGACATTTGGGACGTTATTCATGTTATGGTTGTTTTATGGTATTGTAAGTGGTGTTTGGTGATGATTTTAAAATTATGGTGGTTAGAATGTAATTATCTTATTAATTGTTTGTCGTAGATGTCCAAATTACAAGGAAGACTCTACCAAAATTATGAATAAATTTGATACTTAAGTAATTTTAAGACTTGGTGTGACATCTTGGGTATGTGGATACATGGGGTGTTACAATTTCATTCCTATGAAAGCTAAAATATTCATCTAGTTGTTGTTAAGGAGCAAAATATAAATGGGGGAGCAGTTATGTAAGATGAATTGGAGGAGAGACCCTCATTGCAAACTATGCTCTCAGAAGGAGACAATAGATCACCTAATGTTTAGATGTCCTTCCCAATTTCTTATAGTTAGAGACACCTTGAACCGGCCATCTGTCCCTAATAACCGAGCCATTGTGACGAGTGTGCTGAGATTGAATTCAAATTATAAGAAGATGAGAATAAATATGGGCATGCTAGTAGCGTGTGCTTAGACACTTTGTTTACTAAGAAACGATTTTATTTTTAAGAATTGCATGTACACTAATGTATTTCAGGTCATTCACAAAATGTTATTTTTTTGACTTGGTGGTTCCCACCGTTAGCAATTTGTCTAAGAGGGGAAACTTCAGGGTGTCTCGGCTTATTGCATGCTAGGCTGTAGAGCTGGTACTTGGGCCGAAATTTTTTGGGGCAGCCTAAAGCACGGAGGTCCGATCCGTGCAAAGCACGGCTCGATACGGCTCACGGATGGGTTTGGTCGTCACGACCTGTACAAGAGCTAGACATGGGTCTAGGGGTTAGGCTCGGTGGGCGACACGGAAAGGTCCATAGGCCGAGAAGTCCTATATGTCCATATCCCATAAGGAGGAGACATCTAATAATGGAATAGAAGAACATTACATCATGTCATTAAAAATAAAAAAGTTTGTAAATTACTATTTGAATATACCTTGCTCTATATCATGTGTAGAACAAACTAAAATTTGAATTATTCATATGCAGGACAAATCAAAATATAAATATATATGCTCAAGAGTAAAGAAATTAAAGTAGTATTAATGAACTAGTATCACGTGTAAATTATCAATGAAATTCATTTTATGTGAACTTTAATTTTCATTATTCAAAGATAAATTAAATAAATATTTCCATAACCCGAGACAATCTAACAATGTTACAAAGTTAGGGTTGTTTTTGGGCGGCCAGGCCCATCTAGGCCTGATGTGTTTTGGATCATGCCTGGACTTTACGAACACTTTACGAACACTGCTTCGGGCCAACTCGGCACAACCCATAAATTTATCGGACCAGGACGGCCTGACTCATTTTTAGTCCTGATCCGAAGGGCCTAGGCCAAGCTGGCCCAGTATGGCCCCAAGTCCCAGCTCTACTAGCTAGGCTGCAACAGTTAACGCAGCCAACAAATGCCCCAACCGACCTTGCCCAGAACTAAAGCACCTCAAGAACAAGTGAAGAATCTTCCGAGCCTGTGGAAGCATCGCTAGTTTGCTGGAAAATGGGTCTCGTAGTGACTGAAAAAAAGCAAGTTTCTGGACTTTTTAAGTTCACGTTTCAGTCCGTGGAGTAAATTCCTTCTGGCTAGATACTAGGATGAATCTACGGTATCAATGTGCTGAAAATATGCTAGTCTTCTTACTATATTCTTACTATATAATTGATAAGTACTTGATCATTTATCTGTTAAATCATAATATTTCATTTATATCTAATAAATCATAATCATCGGATCTTCCTTTTTCTTTTCTTAGGTTAGCCTAGCCCATTATAGCATTCCCTCCTCTCTCTTTGCCGTTGGGCTCATATGTTTTATATGGAAGCTGATCTTTTTATATGACAATTATTAATATATGTAAGCTGATCTATTTTTTATGGAAATCATTAATAATATGAAATGTTGATCATATCAGTGAAAATCAATGGAAATCCGATTAGTTTTATGTAAAAATAATAAATATACAGAAAACATATTAATGACATAATATTATTTTCAGAAGTCTTGAAATCTCCTTCCATATCCATCCTCTTTCCTTCTCTAATACATCCCTATAAAATCTAGAGTTCATGGCCGAATCCCATCATCAATTCTAGCCTTAGCTTCATGAACCTGAGCTCGTACCGTACGTTTTTGCTCTGCCACTGCCCGTCGAGCTCTAGTCGCTCACCCATATGGCCGGCAACGGCACCTGTCCTCGTTGTTGACTTCGTTAGGTTTGTTGTCCCTCTCTGTCTCCAACTCCTGCTCCAATTGAATCCTTGACCACCATATCTTCATCGTCGCTTTCATCCTAAACCGTCCTCACAGCTTTCGCTCGTCGTCAGCCACCACTATTTCATAATTATTTTTTTATTTAACGTTGCGTAGCACAGGTACCATACTAGTTGTGGATGGTGGCATCTTTTTGGGTGTTGATGAGAGGTGAAAGTGCATCAAGGTGCATCTAGGCCCCTATTTTATTTTGGTGTATTAATGACAATATTGATCAAATGCTACTAATCAAGTTGCTAAGATGATTGCAGAGATTTCACAAGAAAAGAAAGTTCTGTTGAAACATATTTGGAGAAAAAGCTCCATTTGGTCCAAATAGGATCAAAAGGTTAAAATCATTGATTTATTCTTTACATTGAGTCTAAGATCGCCGTACTATTTGGATTTTGTTCCAAAACTTCGTGCTCAAAGAAAAAAAATAAGATTTTGGTCAAGTTCAAACTGAGTTCCAGAATTTATTTTTCATCAGAACTTCCGGTTTGGATCGGAACTTCCGATTTGAGCTCTCAGTTTAAAAATTAAAATGCATCGGAACTTCCGGTTTGGATCGGAACTTCTAATTTGAGCTCTCAGTTTTGAATTTATTTTTTCATCAAAACTTCTGGTTTGGATCGGAACTTCCGATCTGAGCTCTCGACCTTGAATTAATTTTTCCATCGGAACTTCCGATTTGGATCGGAACGTCCGATTTGAGCTCTCTGTCTGGAATTATATTTTCCATCGGAACTTCCGATTTGGGATCGGAACTTCTGAGGTGGGAGGCCAAAACTGTCCTAACGGCTAGAATTTTTGGGGTGGAATAAAAACCCCCTCCACTCACTTGTACAACACCTTTTGGCCCCCAAACTCTCTCACTTGCAAACCCTAACTCTCATCCTCAAGCTCTCTTGTGATTCAAGACTAGATCTAGTGCGAGTTTTTGTGATTCGCCTTGAGAGCGCATTAGAAATCTTTTCGAGCTTTTGTTGCTGCATCTTTTGAGAAGATTTTCGTGGGTTGCTTTTGTTGATTTTGTTGGATTTTTTTGAAAATATTTGAGCACAAAAGTTTGAGTTGACAAAATCTTCAAATGCATTTGTTACTCTTGGAGGATTTGTTCTCCTAGACGACTAGGAGTCACTCCGTGAGCAACCAAGGAGTTTGTGGTTGCTCGAAGAAGTTTGTAAAAGCTTCCCTTGGCTTGGACAAGAAACGAAGAGAAAAACCCAAGTTTAGAGAAGGCTAAGACTTAGTGAGGAAAGGGTTGAAAGAGACCCGGCCTTTCGAGGTCTCTCAACGGAGACGTAGGATCGGTGGATCCGAACTTCGGTAAATATATCCTTGTCTTGTGTGCTCTTGTTTCTTTTAGTGTTCATACTAAGTCGAACTTTATTTTTACCCGATCAGTCTTTTGACATAGATCTAAGGAAACTCACTGTGTTAAAGTTTCTCCTAGTATACTTGTGCACACTTCTATTCAAACACTTTTTCTAGAAAACAAGTTTTTTGATTTCGTCGATTTCATTCTGCTGATCGGAACTTATGATCCATCGGAAGCTTCAGGAAATCCGACAGATCGGAACTTCCAACAACACTTCGGAAGTTTCGATCAGGCATTTTTCTCAGAACACTATTTTTTCGCAAGAATTTATTTTAAATTGCCTATTCACCCTCGCTCTAGGCAACTTTCAGGAGGTACCTCTTTTTAATCCTAGTGTCAAAGCTGGTAACCCTAGCAGAATATTGGTTGTTATGTTTTGAGCATCTCCAAGACAAGAGTATCTCTAAAAATTGATTTTCTATATAGTTTTTTTGGGATTTTTTAAAGAGTCAAATCACTTTTAATGTGTTTCTGAGGAGCCATGCTGAAGAGCGTGGGCCTCATGGCTCTAGATGTGATGAGTCATTGTCAACGGAAGTCAAAGAGGACACGAAGAGAGGAGAAGACCTGATGTGTCTGGGCTGCGTGTGACTCAGGTACACGGGCAGCGAGCAACTGTCAGGCAGAGGGGCCGCGAAGTCGGGCTAGCCCAATTCGGGTACATGGGCTAGGAGCAGTAGAGGATCCACTGGGCTATTGACCAGGATTGACTCAGGTACACGGGCGGCGAGCGATAGCCGGGCTGAGAGAGCTGCGGAATTGGGCCGACCCAATCCGGGTACCTGGTGCAAAGTTGGTGGACGCTTTGTCAGTTTCGGCGCAAAACTGACGACCGCTGATCTCGGATCGGACCGTTCTAGAGCGTAGCCATAGTCGCTACGAAAGCTCTGCTTCCGGATAAGTCATCTATAATAGGAGTTTACTATTGTGTCCTTAGGCCCATAGTCAGTTAGTCGAGTCTGTAAAAATATCCTAAGGGCAGTTCGGTCTTTTCCATTTTATTTCAGCGTCTGTAAAAAACCTAAGGGTCTTTTGGTATTTTCTTAGTCTTTTGGGCTGCCTATAAAAAGGGCCCCAATCCCTAGGGTTAGGGTTAACTCACTTAATGACAAACTGGAGTTCACTTTCCCCAAATTGCATTTTTGCTCTTTTCTCGTTCATGTGAGCGCCGCCGCCCATCTTGATTGGTCGTTCTTCGCGGTTTTTCGTTAGGATTCGTTTCTTCGACACTTTGTGAAATCACTAACATAGGTTTTATTCTTCCTGTCCCATCCACCGAGTTATGCAGTGATTTAATCTATCGTATGTATCGGTATGTGCGCACTGTCTGTTCATTCATATGCGGTTTGTGTGATGTGTTTCTGTACGCTGAGAGATTGTTCAGTTTCAAATCGTTTGATTTCGATTTGGTTTTATTCGTGCTTTCAATCTCTGGCGCATGTGCTTCTAATTGCTTGAACACTGTTCTGCACTGTAGCTCGCAGCATCCTATGTTGTTATTCTCTGCTATAGCCGTGTGCTAGTCTTCTTGTTTGTTTTCTAGCAGCAGGCTACAATGTGCAGCTATCTTGAGAACTCATATCATAGGCTTTGCAGTATACTGATTTTTAATTGAGTTGTTTATGGGTTGCGTGATCTTTCCTTCAGTCGTGACATGCATTGCTTGGTTTCTGATATGCTTCTGCTATTGCAACAGGTCTAGCCAAGCCTAGACTCTAGGATAGCTGTAGCTGCAGCCCTTGCAATATCGTTTTTTTAAGCACCCTGGCAGCAAGGAAAATAGGCCAGCAGTCTATAGATTAGTTCAGCTAGCTAGCTGTTTTTCTGTGAAGAAACTTTGAACGCAGGTTTCAAGGCACACAGTACTTCGTAGTAGCTAGGCTGAAGATAGCACAGTAGCAGCTTGGTTGCACGCCGTCTCGCGCTCAGTTATTGTCCAGAGATATTGCACGACTTCGTCCGTATATCTGGTTTTTGTTTAAACTTTGTCGTTCGAAGTATGTTTTCGAAGTATGGGCTAGGTTCGGAGTATGTTTTGAAGTATGCGGGAAATGTGTTAGCGAAGCTTCATTAATTAAGGATACTTCGAAACTTTCTGGGTTCGGACTAAACTCCGGTTCTGTGTTTTTCGATTGGTTCGAAGTCTGCTTATTCTTCGGTTTGTTTGGGATTCTGCGAAGCCGAAGCTCATCTTGACTCAAGCACTGATTGACTGCGATCTGCGTTACGTGTGCGAAGTCAGCTTCGAGTGTTTATTTCTTCTGTCCGAACACAGGCTTCGGCAGCCTTTGCAAAATATCTTCGCAACAAGCTTCGATTGTCTGATGAGCTTCGAAGCTCCACACGTGTTTTGTTACTATATGCTGTGAAGTCAGGTTTCGGTTCCTTTCTTTTGAAGCAGGCTTCGGCACGTTCATCACAAACTTCGACAACTCCAGGCTTCGTCAAATTTCGAACAGGAGACAAACTTAGAACAGTAACCTTTCATCTCCTTTTACGTGCATTCAGATCAATTACTGTGATGATTTATTTCTGTGAACCTTGATCTGCCCATATTCTAAATGCTTTGTTATTGTGCCTATTAGCACTGTGATGGTGTTTCTTCGTCTAGGACATCGGTCATTTATAGGCTAGATACTTTTAGGCTTTGACGATCTGTTCGCGTTTTCCTGCTAAGTCTTTTGAGGTGTGTTGGGTGTTGGAGTAGGCCATTGATTCGAAAGAATTTTTAGGCGCCCATTCACCCCCCTCTGGTCGCTACTTTTGGTCCTACAAGTGGTATCAGAGCCTGGTTAGGGTTTTTCCATACCTTAACCGGTTCTAAACCCAGTAGTGATCATGACGTCTCCTGGAAAGGTCCCGTCCTTGGAAGCTTATGGCTACAATTATTGGAAGACTCGCATGCGAGCCTATCTCATGAGCCAAAGCTCGGACATCTGGAACATTTGTATTCACGCTACTTTCACAGTGTTACCTGTTGCTGAGCGCACTACTCCAGATATTGTTGCCCAGCATCAGAACAACAACAAAGCGGTGAATATTTTGTTTTCTGGTTTAGGTCCCTCTGAATTTGAGCGTGTGAGCCATCTCACCACTGCGAGAGAGATCTGGGATACCCTTCAGGCACACCATGAGGGGATAGCCCAGGTTAAGGCTAGGCTCTATCAGACCTACCGGCGTGAATATGAGAATTTCACACGGAAGCCGGGTGAATCTGTTGAAGCGTTGTTTGGTCGTTTTCAATCGATCATAAACAAGCTTCGGGCCAACAAGGCTGAGGGTGTTCAGTTAGTCTCAGATCATGAGCAGGCGCTCAAGGTTCTCCATACCTTGGACCCTAAGATCTGGGAAATCAAGGTATCCTCTATCATTGAGAGCACATCTTATGATACCTTGACCATTTCTGAGTTGTTTAGCAAGCTAAAGGCCACTGAGGTTGATACCCAGTTGATATCAAATCTCACTAGCTCTGGATCAAAGTCCCTAGCCCTTGATACACCATTTGCTGACCCCTCCTCTGTGAGCTGTGCTGGGTTCTCCTTGATGTCTATCACTAAGGACCAGCTCGAGTCATTAGGAGATGATGACCTGTGTCTTTTTAACAACCGGGTGCGTCATGTTTATGACAAGAGAATGTTCAAAAGACACGACACAAAGACCGGATGCTTTGAGTGTGGTGACCCAGGACACTTCATCGCCGACTGCCCCAAGCGCATTGGTCACAAGAAGGGCACCGGTGGTGGCTTCTATGACTCCGACAAGCATGACAGCTCCTCCTTTACCAAGGGCAAGCCAAAGACCAGATTCTTCAGAAAAACCCTGAAGGATTACCGGCGTGAGAACAAGAAGCGCGACAAGGCCTTCTTCGCCGGGATGGAGAAGAGCTACTCCAAGTGGTCCACGTCTTCTTCCTCTTCATCGAGCTCAAGCGATGAGGATATTGTCATCAGGAAGGGGAAGGACAAGGACGATCCGGTGGGCCTTTGCTTCATGGCCTTCAGGGATAGGCCGAAGAGCCGCTCACATCAACGCTGAAGATCCCGCAAGAGCTTCTTCTCAATGGCTCTTGGGGATAAGGAAGAGAAGGGCTCCTCCGATGACTCCGACGATGACGACAATGAAAAGGTATCATCTTATGAACGTGAAATCGTTGATTTACTTGAAAGCAATCGCCAGGAGTTAAAATATCGGGAAAAACTGCTTAGAGAGGCTAAGAAGAGGATAGATGAACTGGAGAGTGAGCTTGCCGTGGCCAACGGCAAAATTGAGAGTCTATCTTCTTCCCCTTGCTTGGGTGATAGCAGTGAGTGCCCAAAGTGTGAGGTGTTTCTGTGTGACCTGACGACTCTGAAGTCCAGGTACACAAAAAGGATTGATGAGAGGGACGCTTTGGCCACTGAGCTTGAGAGCGCTCAGCTGGAGCTAAAAGATGCTCATGCCACTATCGTCATGCCCTGTGCTGATTGCCCATCCTATCTAGCCAGTCTAGCTGAGCTGAAAGCCAAGGGCTATGAGCATTTGAGCGAGTTGGAGAGAGTTAGAGCTGAACTGTGGCAGACTAGGCTAGAGCTTGAGACACTGTCAGTTCCACCCACTTTCTATGAGAACTGTCTGTCTCTTAGATTGGAATTGATTAAGCTGAAAGCCGAGAAGTATGTCCAGGTTGATAGAGAGTGCGAGACCTGCTTGTCTCAGGTGGAGGTTCTAGCTTCTTTGAGAGAGTAGCTAGCTGATGCCCAAAATGAGAACTTTTACCTTCGTTCAATCCTGAGTTGGGTGAGTGCCAGAGAGCCATAGCTCGGCATGATGATCCAGCAGTTTAAGAGGCAGGATGGGTTTGGGGTAGGCTACACCTACACCAAGGCTGACTTTGAGAGTGCCATTAGCCGGGCAGTGGACTGGAGTAAAATGACTCCTGAACAGAGATACCCCAAGACTGACTCCACTGAGTATTTCCAGGCTAGTCAGCCCAAGGATGGAGTGTTCCAAGAACAGCCCAAAGCTCCACCCAAGAAGCCCATCTGGGTTCCAAAGCCCAAGCACCTGTGCACTTCTCTTGACTCTCTTCCTGGACCCTCTCACACCAAGAAGACTACACCAAACACCACTAAGCCCAAGAACCCCAAGCCTCAACCATATCCCAAGAAGCCTACTTACCACTGTGAGTTTTGTCAGAGAGACGGTCATCTTGCGGAGTTTTTCTTCAGGATGAAGTGGGTTGAGAGAGCAGAGAGATCTCGTGGTGGCCAGGAGCAGTTCTACCAACAGGGTGGTAGACTGAGAGTTCCTCGACGCAGGAAGAGGCTGGAGGCCAGGCCACGTCGTGTAGGTGGTGGTAGAGGAGACGACTTTCATGCCCGTGCTCAAGATGGTGGTGTTTGTTCAGGCAGAGCTCCATGCCATTTTGGTTACGGTCCTCGACCTCGTGGCCGAGGTTTTAGGCAGAACCGTGGACCGCGCTTTGAGCCGCGTTTTGGTCCAAACTCTTCTGATGGTTTTTGCTTTCCGTCTTTTGAGCAGATGGCTCGACACTGGTTTAGTTCTTTTGCTAAACCTGGTGTCAAACCATTTGCTCCCTCTTACAACCACTGATTGTGCAGGATCGGGGACTGGAGGACGTTTGGATTATGGACTCAGGATGCTCTCGCCACATGATGGGACATCGCAGATGGTTCTCCAGTCTCTCTCCCCCGAGCTCCAAAGAATACATCACTTTCGGGAACAGTGGTCAAGCGAAGGTACACGACATTGGCTCAATTCGCATCTCTGACCATTTCTCTTTGAAGAACGTTTCTTTGGTTGGAAATTTGAACTTCAATTTGATTTCTGTTTTGCAACTTCTTGAGGATGGGCTGGAGGTTCGTTTTAAGAAGGGCAGTTCTTCTGTGATTGATTCTAGAGGGTCTTTGATTTGCCAGATCTTACTTTTTGGTAAGGTTTTTCGGATTGACTTCTCTAGTTCTTTTGGCCCTTCTTGATGTTTGATTGCTGGATCCTCCTCTAAGCTCTGGAAGTGGCATAGGAGGTTAGGCCATTTGAGTTTTGATCTTCTAGTCAGGTTAAGCTCTATCGACCTCATCCGAGGATTGCCCAAGCTTAAGATGGAGAAGGATCTAGTTTGCCATCCTTGTCGTCATGGGAAAATGGTTGCCCCTTCTCACTCACCTGTGACTCAGGTGATGACTTCGTATCCGTGCGAGCTGTTACACATGGACACTGTCGGTCCAGCTCGGGTACGCTCAGTCGGTGGGAAGTGGTACGCGCTTGTGATCGTT
The DNA here is from genome assembly GCA_019279435.1 of Zizania palustris. NCBI lineage: Eukaryota > Viridiplantae > Streptophyta > Magnoliopsida > Poales > Poaceae > Zizania > Zizania palustris. The sequence goes on along the minus strand of JAAALK010000289.1, from coordinate 28,254,638 downwards.
GATGATTTTTCTCGATTCTCGTGGGTTTTCTTCTTAGAGTCTAAGGACGAGACTTTTCATTTCGTTCATGACCTGATTTTGAAGCTGAAGAATGAGAACACTGGTCGGATGCAAGCAATTCACTCTGACAACGGCTCTGAGTTCAAGAACTCTCAGTTCGTCAGCTTCTGTAGTGATCAGGGTCTTGATCATCAGTTTTCTGCTCCTTACACTCCCCCACAGAACGACGTTGTGGAACGAAAGAACCGCACGCTAGTCGAGATGGCCAGGACGATGCTCGATGAGCACATGACTCCTAGGCATTTTTGGGCTGAAGCCATGAACACGGCTTGCTATCTGGCCAACCGCATTTTTCTTAGAGCTTACCTAGGTAAGACTTCATACGAGTTGCGGTTTGGCAAACAGCCCAAGGTGAGCCACTTGCGAGCGTTTGGCTGCAAGTGCTTTGTGCTCAAGAAGGGAGGGCATTTGGACAAGTTTGAGTCTCGTTGCTGGGATGAAATTTTTCTTGGCTATGCTTTGCATTCTCGAGGCTTCCGTGTCTGGAACCTCGACTCCCAGAAGCTTGTCGAGACTTGCGAGGTTTCTTTTGATGAGTCCTTGCCTTCTTTGACTCCTTCTTTTGAGCTGTCTAGAGATGGTGAGCTCAGAGAGTCCATCTTCGAGGAAGATGATGACGCTCCAGCTGCTGATGAGGGTGGGCCTTCTGCACAGCCTGCAGAACCCACACCTTCTAAGACTTCGACTGAGGATGAGGGTGGACCTCTGATCACTTCTTCCACTTCGATCAAGCCCCCTTAGTCGAGTCCAGAGGTGCCAGCTGCTGACTCCGGTGAGGTGACTGCAGATCACCAGGGATCACGTTTATATGAAGGAGGGACCCATCTACCACGCATTTGCCGTTTTAACATATCCCAAGTTTGTGGTTCATTTCCAACCTGAACTATTTCAGTCCACCAAAGAAGAGCATATCCAGTGAAGTCACTAGTAGCTAAACGCACGCGGTGGATAGCAGGAACCATGTGAGCATTAAATTTTTGTTCGACTGACATCTCCCAATCTAAATATGCATCTGGATCATAGGTGCCAGCAAAAGGAGGTACTGAAAATTTTACCTTAGAGTAGGGATCATTGTTCCCGTGGTTGTCATTGTTACCTCGTGGAGGGCGGTTGCGGTGGCCGCCCATACCTTGACGGTTGAACTGAAAGCGATGACGTGCAGCCTCGTCAGGGTCAATGGCATTGTTTCCGGCATAGGATAGGTCGTCTTCTTCTTCAATATGGTCGTCTTCCTCTTCAACATGGTCATTGTTGGCTCGTGCAGCAGGCAATCGTGTTTCCAAGGCAGTCATTCGGTCCACTAGGTCAGCCACAGTACGCGCGAGACGTTCGATGGAATGTTGGGTCTGCCGCTGAGACTCTAGTAGAGCACGCCGTGAGACACAGTCATTAAAATCAGATGGAGGGGTGCCGCTGTTATCTGCCATGTTAGTGAAAAGATAAAACAACAAAGAATAATCCTATGTAAAACAGCTAGGTGGGGTGCTAGATGTGTGGTGGAAACAATTCGTCAAGCACCTTACCCACGCTTGCAAGTGTTCTTACCACGCTGCAGGGAGGTCACCGGCCTACAGGTGATGAACCAAGTGGAGGGTGGTGTACAATTGCAAGGAATAAACCTGTCCTGACCAAGAGAAATGTGTAGCTTGGAAGGCAAAGTGAGTAGCAAGGATTAGCGATAATAATAACAGTTAAACCAAGTTCAATAAGTATTCCCTAGTACTCGTCAAAGTTGCTGACCGTAGTGCTCCCAAAGTGAAAGTTCAAGTAATAGAGGGAAACTATGTGCCCAAAAATCAAAAAAGAAGCAAAAACAGGTCAAAATCAGCTCTCTATAGATCGGACAAGGGATCGGACAAGAGATCGGACAAGTGATCGGACAAGGGTATGTGCAATTTTTTTTTTGCTGCTGTTCGGATCGGACAAGAGTTCGGACAAAGGTTCGGACAAGAGATCGGACAAGCAACAAACAGCCAAAGACTGCCTCAGATTGGACAAGAGTTCGGACAGGAGTTCGGACAAGAGTTCGGACAAGAGTTCGGACAAGCAACTAACAGTCCGCTTCTCTTTTTTTTTATATTTTTTTTTTCTCTTTTTTTTTCACTCTATTTTTTTTTGAAACAAGGATGACCAGAGGAGTAACCACAAAAATTGGCACCTGCAACTGAGGTGGGATGTGGCTCACAAAAATTCAAACAAGTTCGCTGTCCGGCGAGCAAAAACTTTGTCCAATTTTTTTCTTTATCTTCCCGATTTTTTTTGGCGATTTTGGTGAGGGCTAACCGACCTTTGTCGGTTAGGGTACCCTCCAAATTGAGTCAGGAACACGCTCAAAAAATTTCAGATTTTTCTGCCAAACGAGCGAAAAGTTATGCCTGTTTTACCGAAGGGGGGTCACAAAGAGCAGATGTGGAAAACAAAGAAAGGTTGCGGAAGGGGGGGTTTTTCGGTGGGGATTTTTTTTTCTGAGACACAAGAACAACTACTACTCAAACGACACAGAGGGATGACTAAACCAGCAACAAGACTCGACCAAGAACACGAACTCAACAAAGTTAAAACTGAAATTAAAATCGCAAGGCACAAAGGGGTTCTCGGTGGGGAATTTTTTTGGTGTGGTTTTCTGGACTCTGGGTAAAAACAAAAGTAGATCGAAATTACCTAACGGGAAATCTGAGCTCTGATACCAGCTGATGGGGGAGTGGTCCCGATCTTCCGCTAGGTAAGGGATAAACTTGGGTTGGTGGAGAATCTCGACGTTGGCGATCCAAGGCTCCGGTCCGGCGGATCAAAACCTTGCAATCGTTACACCACTGTCTCCGTTGGTTATCAACCACGCAGAACGCGATTGACCTCGCCACGAAGGCTAATTCCTGCAAGCGAACCCAAGAACACAAGCAAGAACAGGAAGGATACAAATCGAATGCCAAATCACAGACAAACGAAGATAAGTTGAGGTTTCACAAACGCCAATGCGGCAGCCAATCGGTCCGGCGCAAGAGGCGGGATCTAAACACAACAGTGTAGATGCAACAAAGCAAAACCTAACCCTAGAAGTTGGCTGGCGTGAGAATATATAGGGCGGCGGCCTGTGGAAGGGAAACAGACTTGGGCTGTGGGCTAGAAGACGTACAGACTCAGATTATGGCCAACACGGCCCAGTTCTGCCACGCAGTACTGTTTTAAATACACAGGTCGACTCGAGACTCCAAATAATGTGAAACCAACGGCAAAAGATCCGTCTTCTCCTCAGCTTTCCAAAAAGTCAAAGAACGCGCCAATCGGACTTCGTATGAGGAAGTTATGCCCATTTTGGTGAATGGTGGTCGATGTAGTCCGAACCAGCGAATTCTTGGCTTCAAATCATCCGTGCGGCTCTGTCTTCAACTCCAACTCTTCTATTCCATCTCCCATGTTCCTAAGCAACAAAATATCACTATAATTCAGTAGCATCCCATCCAAACAAATATAATCAAAGTTGCTAAGGAACGAATTAACCTCATGGTTCAAGCGACGGGCACGGGCGCGCGTGATTGGTCCTTGTAGTTGAATTGTAGGTGGAGGCTCCATGTGTGTATCATGTGAAGTGATGTCCTCATCACACCAGGGTAAGTACACTCGAGACATGTTGAAGAAGTTCGACTTTGGTGGAGAGCTGAAGCCGCAGATGATCCCAATGGGCACATCTGGGGGCCTAGACAAGGACAAGAGCGGCATCAAGATCAATGAGAGAGAGTTTTGAGGGATGATCGGTTCACTGTTGTACTTGACGGCGACGAGGCCAGATATACAGCATGCTTCCAGTCTTCACCACGCGCGTCTCACCGGCAGGCTATCAAGCGCATTTTCAGGTATCTTACCTATGCGCCTGATCTTGGTCTTTATTATTCAGCATCATCATCTCTTGATTTATCTGGCTTTTTGGACGCTGACTTTGGTAGGTGCCAGTTGGATCGCAAGTCGACTTCTGGTACTTGTCAGTTTCTTGGTTCGTCTGTTGTTTCTTGGTCTTCTCGAAAACAATCTGGAGTTCCACTTTCGACCACTGAGGCTGAGTATGTAGCTGCTGCTAGCTTCTGCTCACAGTTGGTTTGGATGATTTCCACATTACGAGATTTTGGGTTGTTCTTTCCTACCAGAGTTCCTCTGTTTTGCGACAGTACCAGTGCTATTAGTGTAGGGAAAAACTCTTGTCTCCATTCAAAAACCAAACACATTGATGTGCGCTTTCACTTTCTGTGGGATCAATATGAGAAAGGTGCCATTAACCTTGTTCATGTTGATACCCATCATCAGTTAGCTGACATTTTCACCAAACCCCTAGATCGGTCTACCTTTGAGCGTTTACGAGGGGATTTGAGTGTTGTGTATCCTTTTTAGGATATTTTTGAGTCAATTTTTCTTTCTTCTTTACTCTTTTCTTGAGTCTTTTTGTGTGTGTTCATATCATGCTGTTGGACCGGAAACGGCGACCAGAGTGGGGGTGAATGGGAGCTTTTAAAATTTCAGGCTAAAAACAGCCTTCGGTTTTAATCCTGTCTTCTGCGAAACAGGCTTCGAACACTACCTTCGAAGGTCTGGTTCGGATGTACTTCGACAGCTCCGAACACAGGCTTCGCAGGAGCAAAAGTTCGAAGCCAAGAAGACTTCTCTCCACTAACAACCCTCAAAAATCTACTCTGCTAAGTCAGTGCAGGCTCCGCACACGGGGTGCTTCGAGCAGGCTTCGCACTTCACCCTTCGCAAGAGTGGACTACCCTCTAAGGACTTCGACCAGATACTTGGCAGCAGCAACTGGTGCTGTGCTTCGTACATGAAGGTCTACACGCACACAAACGGACTCCGCTAAGGGCTTCGACACAAGAAGCAAAACGGGCTTCGATCAGTGCTTCGCTAGTAAGCAGCGAGGTCTTGCCTCCTGTTACACAGAGCGACAACACACTGAAAAACACACTTCGTGCAACAACAACCTTCGCCTAGACAGGCTTCGGTGCACTAAAACTAGCGAGGTATGTAACGCGAGCTCAAGCAAAAAGCACAAAGAAGCAGGGCTTCGCCGCTTGAACAAGGAACACAATAAAATAAACTCTGGATGAATACAGCGAGGTATGTGGCTACAGGAGCTCAACAGTAAATGCTCAAAGTGTTAAATGTTACCTACCGAGCCCCCATATTTATAGCCCACAGTTCACCCAAAGGAATTGACTACTTTACCACTAGGGTTTACAAAGGATTTGTCTCTACAGAACTAAGGGGTACAAAAGGTAGTCCACCTTTATTCTGGAGGCTTCTCTGTCAGCTTTGCAGAGGGGACAACCTCAGCTTTTTGCAGAGCAGACAATGTCAGCCTTTGCAGTCTTTGACCTTCTAGAGCCTCCCTTCGCACGCGAGGGTACGGTAGCTTCGGCGAGAAGCCTTGAGCCTGGTGGCCTTCGCTTCGCCGAAGATAGCCTCCGATACAGTGACGGTTTTGAGCCGAAGCCGTCAAAGCCCTTGGGCCTTCGCACCAACACCTCCGGAGTGGACCACCACGGCTTCGCAGCTTCTCTCAGCTCGAACTCCGTCAGTCCGTGTACCGAAGCCATGCAGGCCGAAGCACCTCAAGTCAACCACACTCCGGAGCTAGCCTTGCTCCGAAGCCTTCCTCACTCCGAAGCCCCACCTTCGGAGTACCACCCTTCGAAGTCTCTCCTTCGTCCAAGGCCTCCGCACGAAGCATTCCATGAGCACTTCGTCGCAGTGTCTCTCCCCGAGCACACTCCTCGACGAGCCTCACCCGGACCATGCCTTCGATGCGCCTCGACTTCTGAGACCTTCATCGAGCACCTTCGAATGTCTCCCTCCGAAGCACACTTCGAACTCCTTGCCTCCGCAGAGGACTTGATCCATCCTACTCCGAAGTCACTCCATCCGGAGTACCTTCGAAGTGCCTCACCTCCGAGGACTTTTTTCTCGGAGCACCTTCAGCCGGAGCCACGCTCCGCACTCTCTGCCTTCACCTGGCGCACCTCGACCCGAGGACCAACCCAGACCACCTTCGCATCCACCGTGACGGAGCTCCCCGCTCCCCTGGCATCAAGCCTCCCGCTTGACCCAGGTTCACCTGCTACGTTCGTCCGTCGCCTCCGAAGTCCCTGCGCACCACCGACAAACAGACAAGTGTTTCCAGTACTCCGGAGACCTCTCCGGGTTAGCAACCTCCAGCACACACTCCGGTGTACCACCCAAAGTACCGAAGCCTTCGGTACACACCGAGTCATCGTGTACTGTTGGACCCCTCCGACGAGCACACTCCGCTGCAACAGCTGCAGCAACCAAACCACCTCCGAACACCCTTCAGAGGTACAACCTCCGAAACCCCTCCGGAGGTACCCTCCTCCGAACACCCTTCGAAGGTACCCTTCGAACCAGAGGGTAAAAGGCCTGTCAATAACTCATCACAAACACTGAAACCAACCCTTGGTTTCTCAATCTCCCCCTTGATGAGTGCATTGACAACCAACTTTAAAGTCCAAGAAAATTTAAAAACTTTCAGCACACAAGTGACCATAACAACTCAGAAAAGAGCCAAATCATGTCACTTGATAAAAGAATTTTCCTCCCCTGTTTTCAAAAGAGTAAAAAGCCCCTTCGGCAATAAAAACTCCCCCTGAATTAAGTTTTCCCCCTTTTTGGCAACAAAGAATCTTCTCCCCCTTTAAGTCAAATTTTCTCCCCCTTTGGAAATTATGCCTTCTTGCGGCAGAGAACGTAGCAAGTCTCTCCCCCTTGAGGAATTTCTCCCCCTTTGGCAATGCAAGCATCAAGGAGCATGTAGAAGATGCAAAGCTTCGAAATGAGCAGAATTGCAAAGACATATGAAGCAAAAATATGCCGACAATAACACCAATGATCATGGGCTCAGCTCAATTTAACATTCTCTAAAAACATGATGAAGCATGTGATTTGATCATTTTTGAAATAGAAAGCATCACCACTTAGTCAAGGAAACTAGACAGGTAAAAGCAAGAACTGCGCAAAGCTAGTCAAATTCTACTCTAGACAGACAAGTCCAGTTCAAATGGAGCATGGAAAGCAAACTTGATAATCAATGAATTTTGTTGTTCTTTTCTTAGTGCCAGGGGTTATTTGTTTGTCCACCTTATACTTTCCAATCTGGCCAAGCCTAGGCATGAAAGCCATAAGAAGCTTAAGGCAAAGATTTTGGCATACACTACACTATTCCAGTTCAGACCAATGTGCAATGGTAAGCAGTCTAGAATAGGGTAGTGCGACAAACAAACCCACCTGGATCTTTTCACTTGAAGCATGCAAATCATGGAATTTTTGATTTTAACTAAGTGAGCCAATTGTTTGGCATTTTATGAATATCCATGAAAATGTAGAACAATTTTTCAAGTTGCAATTTTTAGCATCCAAAGAAATGAGTCTTGCTATCAAGCAGATAAAAGATAGTTAAAGCAGTCCTGCCTAAATATGCTAGATTCAAGACTAAGCAGTGAGCACGATTTGATTTTGAAAAGAAAACATCATGCACATGAATGTTTCAGATAAATTAAAAAAGAGCTGAGCTGTCATGATTTCATGAGTTATAAGCAGGCATATAAATGGAAAAGATGTAAATGCAATTTAGCACATAATTAGCAAAGGCATATCCATCTAAAACAGCTCCCTCTCACGAAATGCCGTAAGGGTGGCAAATGCCAAGTTCCCCACGCAAGTAAGCAAATCGAGAAGCATCGAGGGGTTTTGTGAAAATGTCGGCTAGCTGGTGTTGGGTATCAACATATTAAAGTTCAATATCACCCTTCTCATTGTGATCTCTGAGAAAATGATATCGCACATCAATGTGTTTGGTTCTGGAATGCTGAACCGGGTTGTTTGCAATACAAATAGCGCTAGTGTTATCACAGAAAAGTGGAACACTCTTATAATCTAACTCGAAATCCTGCAAAGTGGAAACCATCCACAAAATCTGAGAGCAACAGCTAGCTGCAGCAACATATTCGGCCTCAGCCGTCGATTGTGCAACACTAGACTGTTTGCGGGAAGACCAGCAAACCAAAGAAGTACCCAGAAAATGACAAGTACCAGAGGTACTCTTCCTATCAATCCTACACCCAGCAAAATCCGCATCGGAATAACCTCGAAGACATAAAGATGAAGATGTTGAATACCATATGCCAAATTCAAGGGTGTGTTTGAGATACCTTAAGATGCGCTTAACCGCTTGGCGGTGCGAAGCTCGCGGTGAAGCCTGAAAACGAGCGCACAGACACACTGCGAAGTGTATGTCCGGCCTCATAGCAGTCAAGTAGAGGAGGGAGCCAATCATGCTTCGGAACTCCTTCTGATCTACGGCTTCTCCATCTTCGTCAGGATCCAATGCTACAGATGTAGCCATTGGAGTGGCGAGGGGCTTCGCATCGGACATGTCGAACTTCTTGAGCAGGTCCTTGGTGTACTTCGTCTGGTGGACGAAAGTACCTTGTTTGCTTTGCTTGATTTGCAAACCAAGGAAAAAGGTGAGTTCACCCATCATTGACATTTCAAATTCCCTGCTCATGGTATCTGCAAACTCGGCAACCAAAGCATGAGAAGAGCCACCAAAGATGATATCATCCACATAAATCTGCACTAGGAGGAAATCTTTGCCATGCTTGAGAGTAAACAGAGTTTTATCAACAGAGCCCATCAAATACCCTCGCTCAAGCAGAAAAGACTTAAGTCTGTCATACCAAGCCCGAGAGGCCTGCTTGAGTCCATAAAGAGCCTTATGAAGTTTAAGGACTTTATGTGGGTACTTGGGGTTTTCAAAACCAGGGGGTTGTTTTACATAAACATCTTCACCTATGAAGCCATTAAGAAAAGCACTTTTGACATCCATTTGATAGAGTTTGAATCCCCGGGATGTCGCAAAGGCTAGCAAAATCCTAATGGCCTCAAGGCGAGCAACAGGTGCAAAAGTTTCTGTAAAATCAATCCCTTCTAGTTGAGAAAAGCCCTGAGCTACAAGTCTAGCCTTGTTTCTAACTATAGTCCCATCCTCCCCTTGTTTATTTTTGAAAATCCATTTTGTTCCAATGAAATGAACATTTGGTGGAGGATCAACTAAAGACCAGACTTGGTTTCTCTCAAAATTTTCAAGCTCTTCATGCATGGCATTGATCCAACTAGAATCAAAAAGTGCATGACTAACATCTAAGGGCTCGAAAGAAGCAACAAAAGCGGAATCAATGAAATGAGCATGAGAACGTGTTACCCTTTGATCAAGCTCACCAATGATCTGCTCGGGAGGGTTCATCCTTTGAACATGGTGTGGAGCCTCGCGGCGGGATGCAGTCTCCCCCTCAACTTGTGCGTTGGAGTGGTCCAAGATGACCGATGTCGAGGTAGTTGCTTCGGGACCTCGTGCCGAAGTAGTTGAAGCGGGGTTAGCTTCGGGGGTCGATGTCGAGGGTAGTAGGGGTTCATCCTCGAATTCTCCGGGATCTTCTTCTTCGAATAAGGTCTGTTCCATGTCGTGTTCATTTGCCTGTTCAAAAGCAGAACTAACAGAGGGGGTGGATTCATCAAAAGTCACATCACATGACTCGATGACAGTGTTAGTCTCTAAATTATAAACACGATAAGAATGACCATGAGTAGTGTAACCCAAAAAGATCCCGTCAGAAGATCGCGACTCAAATTTATCCAAGTTACCACGTTTTAGGATAAAGCAGCGACAGCCAAAAACTCGAAGATGAGTAACCTTGGGCTGTCTCCCAAAACGCAGCTCATAAGATGTCAAATTTAAAATTGAGCGCAAGAAGATTCGGTTTGAGATGTAACATGCAGTGTTCATGGCCTCAGCCCAGAATTTTCTAGGAGTCCTATGCTCATTAAGCATCGTCCTAGCCATCTCAACCAAAGTGCGGTTTTTCCTCTCAACAACACCGTTCTGTTGAGGAACCCGCGGAGCAGAGAATTGATGTTCTATGCCATGCTCAATGCAAAAGTCAACAAAGAGACTGTTTTTGAACTCGGTGCCATTATCACTACGAATGAATTTCAATGCACCTGGGAGTTCAGTAAAAAGTCTCAAAGCCAAGCTCCGAAAGTGTGAAAACACTTCATCCTTGCTGGCAAGAAAGAAGACCCAAGAGTAGCGAGAGAAATCGTCGACAACAACTAATACATAACACTTGCCGCCTAAAGAACTAACCCGAGAAGGACCTACAGTGTCCATATGGAGAATTTCTCCGGGTTGTTCAGTCATCACTGTGGTGATTGGCGAATGCGAAGCGGCAATCATTTTTCCATGTCGACAGGGAGCGCAAACTAAATTCTTTTCAAACTTGAGCTTGGGCAATCCTCGGATCAGACCTAGGGCGCTCAGACGAGCGAGCAAATCAAAACTCATATGCCCTAGTCTCCTATGCCACTTCCAAAGCTCAGAAGTTGAATGTGCAACAAGACAATGAGAAGAACCAGATGACTCAGAAAAATCAGCTCCAAAAACTCTCCCAACTCTAAAGATCTTACACACCACAACGCCATCAGAATTGAGCACTTGCGAAGTATCGCGATGGAATCGCACTTCGAAGCCCTCATCAAGCAACTGAGATACAGATAGTAAATTGTATCCCAGGTTTTCAACCAAAGCAACATCTTTGAGAGTGAAATTCGAATTAATTCTTACCACACCTTTACCTTTCACTCTACTCCTTCGATTGTTTCCGAAGGTGATATGTTCCCTTTGCTTGGTTGTGGTGAGGCTGGAGAACCATGCTGCATCTCCGGTCATGTGGCGCGAACAACCGGAGTCCATGATCCACGTGCCCTCCAAGCCTCGATCTGTCGCCTACACATGATAAGAATATCTCGATCGCTCAGTGCTGGGGTGAGTGAAATAATGACGAGGCCTCCAGCACTGAGTGACACGAGTAGTAGGCGTAGCAAAAGTAGACGGTCTACGCACAGGAAAATCGAAATGATGCAAAGTGCGAGGTCTACCTATATGCTGTGATCGAACAACATGTCGAGGTCTCCTACTCTGACGAGGTACAAAGCTACTCGCCCGAGGTCTACCACCATATGGAACATGGTGAACACCTCGAGGAGAAAAACCTCTCCGAGAAGCACGAGGAGCCTCAAAAGCAGGACGATAGTAAAACTCAGACTCATGCATACCTAAAGATGGGTAATGCATGTCCTGGTAACTCATCGCCTGAGAGCGTCGCTCATCCTTGATGCGACAAAAACAGAACCCAACCAAATGACCCGCCCGCTGACAGTAGGAACAGTGAAAAACTCTCCTGGGGGCACTCTCATGGGTCACAGGAGCAACTCTCACAGGCTCCTTGGGTTTCTTCTGAGTGGTTTTCTTTGGAGGGATTTTCTTGGCATGAGGTGTGGTTTTCTTTGGTGGTCGCGTAGGCTTTTTGGCTGATGGGGTGTCTAACAGAGCTCTCTCTTTCTCTAGTGTAGTGGGAGAGGTGAAAACAGTTTTGGTCTTACTGTCTGAAGGTATCCTCTCAAAACCCAAACCTAGAGCTACCCCTGCTCTGTCAGCACACAACTTGGTCTTGGCCAAGAGCAAATCCATCCTACCCTTTCCCTCAGTGCATTTATTAACCACGGAAAGGAGGTACTCATTTTCAGACATGAGGTTTTCAGCTCGCTCTCTAACAGTGCCTAGCTGGTCCTAAAGGGTGATGCAAGTGTCACAACCAGGTTGCACATCCTTAGAACTACCGGCCCTCTCCAATCTAGCCTCCAAATCATGAACATGCTTATCACGTAAATTAATGCTTTCGCGTAATAAAGAGCAGTTCATGCAATCAATAACATCATGAGGTCTAGAATCCACCTCCAAAAGCTGCTTCTGTGCAGTCTCAAGCTCAGAAAGAGTTTGAGCATGTACAGAACGCAACTGAGCAAGCTCACCCATGACAACAGAACAAGATTCACATTCAGCATCATTAAACTTAGACTTAAGCATGGCATATTCAGTAGAAACAGATTCTAGCCTAAGTCTAAGGTCTTTTCTTTCTCTAGCGGCTTGCACAAGCAATCTATCCTGGCCAAGAACTACTTCATTCAGCTCATCTAATTTAATCAATAGCTGGTCAGATGATAGAGTTACCTCAGATGAGTCAAGCTCATCGCCGCTGTGATCGCTGTCGGCCATGAAGCAAAGGCCGGTGAAATCTCGTCCCTTCTTGTCCTTCTTGTCCTCCTTCCGTGGGGACTCCTCCTCCTCAGAGCTCGACTCCTCAGTTGAGGAAGTGTCGATGTCGCTGAGAGCAGCAACAAATGCTCTGGAAGCGGCTTTGGCTACTTTCTTAGCCACCTTGCCGCGCTTGCCCTTCACAAAGGGTTTCCTCTCCTTTTTGTGGTATTTGGGGCGCTCACTCTCATCTTTCTTCTTGAGCTTAGGGCAGTTAGCCTTAATATGAGAAGTGTCGCCACATTCATAGCAACCACTAAAACCACTTCTCCTCTGATCCCGTCTCTCATGATGAAAGCGGGTGAACCTCCGGGCAATGAGAGCAAGCTCATCATCATCTAGAGTATTCACCTGCTCCTTTGTGACAGAGACCAGGGAGGACAAAGAAAAACCATCTGCAAGAACACAAGTGCCAGATGTGCTTGGTTCTGTAGTGGTGCCACGGCTAGTGCTAGAAACCAATGCCAATGGCTGTGGCAAAGAGCTTCTGTGCACCGCAAGAGATGCCTTGGCAATCTCTGTGGACTTCAGCTTGCTAAAGAGTTCATCACAGGTCAAGGTGTCATAGCCTGTGGACTCCTCAATGCTGGATATCTTCACTTCCCATATGCTACGGTCAAGAGCATAGAGAAGCTTGATAGCCCTATCATGATCACTGTAAGCAAGCGTCCCGTTGGACCGCAAGTTACTCACTATCGCATCAAAGCGAGAAAACATAGCATCTATAGATTCACCAGGTGCCTGCACAAACAGCTGATACTGTTGATTGTATGTGCTTTGGCGCCTGGCCTTGATCTGAGTAGAGCCCTCATGGAAAATAGTGAGCATTGTCCAAATTTCCCTAGCAGTCCTAAGGTGCTGCACCCTATCAAACTCACTTCGGCTCAAACCAATGAACAGTATGTTTCTTGCCTTCGAGTTGGCATTATACTGATCTTTTTCAGTTTGAGTGGTGCGAGTATCAGGGATGGAGTATTGTGAATCCACAATCTCCCAAATTGCATTTCCTTGGCTTAACAAGTAAGCCTCCATGCGCACCTTCCAGTATGCAAAATCTGTCCCATCGAACAAAGGAATTTTACTGCCTCTATCCATGTCGCCAACAGATCACAAAACCGGTTAAGGTCAACTGGTGATCTTAACCTGCTCTGATACCAATTGTTGGACCGGAAATGGTGACCAGAGGGGGGGTGAATGGGAGCTTTTAAAATTTCAGGCTAAAAACACCCTTCGGTTTTAATCCTGTCTTCTGCGGAACAGGCTTCGAACACTACCTTCGAAGGTCTGGTTCGGAGGTACTTCGACAGCTCCGAACACAGGCTTCGCAGGAGCAAAAGTTCGAAGCCAAGAAGACTTCGCTTCACTAACAACCCTTGAAAATCTACTCTGCTAAGTCAGTGCAGGCTCCGCACACGGGGTGCTTCGAGCAGGCTTCGCACTTCACCCTTCGCAAGAGTGGACTACCCTCTGAGGACTTCGACCAGATACTTGGCAGCAGCAACTGGTGTTGTGCTTCGTACATGAAGGTCTACACGCACACAAACGGACTCCGCTAAGGGCTTCGACACAAGAAGCAAAACGGGCTTCGATCAGGGCTTCGCTAGTAAGCAGCGAGGTCTTGCCTCCTGTTACACAGAGCGACAGCACACTGAAAAACACACTTCGCGCAACAACAACCTTCGCCTAGACAGGCTTCGGTGCACTAAAACTAGCGAGGTATGTAACGCGAGCTCAAGCAAAAAGCACAAAGAAGCAGGGCTTCGCTGCTTGAACAAGGAACACAATAAAATGAACTCTGGATGAATACAGCGAGGTATGTGGCTACAGGAGCTCAATAGTAAATGCTCAAAGTGTTAAATGTTACCTACCGAGCCCCCATATTTATAGCCCACAGTTCACCCAAAGGAATTGACTACTTTACCCCTAGGGTTTACAAAGGATTTGTCTCTAATGAACTAAGGGGTACAAAAGGTAGTCCACCTTTATTCTGGAGGCTTCTCTGTCAGCTTTGCAGAGGGGACAGCGTCAGCTTTTTGCAGAGCAGACAATGTCAGCCTTTGCAGTCTTTGACCTTCTGGAGCCTCCCTTCGCACGCGAGGGTGCGGTAGCTTCGGCGAGAAGCCTTGAGCCTGGTGGCCTTCGCTTCGCCGAAGATAGCCTCCGATACAGTGACAGTTTTGAGCCGAAGCCGTCAAAGCCCTTGGGCCTTCGCACCAACACCTCCGGAGTGGACCACCACGGCTTCACAGCTTCTCTCAGCTCGAACTCCGTCAGTCCGTGTACCGAAGCCATGCAGGCCGAAGCACCTCAAGTCAACCACACTCCGGAGCTAGCCTTGCTCCGAAGCCTTCCTCACTCCGAAGCCCCACCTTCGGAGTACCACCCTTCGAAGTCCCTCCTTCGTCCAAGGCCTCCGCACGAAGCATTCCATGAGCACTTCGTCGCAGTGTCTCTCCCCGAGCACACTCCTCGACGAGCCTCACCCGGACCATGCCTTCGATGCGCCTCGACTTCTGAGACCTTCGTCGAGCACCTTCGAATGTCTCCCTCCGGAGCACACTTCGAACTCCTTGCCTCCGCAGAGGACTTGATCCATCCTACTTCGAAGTCACTCCATCCGGAGTACCTTCGAAGTGCATCACCTCCGAGGACTTTGTCTCGGAGCACCTTCAGCCGGAGCCACGCTCCGCACTCTCTGCCTTCACCTGGCGCACCTCGACCCGAGGACCGACCCGGACCACCTTCGCAGCCACCGTGACGGAGCTCCCCGCAACCCTGGCATCAAGCCTCCCGCTTGACCCAGGTTCACCTGCTACGTTCGTCCGTCGCCTCCGAAGTCCCTGCGCACCACCGACAAACAGACAAGTGTTTCCAATACTCCGGAGACCTCTCCGGGTTAGCAACCTCCGGCACACACTCCGGTGTACCTCCCAAAGTACTGAAGCCTTCGGTACACACCCAGTCATCATGTACTGTTGGACCCCTCCGACGAGCACACTCCGCTGCAACAGCTGCAGCAACCAAACCACCTCCGAACACCCTTCGGAGGTACAACCTCCGAAACCCCTCCGGAGGTACCCTCCTCCGAACACCCTTCGGAGGTACCCTTCGAACCAGAGGGTAAAAGGCCTGTCAATTACTCATCACAAACACTGAAACCAACCCTTGGTTTCTCACATGCATATTCACATATCACACTTTGAGCCTGCTTCTGTTATATGATTGAACTGCTTTACTTATTCTAGCTGGTACATGCTTTTGATTACTTGTCGATGATCATGTTTTGCTTCAGTTCACAGGATATGTCTGATATCTGTCATATGCATGGCTTTTATGCTTTAAAATTGAAAAAAAAAATAATGATCACCATTGCTTCTAGTAACTAGCATGTGTAGGCTGAATGCTTTTGCTATCTGTTACATGCCTTGTAGCTAGTTCCTTACTTAGTTGCAGATATGCAACTTGGACATCTATATGCTTTAACATGGAAAATGTGCTATAAAAATGATAAAAATCAGAAAAATGAAAATTCCATGCCTTTTTATGCAAAATTTGAAAAGATCCAGGTGGGTTTGCTTTGTCACATTGCATTGTTCTAGACTGCTTACCATAGCACTTTGGTATGAATTAGGATAGTGTAGTGTACGCCAAGACCAATGTCTTAAGCTTTTGATGGTCCAGTTCTGGCCTAGGCTTGACTTGGTCGGTCAGCATAACGTTTGACATGCAAATAACCCCTGGCAAAAATGAAAAAGGAAATCGAAAAAGCCTGAAAATTAAAAAGATAACAAGTTTGTTGAAGCACTTTGTTTTGGACAATGCTTATCTTGGTAGATATCAGTTAGCTTTTGTATCTCATGTTTTACCTTGCTTGTCAACTAGAAAATATGGTGATGCTTTTGTTTGCAAAAATTGAAAAATGTGTGCTAATGACTTTCTTTAGATATCATCTATTGCACTGAACATGCCATGTGTCTTAGACAGTATGTCTTTTGCTATACCTGTTAGATGTTGTACTTGCAGTCAATCATATCTGAGAAGCATGCTTTCTACACTCCACCTGCACCCCAGTTGCATTCATTGAATATTTTGAGGGGGATTTGCATTTCAAGGGGAGTCAGCATCTCTTTAGAGTGCATTTAGTCTCGCTTGATGAGTCCAATTGTCAACAAGGGGGAGAAATTTTGGGAGAAGAGTTTAAGGGGGAGTTTTGGCTTTCTCTGAGATTTGTTTCAGGGGGAGTTTTTTGTCCCATTTTTCCTTACTCTTTGGATATCCTTGTTGATAATTCTGAGATTGCACTCGTTTTTGAGTCTTTACTTCTGGTTAACCATAATGACCGTTTTCTTGCTTTTGTTTGGCTTTTGGTCATTAGGGTTAAACTTTTACTTTATTTTCTTCTTCTCTATTTTCTTGTGCTTTGTTTTCGTGTTTCCACATGTGTTCGCAGGTACTGGAGAGCTGATGAAGAGAAGTGTTGACAATGCACTCATCAAGGGGGAGATTGAGGAGCCATGCTGAAGAGCGTGGGCCTCATGGCTCCAGATGTGATGAGTCATTGTCAACGGAAGTCAAAGAGGACACGAAGAGAGGAGAAGACCTGTTGTGTCTAGGCCGTGTGTGACTCAGGTACACGGGCAGCGAGCGACTGTCGGGCAGAGGGGCCGCGAAGTCGGGCTGGCCCAATCCAGGTACATGGGATAGGAGCAGCAGAGGATCCACTGGGCTGTTACCAGGATTGACTCAGGTACACGGGCGGCGAGCGATAGCCGAGCTGAGAGAGCTGCGTAATCGGGCCGGCCCAATCCGGGTACCTGGTGCAAAGTCGGTGGACGCTTTGTCAGTTTCGGCACAAAACTGACAACCGCTGATCTCGGATCGGACCGTTCTGGGGCGAAGCCGTAGTCGCTACAAAAACTCCGCTTCCGAATAAGTCATCTATAAATAGGAGTTTACTATTGTGTCCTTAGGCCCACAGTCAGTCAGTCGAGTCTGTAAAAATATCCTAAGGGCAGTTCGGTCTTTTCCATTTTATTTCAGCGTCTGTAAAATCCTAAGGGTCTTTTGGTATTTTCCTAGTCTTTTGGGCTGCCTATAAAAAGGGCCCCAATCCCTAGGGTTAGGGTTAACTCACTTAATGACAAACTGGAGTTCACTTTCCCCAAATTGCATTTTTGCTCTTTTCTCGTTCATGTGAGCGCCGCCGCCCATCTTGATTGGTCGTTCTTCGTGGTTTTTCGTCAGGATTCGTTTCTTCGACACTTTGTGAAATCACTAACACAAGTTTTATTCTTCCTGTCCCATCCACCGAGTTATGCAGTGATTTAATCTATCGTATGTCTCGGTATGCACACACTGTCTGTTCATTCGTATGCGGTTTGTGTGATGTGTTTCTATATGCCTGAGAGATTGTTCAGTTTCAGATCGTTTGATTTCGATTTGGTTTTATTCGTGCTTTCAATCTCTGGCGCATGTGCTTCTAATTGCTTGAACACTTTTCTGCATTGTAGCTCGCAGCAGCCTATGTTGTTATTCTCTGCTATAGTCGTGTGCTAGTCTTCTTGTTTGTTTTCTAGCAGTACGCTACAATGTGCAGCTATCTTGAGAACTCATATCATAGGATTTGCAGTATACTGATTTTTAATTGAGGTGTTTATGGGTTGTGTGATCTTTCCTTCAGCCGTGACATGCATTGCTTGGTTTCTGATGTGCTTCTGCTGTTGCAACAAGTCTAGCCAAGCCTAGACTCTAGGATAGCTGTAGCTGCAGCCCTTGCAATATCGTTTTTTAAGCACCCTGGCAGCAAGGAAAATAGGCCTGCAGTCTATAGACTAGTTCAGCCAGCCAGTTGTTTTTCTGTGAAGAAACTTTGAACGCAGGTTTCAAGGCACACAGTACTTTGCAGTAGCTAGGCTAAAGATAGCGCAGCAGCTTGGTTGCACGTCGTCTCGCGCTCAGTTTTTGTCCAGAGATCTTGCATGACTTCGTCTGTATATCTGGTTTCTGTTTAAACTTCGTCGTTCGAAGTATGTTTTCGAAGTATGGGCTGGGTTCGGAGTATGTTTCGAAGTATGCGGGAAATGTGTTAGCGAAGCTTCATTAATTAAGGATACTTCGAAACTTTCTGGGTTCGTACTGAACTCCGGTTCTGTGTTTTTCGATTGGTTCGAAGTCTGCTTATTCTTTGGTTTGTTTGGGATTCTGCGAAGCCGAAGCTCATCTTGACTCAAGCACTGATTGACTGCGATCTGCATTACGTGTGCGAAGTCAGCTTCGAGTGTTTATTTCTTCTGTCCGAACGTAGGCTTCGGCAGCCTTCGCAAAATACCTTCGCAGCAAGCTTCGATTGTCTGATGAGCTTCGAAGCTCCACACGTGTTTTGTTACTATATGCTGTGAAGTCAGGTTTCGGTTCCTTTCTTTCGAAGCAGGCTTCGGCACGTTCATCACAAACTTCGACAACTCCAGGTTTCGCACCGCAAAGGCTTCGTTGAATTTCGAACAGGAGACAAACTTAGAACAGTAACCTTTCATCTCCTTTTACGTGCATTCAGATCCATTGTTGTGATGATTTATTTCTGTGAACCTTGATCTGCCCATGTTCTAAATGCTTTGTTATTTTGCCTATTAGCATTGTGATGGTGTTTCTTCATCTAGGACACCGGTCGTTTATAGGCTAGATACTTTTAGGCTTTGACGATTTGTTCGCGTTTTCCTGCTAAGTCTTTTGAGATGCGTTGGGTGTTGGGAGCAGGCCATTGATTCGAAAGAATTTTTAGGCACCCATTCACCCCCCTCTGGTCGCTACTTTCGGTCCTACAGTTTCTCTTTAACAAAGTCTCCTCTATGTATGCTCTCTAAAAATAGATATCGAAAAGATTAATTCGAGAATCCTTTATTTTGGGAGCCAAGTATCTGTTAGAACTGATATTTTATGTAAATCTACAAATTTAGAAAAATGAGTTCTTTAGAACTTTTTTTGGAAATGTTCCAACAAAGTAGGGCTGTGAAAGCCTTTTATAAAAAAAATACCTTTTTATCTCTAACCTTCTATGCAATGAACTCTTCAATCTTAATGAAGTATCCATTTAACATGTTCCAAAGCAGTATCAATCTTATGTTTGGATCTTGGACTAAAGTTTAGCTTTTGTCACATCGAATGTTTAAATGTTTAGATGTTAATTAAAAGAATAAAATATGAATTAATAATAAAACTAATTATAGAAGCCCTAGACTAATTCGTGAAATGAATTTATTAAGCCTAATTAATATATCATTAGCAAATATTTACTGTAGCACCTTATTGTCAAATCATAAACTAATTATATTTAATAGATTCCTTTCGTGAATTTTTCATTTATGTACTTAGTTTTATAATTAAATTGTGTTTAATACGGTAATAAAGTTTAGCCGTTCAATATCCAACCACTTTCATAGTGGGCATCCGGTTGGTAAATAAATTTTTAAAAATATGACCAGTTTGACCCATCAATTATGTCCTGTTTTCCATCTCCCGGAGCAGAATTGACATCGCGGTACTAGACCATGCCGGCGTGCTAAGGGGCAGCTACCTCGAGCCAGCGGTCTAGAGAGAACGATGTATGTGTCGAGAGGAGAGAGAGTATATGAGTGATGCTAACAAGCATGGCAATTTAATCGAAAGTTACGAGTTTAAGTTGAATTTTATGTCTATGATTTATAAGTTTAGTTATTTGTAACTACAGGTCCAGACCAGATTATCAGAAGTAAAGTGTGAGAACATTCAGTGCCTAAAAATTTAAGGTCTGTCAAAGTTACAGATCACACAAAGTACTAATTACACAATAGTTAAAAAATACGGTAACAACACATCGCTTGTGATGGTTAATCTGACCAAAATACGTAATGCTTAGTGTGATCTGTAACTATTACTTCTATTTCTATTTTTTAACTATTGTGTAATTAGGTCTAGTCTAGTAGCAACACACTAACCCTTATAGCCACATATAATGGAGGTACACCAACAGTCCAATACTACCTATCAATCTACCCCTTTACCTCTGAAAAAATGTCACATCGGTTTGCTACAGACACCCAAATACCGTTGCTACAGTATTTTTCTGACATTATTATTAGATTTATTTACACGTAGGCCATAGCAACGCACTACAAGAAAACAGAAAGTTTTCGTCGGCTATTTTATCTTCCGTCGGCTTTTCGAAAAGCCGACGAAAGTTAGCTAACTTCCGTCGGCCTAAAGGAGCCGACAGAAGTTAAGCTAACTTTCGTCGGCTTTTCACAGTGACCGATGGAAGATAAAGGCATTTTCCCCGCCCGATATAAATCCCTTAATTTCCGTCGGCCAGCATAAAAGCCGACGGAAGTTAAAATTAACTTTCGTCGGCTTTAGATGTGGCCGACGGAAGTTAAGTACACGCGCTTTTTTTTCACAGGCCGTGCCTCTTTTTCTCAGCCCATGCCTTGTTTTAACCCTAGGTTTTCCCCTTCTCTCTTCTTCCCTGCCGCCGCCTCCGCACGACTACGCCCGCCGCCTCCGCCCGCCTCCCCGGCCTCCCGCCACCTTCGCCCACCTCCGCCGCCTCCGCCCGCCTCCCCGGCCTCCCGCCGCCTCCGCCGCCTCCACGGCCTCCCGCCGCCTCCGCCCACCTCCACGGCCTCCGCCGCCTCCGCCCACCTCCACCGCCTCCACGGCCTCCACTGCCTCCGCCCGCCTCCCCGGCCTCCCGCCGCCTCCGCCCAACTCCACGGCCTCCACGGCCTCCGCCCACCTCCACGGCCTCCGCCCGCCTCCCCGGCCTCCCGCCACCTCCGCCGCCTCCGCCCGCCTCCCCGACCTCCCGCCGCCTCCGCCGCCTCCACGGCCTCCCGCGATTGTGGTCTGTGTTTTGATTTCTGTGGCTGTGTGGTTCATTGTTCAACTTGATCATTTTGAGAAGTTTGTCAAGAACAGTAGGTTTAACAACTACAACAGTTTTAATCTTTTGAGAAATTTGCATTATGTTGTTCTTATTTATCTAGTTCTGATTCAGGGTTGTTTATACTCAAAGTTTCATACAGATTTTCATAGCTGCTTAGCACTATTCACTATCATCTACCATGATTATTGTAATCAGAGTTTTGTTACTTCTGAATTTTGTTTCCTTGGTTTATATCTCCACAGTTTTTAATTCAGAACAGTGTTGCTTGTAGTTTTGGTCTCTCTTTGCTGCTGATTCATGCAGTACTTGCTCATCTATAGCAGCTACTCAAGTGTAAGTTCTGTAGTTTTCTGAAAATCCTGAAACTGAGTACTGCACTAGTGTTTGATCTGAAATTGTTGTGAGTAAACAAGTTGATGTCAATAGATTCTGATTCAATTACACTTTCATTTAACTTCTGAACTGATCAATACTGTTTGTGAATATCAACAGAAGTGTGTGTTCTGATTCATGGAGATCAACTACATGCTTGCTTATGGTTCAGCTGAAGCTTCTATAAGGTTGCTTTGGAGATTTGGTCTTCTTGAATATTTGGATGCTGGTCACAACTTGTATAGTTTGGTTTTCTAATATACATGCACTGTTGCACACCCAGTCACCCATATACTAGTGGATGGAGGGAGTATCGAGATTCTAAGAAGTTTTCATATGGATGTTAGTTTTTATGCTTTTGGCTGAATGATTTGATTGTACCATACACTTGTACAGGCAGCATATTTTTCTGAAACTTTTGCTCGGTAGTCATTTTGCAAATTTTCTTTTTTTTGGATTTTTTAGTTAACTTCCGTCGGCCAACATTAGCCGACGGAAGTTATTGGCCCGTCGACAGAAAAAAGAAAAAAGAAAAATAATAATTTTCGTCGGCTAGGATTTGGCCGACGGAAGTTACCGATTTCCTGGTAACTTCCGTCGGCTAGGTTTGGCCGACGGAAGTTAGCTAACTTCCGTCGACGGCCGACGGAAGTTAGCTAACTTCCGTCTACCCGCTTCCGTCGGCCAAATGCCGACGGAAGTTAGCCTTTTGCCGACGGAAGTTAGCTTCTTCCGTCGGAAAAGGGCTAACTTCCGTCGGCTTTGGCCGACGAAAGTTTTCTGGATTGTTGTAGTGACGGTGGCGTTACTGCAACTCTGCAAGACCTAAATACCGTTGCTTGTGATGAATGCATCGTACTTCTTCGAAAATGCTTATTTAGATCGTGAATGAAAAAATAGATAATATTTTAATATTTAGTGAAAATATTGTATTACTTAGTTAAAAACTATTCTAAAATGATACTAACTCCATTCGTATTTAAATGATGCCATTAACTTTTATCACAATATTTAACCATTTGTTTAATTCAAAATTTTTGTGTAAATATATAAAAAGTTATGATTGAAGTAGTTTTAATAAAAAAACAAATTATAAAAAAATAAGTGATATTAAAAAAATGAATAAAACAGATTGTTAAAGGTTACGATAAAAGTTAATGATATAATTGAAAAAAATGAATGGATGTAGTATAACATTCAACAACATTATTTGCAATGTTATTTGTAAATACTAAAAAATCACTTTAGGAGTATAATATTTTAACTTAGATTTAACTGTATTTCATTTTTTATTAAAATATTTTTACCAAGTAATAAATATTTTTACTAAGTACAAAACACTAAATACTGTTCAATTTTTTCTTATGTAATAAACACTGTTCAATTTTTTTCGTCAGGAAGTTGGGTTAGTGCACTCGTATTTCTTCAGTTCATTAATTGCACAGCAGGTGACTGGAGCAACCGGACGGTAGCCAGCCGCGCCTCTCCAACTGCCCAACTCCATAACTCCGCACCGCGGCCCAACCACCCCGTTCCCGCCACCGGCACACTACCACGCTCCTGCTCCTCCGCCGATGGGTTGCCTCCTCAGCACTGCCGTCGCCGTCGCCGCCGCGGTAGCCCGAGGCACCTCCCCTTCCTCCGCCGCTGTTGCGGCGGACGCCGGCACCGCCACAGCTCCCGCGGGACAGGCTCCGGCGAGCTCGGAGCACCTCGGTGTTGCTACGCCGCGGTCGCCGGCGGGGACGGGGTGGCCGCCCTGGCTCCTCGACGTCGCCGGGGACGCGCTGCACGGGTGGACACCGCGGCGCGCTGATGACTTCGAGAAGATCGCCAAGGTGAAGCTTTTTCTCCTTATTTTTAGAGAGAAGAATATTTGAGCTCTTGGTCCAGGGTTATATGCTTGGGTTGATTTTTTTGAGGTGTCTCGAGAAAGGACGATTTGTAGTTGGAGGTTTTTCATGTTATGGAACTACAGAAGGAAAGTGATTTTGCCGCTCTGGAAACAGAAAAATCGCATGGTTTGGTTGGAACATGTGTTTGAGAATTGGGCAAGATTATGCGGGCAAACGCTTGCATTTTTCGCCGGAAACTTCCCCTCTAGATTATAAGGTGTTGTTTACTTGTTGCTGGGAAACAAAATTTCTTATTTTTCCTGTTAAAAAGGTTTTTCTTTCTTTGGAAATTTTGCAATGTGAATAAATAATTTTGATCATGAAGTACTTTACACACTTGTAGAAATAACCTGATCAAAATGTGCTCCGATGCGAATTAATTCTTATTCATACCACATTAGCATGGTACTGTTTCCTTGACTGCACAATTGTTTAACACTCTAGTAATAGAGTCCATCATCACAGAATCCCCTCAAAGTAAAACTTTGCTGCGTTAGCTAATCACAATGCCGCAAACTTGTCTTTGATCCAGGTTGGTTCCGGCACTTACAGCAATGTATACAAGGCACGCGAGACAGGGAACAGCACAGGCAAGGTGGTGGCACTGAAGAAGGTCAGGTTTGAGCCCGGGGAGGTGGAAAGTGCGCGCTTCATGGCGCGGGAGATCAACGTCCTGCGTCGCTTGGGGTACCACCCCAACGTGGTGCGCCTTGAAGGCATTGCCTGCTCCCGCGTCTCGTGTGCGCTCTACCTCATGTTCGAGTACCTGGATCATGATCTCACTGGCATCACATCTGCCCATGGTCCTACCTTCTCCTTGTCACAGGTGCTCTGAGCATCAGTGCCTTAAAACTTTATGATGACAGTACTGTTTCTTGAATAGTTTGTTCATAACTGAAGGAGAATGGAATAGAATGGAATGAATTGTATTATTGATGAGCCATGATTAGGTACATATATAGAGGCAAGGGGATAACTACTTTATAACTGAATTACTAGTCTAGAAGATAACCCCTTGCCAAAGGATATAATAGCCTGGACAGGGGCCTGGCCGAACCCCCTCATAACAGAATATGCTAACACGCCCCCGCAGTCTGAACGTCGGTGCTTAGCCACGGACATTCAGGCTGGACCGAAATTCAGTGAACACCGAAGAGGGCAGCCCTTTGGTGAAGACATCGGCGAACTGAGATGTCGTGGGGACATGAAGGACCCGAACGGTGCCCATGGCCACCTTCTCACGGACAAAGTGAAGATCGATCTCGATATGCTTCGTTCGCTGATGCTGGACTGGATTAGAAGACATGTAGACCGCGCTAATGTTGTCGCAGTAGACAAGAGTGGCGCGGTGAAGCGGAGTATGAAGCTCATGAAGAAGCTGGCGAAGCCAGGAAGCCTCAGCGACGCCATTGGCCACGACGCGATACTCTGCTTCAGCACTGGAGCGGGAGACGGTGTTCTGCCGTTTAGACGACCAAGAAACCAGGTTGTCGCTAAGGAACACAGCGTAGCCCGAAGTGGACTTGCGAGTGTCGGGACAACCGGCCTAGTCAGCATCAGTATAGACCACCAAGTCATCCAGCGTCGATGGCCGAAGAAGAAGTCCCAGATGTAAAGTACCCCGAATATACCGAAGAATGCGCTTGAGAGCAGCAAGGTGAGCCTCTCGAGGATCATGCATGTGGAGACAGACCTGCTGTACGGCATAGGAGATGTCTGGTCGCGTAAAGGTCAGATACTGCAGGGCACCAGCAAAGCTGCGGTAATCTGAAGGATCGGCGACTAGAGTCCCAGAGTCGGCAGAAACTTTGGGGTTAGTGTTTACTGGCGTATTGCAAGGTTTGCACTCTGTCATGCCTGCTCGGTCCAGGATGTCAAGCATGTACTGTCGCTGAGAGAGAATCATACCATCATCACTGCGCTGAACCTGCATCCCCAGGAAATGGTGGAGCTCACCCAGATCCTTCATGGCAAATTCTTACTGAAGAGCTGAGATAATTTGCCGTAGGAGCTGTGCTGAGGAAGCGGTGAGAACGATGTCATCCACGTAGAGAAGCAGATAAGCTGTATCAGTGCCACGACGGTAGATGAACAGCGAAGTATCTGACTTGGCTTCTACGAAACCAAGGGAGACCAGGTGCGTGGCAAAGCGACTGTACCAAGCACGAGGGGCTTGCTTCAGCCCATAAAGAGATTTGTTGAGGCGGCAAACAAAGTCTGGGTGAACGGGGTCTTCAAAACCAGACGGCTGAGCTGCAAACACTGTCTCTGTCAGAGTGCCGTGGAGGAAAGCATTCTTGACATTGAGCTGATGAACAGGCCACTTGCGGGAGATAGCCAACGAGAGAACAGTGCGAACTGTGGTAGGCTTGACAACAGGGCTGAATGTCTCTGTAAAGTCAATGCCTGGACGTTGAGTGAAGCCGCGGAGGACCCAACGTGCTTTGTAACGCTCCAAGGAACCGTTGGCGAGGAACTTGTGCTTGAATATCCATTTACCAGTGACAATGTTGGCATGCCGCGGGCGAGGAACCAGATCCCAAGTCTGGTTTTTGATGAGGGCAGCATGTTCATCAGCCCGCCAATTGGGGTCGGCAAGGGCACCACGAAAAGTCTTCGGTACTGGAGATAGTGGTGTGGCATGGAACAGGGATGGTACTCGGAACCCATCCTTGCCCCGTGTCGTCATGCGATGCTGGTTTACCGTTGGGGTAACGGCAATGGCACCAGGAGGTAGCGGCACCGGTGCTGGGGAAGTAGTGGATGCCGCTGGAGGAGGAGGTTCGGGTGGTCGGGGACTCCTGGAGTAGACACGCAGAGCCGGTCCCGCACGTGGGAGTGCAGGAGACGTGGCATCTGCGCATGGTACGGGTGTAGGCGTCGAAGATGAAGTCGGGGCCGCACGTGGTACAGTGGATGTCGAAGGACCCATGGCCGCGCGTGGCACAACACTTGTAGAAGAAAAAATTGGCAGCCCTATGGGAGCGGCTGCCGTGTTAGAAAATTCATCTAAAAAGGTGAAATCCGTAGCATTGGGAGGTGAGGGTTGCTCGGCAAAGGGAAATGAGGTTTCGTCGAAGATGACATGACGGGAAATAATGATTCTATTAGTGGTAGGATCAAGGCAGCGATATCCCTTGTGGTGAGCAGAGTATCCCAAGAAGATACAGAGGGCGGAGCGGGGTGAAAGTTTATGGGGAGCAGTGGCCGAGAGATTGGGGTAACACTTACAACCGAAGACCCGAAGATGATCGTAGGACGGCGCACTACCATGGAGGGCAAAGTGCGGGGTCGAGAAGTCAAGGGTCTTGGTAGGTAAGATGTTGAGGAGTAGAGTCGCAGTGTGCAACGCTTCAGCCCAATATGAAGGAGGCATGCCCGCCTGAAACAAAAGAGAGCGGATAACGTCATTAGTAGTACGAATGATCCGTTCGGCCTTACCGTTCTGGGGCGACGTGTAGGGGCACGACATGCGGAAGAGGATGCCATGTGTCGTAAAGAAAGTGCGAGCGGTGGAGTTGTCAAACTCCCGTCCGTTGTCGGTTTGGACGGCCTGGATGCAAGCACCGAACTGGGTAGAGACATAGGCAAAAAAGTTAGATAATGTCATGAATGTGTCAGACTTTAGCCGAAGGGGGAATGTCCACAAGTAATGTGAGCAGTCGTCAAGAACAACTAAGTAATATTTGTAACCAGAGACACTAACAACAGGAGATGTCCACAAGTCACAATGAATAAGAGCAAAGTTGTTCGACGCCCTAGAGACTGAAGTACCAAAAGGAAGACGAACATGTCGTCCTAACTGACACGCATGACATATAGAATCCAAGTCTTTATTACAAGCGGGAATGGCCGAAACAAGTTTGGAAAGAGTTTCGCGACCAGGGTGACCAAGACGTCTGTGCCAAAGTGAAGCTGGTGTGGAGCCCGCAACAAGAGAGTGGGCCACTGGAACCTGCAAAGGGTAGAGTGGTCCGGAGCTATTGCACCTGATGGTCACGGTCCCCGTGAGAAGATCCTTCACAGAGCAACCAAAAGGGTCAAATTCCACAGAACAGTTATTATCGATAGTAAATTGGCGAACGGAAATAAGATTCTTGATGAGCTGTGGCGAAACAAGAACATTATTTAAAGTAAGGGGGCCAAGATATGTCGTCCCGGTCGCGGCGACTGGGAGGAGTGAACCATTACCGACAATAATAGAAGTGGAGAGGGATACCGTGGAACCGAATACTGAGAGAGGGTACCGTCATGGGATGTCATGTGGGAGGAAGCACCAGTATCGAAATACCAGTCGTTATTCACCGGAGGGGTGAGAGTCATGGTGCTGAAAGTGGAGGCGAGGGAGCTCTGGTCCCAAGCCGGAGCTCCTGTCATGGGCTGTTGCGGTGCCTGGGGGGTCCAGGGTGGCAAGGCTTGCTGTTGTGGCTGCAACAGAGGTCTTGTAGGGGTCCCGTAGGGAGGAAAAAATAGCGGTTGATGAGGATTTTGTTGAGCCATCTATAAAAACTGTTGGGGCCCCTGAAATGCAAGCATTGCTTGCTGCTGTTGGGGACCCATCCGGCCTTGAGGAAGCTGGGCCAGGGGAGGAGTCCGTGGGCCGGGCCACATCTGGATGGACCCTGTCCACGGATTGTAGAAGGAGGGCCACGTCCCATTGGGCCCGGTTGTGGATCCATGATTGGGGGAGGGGCTGCTGCCGGCAGGGGCAGGAGGGCCACCTGAAGAATTGCGCCCCTTCTGTTTCTTTTTCTTGTTCTGTTTTGGGGCGCTGGTTCGAGGTGTGCTGCCTTCAATTGGTGCGGACTGCTGGGGTGCAGAGGGGACATCGATGAAGGCAGTGGGGGGGCAGCGGGGTGCTGATCCATATTAATCTCCTCAAGGAGAAGCTCATTTCGAACAGCAGCAAATGAGGGAAAGGGGCGCCCGCGCCGGAGGTGAACACCGATGTCCCTGTAGCGTTCGTTGAGTCCGCGAATAACGTTGAGGACCAAGGTGCGGTCGGTCACGTGTTCGCCAAGATTGCCAAGATCGTCGGCCATCTTCTTGAAACGCTTGCAGTACTCGGTGATAGAAAGATCCCCTTGCGCGAAGACACGAAACTTGGCGTCAAGGTGTAAGGCGCGGGTCTCCTGATTCCCAAGAAAGTGGCCCTCGATGGCAAGCCAAGCTTCTCGGGCGGTGGCGCGGTGGTCAATGACGGCCTCAGCAAGATCAGAAGAAGTCGTGTTGTAGAGCCAAGATTTCACCACGGCGTTCATCCGCGTCCAATCAGGAAGGGCCGAGGTGGCGTGGTCGCTAAAGATATGATCTTGCAGCGAATACTTTGTGACGGCGAGGAGGAATTGTTCGCGCCATCTTGAGTAGTTGCCGGCTGTGTCAAGGGTGATGGGAACCAGGCTGCGGGCGTTCTGAACGGAGACCGCCTGAGCGTGGAGGTTGAGGATAGCGGCTGCTTCGTGGAGGGCCATGGCGTTGGAGACGTCCAGGCCACCCCCTGGAGGAGGCGCGATGGGGTCAGCTGCAGCGGCAGCGTCGGCCCGAGCTTTGGCTGCTCGTGCTAGAGCAGCACGGATGCGCTCGGTGGCAGCGTCACGATCGGAAGAGGCAGCAGCAGCTTCTTCTTCAGCTGCCTGTGCTTCTGCAAGGGCAGCCTCACGGGCAGCCATGCGGGTGTCAGCGAGACGCCTTGGCTCGTCGTTGTCGTTGCGATGGACGAGGTCTGCAGGGTCGACGACAGAGGTGGGGGGAGACCCGACCATGCTGATCAGGGAGGGCAGCCGAAGGGAGGGAGGAAGAGGTCCTGACCGAACCCCCTATCTCCCTGTGCCGAAGGGAGGGGAGAAGAGGGGTTCCCTGTGCCGAAGGCAAGGAAGAACAGGGGTTCCCTGTGCCGAAAGCAGGGAGGAACAGGGGTTCCCTGTGCCGATCAGGGAGGGCAGCGGAAGGTGGAGAGGAAGGGGGGAACCCGGTCTCCTGATACCATGAAGGAGAATGGAATAGAATTGAATGAATTGTATTATTGATGAGCCATGATTAGGTACATATATAGAGGCAAGGGGATAACTACTTTATAACTGAATTACTAGTCTAGAAGATAGCCCCTTGCCAAAGGATATAATAGCCTGGACAGGGGCCTGGCCGAACCCCCTCATAACAGAATATGCTAACAATAACAGTTAGATGATCCTTGTGATCTATATGTTTCTTGCTTCTTGATATAAAAGCAAACTTAGTGGTTTTGCTAGATTTGGCAGATACTGAATTGTGCTAGACTGCTAGTTAACATCTAACATAGAATGCTTTCTTGAACAATGAACATTGTTGGTATCAAACAAGGCACAAGTTTGTCAGATTACTATACCCTGTGCAGTAGCATGTGAGCTAATTATTTAGGAGGCACTGAAAACAAGAAACGATCTATGCTCAGAAAATTGCACATGGTCTGACTGATAGCATCAGAATTAAGATAATGATTTGAGATTGGTCTGACATGGTTTGCACTGAAGTGGACCGTCTAACAGGGTCAGAGCATGCTTGTATTCTCCTAGTTAACCACCTAAAAAACATAAGAAAAAACCTTGCTTCTTCTAAATTTAATCCGAGGGAATGCAATTTCTTAATTTCATAAATGAGAAAAGCTTATGTTAATTGATAGCATTTACTTTTCACTTGTATTGTGCTTGTCTCTTCCCACAGGCAATCGTTGACTCTCTTTTGCATGATTGCTTTCTAGAAGTTGTATATGTATGGAGTTTAATTGCTTTTGTTTTCCAAGGCAGGTAAAATGCTACATGAAGCAGCTTCTTGCAGGCCTTGATCACTGCCACAGCCATGGAATCTTGCACCGTGACTTGAAGGGATCTAATCTATTGCTGAATAATGAAGGGGAACTTAAAATAGCTGATTTTGGGTTGGCATCCACTTTTGATCCTAAAAGCAAGAAGCCCATGACTAGCCAAGTTGTTACATTGTGGTATAGAGCACCAGAGCTGTTGCTTGGGGCTACTTGTTATGGTGTTGGGGTAGATCTTTGGAGTGCAGGCTGCATACTAGCAGAAATGCTTATTGGGAAGCCTATTTTGCCTGGAAGAACTGAGGTAGGTGCAAATGTTGGGTTTAATTATTTTGATAATGTTTTGGTATCTATGTGGGTTTGTGCCCTTGTTTGGGAAAAGTTTACAATGCACTGTGCAAAATACACAAAATTCATTGCTGCCTCTTTTTTCTTATTGCAATTCTTCATGGCAACCAACAATTTTTATCCAGGTGTAGATTAGTTTGTGGGTTTGCAAAAACATCCATGATGATATCTTTTGAAGAATGTTAAAAGGATAATAACTCACTGACTGCACGCCATTGCGAGATCATGTATTTGCTGTATTCATATTGAAATTTTGCAAGCATGAATAAATTTTATTCCACATTCATATTTTTTAATAGTGCATCTGGTAGGAGGAGAGGAACTAAATAATTCGTTTCGTTTGATTTATTCCATGACCCTTATGGGGTATTTATAATCCTTATACAATTTAATCTGCTAATCTAACTACTAATTATCAATCTAATCTTATTATTATAAATCTAATCTGCTATTTTTTATTTAATCTAGCTAATTTAATCTAATCTGCACATAACAATTTCTCCCTTCCTCGGAAATCAGCTCGTCCTCGAGCTGAAAATCCGGATAAGAATCTAACTTTCCTAACTTCCTTCCTAGGGTCGAGCGCCATGACACCCTCTTTGTGAAGCTAGATCGTAAAAACCACGGGTGCCATTGCTGAACCCAAGGATCAACCGTCAGTAGCTGCCGCGGCGACAGTGTAGCTCCTGTCTATGACCGGCAGCCCTATGCGCCCCACCCTCCCCATGTTGTGGATACGAAACGGGTGCATGTAGCAAATAACTCCTTGAATAGTTTGGATCTTCTGTGGCATGAATTCATTGTGCCCCAATCTATGGCTGGTGAAGAACTTATGTGTGTCGATGGCAAGGGCGGCCGACAGTAGGGAGGCTCAGGCCGGCGGCGACGGGATGGATCAGCATCGATAGGGAGAACAGGCGACGGTGATGAGGAGTTCAGCGGCAGCCTGTTGCGTCGATTCGCTCATGTGGCGTGCTTGGTGGTCTATAGGCTTGCCTGTAAGGAGGACCGATGGCGCACAAGGAAGAATTGTGCTCGGGGAGTGCCGGTGCTGGGCCACCGGCATGGAGATGGTGCCCACGCGGTGGGCGGCCACGCAGTGGGCGGCCACGTGGGTGAGTAGCGCCGGGTAAGGCCGGCAGCGATGAAGCTGGCGGCGTCCTCGTCATCATCCTTCCCTTAAAGATCTTCATCGCCACCGCCCCCGTAGTCCTCATCATCCCCAGGGTCGGCGCCATCGTCAGTGGGTGGGGGTAGTAGCTTCTCGTAGGACTTGAGCGCCTTGGTTGCCTCACCGAGGTGTCGAAGCGTGGTCTGCTCCAGGTAGGCCTTCGCACACACCGCAAGGTTGTCCTCCGCTTGCTCTTCCTCTTTCTCTGCATCCTTTGCTCCCTTTATCTTTGATTGCGATGCACCTTCCTCTCCAGCATTGCCTCCCTCTCTCCTCCGCTATTGGAGGGCCAGGTCAATGGGTGGAGGCAGCAGTTGGGGCACCAGATTGGCCCCATCGCCGTTCGTGGAGTTGTAGAAGGAGTGGGCAGCGAAATCGAGGGACTCATTGGGGCTCTCCTCATCGAGGGTCACGGGGGTGATGGCATAGAGAGACTCCACCCGTGACTGAGCCTCTACGGTTGGCGGCGCCCTGTTGGCTCTCTAGTGGCCATCTTGGAGTCGGAAGCGGCTCACGACAGAGGGAGCTCGGTTAGGGTTTAGCCAGTTGCGGTGTCTCCCTTCCCTCTAGCCGCACCGCCCTCCGTATCGAGCCACCAAGTCCAATTCCCTCCTCCCCTTGCGCTTCTGCCACAACAACTGGTGATGGTGCGGTGAGTATGCTGTCACGCCGTAGGGGAAGCTCGACAGCGTGGAGGCCACCAGAGCCAAACCTAGCTGCGCCGAGATGCTAGCGATGGCTTGCGATGACCTTCACCAATTCTGCGGATGGGGTGATCGTCATCATTGTGTTGGATCCTCGGAACCTAGGCTCTGATACCAAATTTGTAGTAGCAGGAGAGGAACTAAATAATTCCTTCTGTTTGATTTATTCCATAACTCTTATGTGGTATTTATAATCTTAATACAATCTAATTTGCTAATTATCAATCTAATCTACTAAATATTAATATAATCTGCTATTTATTATTTAATCTAACTAATTTAATCTAATCCACACATAACAGCATCACGCAATTTTCTGCCAAAGGTGGCATGTAAATTGCCTTAATTTTGCAACATAAGTTTTAATTGGCAAACCCTCAATTTGGATCACTAAATTAATTTATTCTGCAAATCTTCGTACCTTATACTGTTTCATGACATAGCTAGAATATTTAGTTAAATGAAAACAATCAAACAGTTGGTATGGTGACTCTTTGATAAGGCTAAGCTTTTCAAGTAGATCAATTAATGTAGGAGAATCATTCCTATGGTCATATATTGAACTCAATATTACTGTTTTTAAATGATATCATAGGTGGAACAACTGCACAGGATTTTCAAGCTGTGTGGATCCCCATCTGATAAGTACTGGAAGAAAATGAAGCTGAACAATGCCTCTGTTGTGAGGTCATTGCAGCCCTACAAAAATTGCATGGTAGAAACCTTCAAGGATTCTTCACCTTCGGCTGTAGCTCTGCTTGAGAAGCTTCTTGCGATCGACCCAGCTGAGCGTGGCACAGCCGCGGCTGCTCTCAACAGTAAAGTGTGTATTCTAGTTAGTTTTTTTTGTCTCCAATTATGAAAAATTAATATATATGACGAACAACAAGAGGCTTAGGCATTCATACAAGTTCAGATAAGTTGATTTTGCTGTTCACATCGACTGCAGATAACCAGGAAAACATGATCTTCATCTTTTACTTATCTAGAATATGCATTTTTCTTTCAATTAGACAGGTATACACAATAAATATTTACAAGAGAAAACAACAAAGTTTGATGGGAATAAAAAAAATCGGATCATTGTTCATTTTTACATATGCATTTGAAATTAGACATGTGGACCAAAAAAATTACAAATTGCAGGGGCTTACACATCTCTTAGTGTTATACTCTGTTCCTTGATGCCATTTAGTTTATTAAAAAAAATGGTGCCCAAATCCCATGTGGGTTCATTGTCCCCTTGTGCACAAATTTTAGCAAGCAACGTTCTAAAAATATCCAAAACCATCCAACCATTGTAATATGTACTATACTTAGAAGAGTAATGACGGTTAGGGTTTAGATGGATGATCTTGCTTGCTTTAGCTTCTCATTTTTCAATGTGGCAATTGCAATCTGTTTTCACACTTTGATGTATGTACTATACTTTTGGTTTTCAGAATTAGTTGCCACCTGTTTTCACACTTTGCAATGGATTGTTTTTTGCAGTTCTTCACGACAGAACCCTATGCTTGTGAGCCATCGAGTTTACCCAAGTATCCTCCAATCAAAGAGATGGATATAAAGTTGCTAAATGAGAAGGCCAGAAGGTAATGCAAAATCACTAGCACTTGTTTCTTTTTCTATTCCCTTCTTTCAAGTATGATTCAATAGTTGAAAATCACTGATAATGAGCTGTTTATCGCTCATACTTGCAGGGAAAAGATGACTGATGCTAGGGCAAGTGTTGATGCGTGCAAAAGAGCAAGAGCGCAAAACAGGCGAAACCGAGCAGTTCCTGCTCCTGAAGCAAATGCAGAGCTTCAAGTAAACTTGAATGTACGTTCCATGTTCCTAAGGATACATTCTCTGTTACCTGAAATATTAGATTTTTATATTAGTCAACAACAAAAATTATTCTGAAATAGTGAAATGGATTTCTAGTTGATTCTCCTGTGAACTGCATGTACTTACAAGTCAGTGCCTTGTCCATGAGCAGCGATGTCTTGCAGTCAACTTTCATCAGTAATTTGTCACTGCTCACTGGTGTGCACTGCCAGTAGCAACTAGCAACTACTACAGTTTGTGCATGCCAATGTGACCTGTGTATCAATTGCAGAGATGGAAGGCAGCAATGGCTGGCAATGCGCAGAGCAAGAGCGAGAAGTTCCCGCCACCCCACGAAGACGGAGCAATGGGTGTCACCATGAACCGCTGGTGCAACGGTGCGCAGTCCGTGGCGCCATTGAGCACGCTGTCTGCTTCGACATCCTTTGCATCCAAGGGCGTCTCCCCTTTCGTTCGTCGCATGTCCATGACAGCATCATCTTGTGGTGATTCAGAACGAAGACGGCGGCGTTGATCGGAAATGGTGGAGTCCAGATGACTAGGAATTTAGGACGGATTGGAAGACAGAATTCCAGCACTGCTGCTATTGCTGTCAGCATCTGAAGGAAACTTGTACAGGTTTAACTTTTGTGATCGTACCAAGCCGTCAGCGTCGCCGGCCCGTACGGCGCCGTCTTCCGGCAGCAGCTCGCGATCCGCCTCACCGTGTTCTCGTGTGAGACGTACGTGACGAGCGGCCAGTACTCGCGGCGCGACGTTTCATGTCGTCGGACAGCCACACGAGCTCGGCCCCGCTCCTGCCAGGCTGCCACTGCCACCGCCGGCTTCGGCGATGCGCATGCCAGCCGCGCGCCCGCTACACCTCTACGTTGAAGAGCTAGCACGACGGACCGGATCTTGCCCAGGTCTTGCGGCGACGATGATCATTCATGACTGAAGCCGGCATTGACGTGCATCCAGGTCCGAAACATTAGTAAACCAGCTAAAAAATTTCAGCCCAATTTATATTTTTAGTCTAATCTAAGATCTACACAAAACCACGTATGTATCTCCTATTTATAAAACTTTAGAAAACCCTACCAGCATCATGTTTTCTCACTTTTTGGTGGCTAATAAATTAGCCTTGTTCTTTTATGTTTTCTCACTTCTTGGTGGCTAATAAATTAGCCCTGTTCTTTTACTTTCTCTTTATTTGATAATCTTGCTCCTTCATTTTTCCTTATTTTATGCCTTTCCTCCTCCACTTTTTCCTGTTTAACGCCCTTGATCCTCTACCTTTTCCTTGTTCTCCCTGTCGCCCTTAGCTTCTCTATTTCTCCTTGCTTCTACACATGAAGAACATGAGAAGGTGGAAGAGAAGTGTGCCAAACAGTTAGGGCGTCAAAGAGTAGCTTAGTTACCAGGAGTAGTTCATCCGTCAAGAAACACGATGAATAGGAAGAAAACATGAAGCTGCTAGGGTTTTCTGTACTTTTATGCCTAGAGGATGCACATGTGGTCTTGTGTAGACTTAGGCTAGACTAAAAACTCAAATTGAGCTAATTTTTTTGGCCGATTTACTATTATTTTAGCTAGTTTACTATTATTTTGAGCCCTGTCGAATTTTAACCCATTCACTATGAATCCAAGAACCCTAGATGATGGTGATGATGGCCTCCCTCCATGAGAGGGAGTGTGGCCGAGAGCTGGCTCATGTAGATAGTAGACATGAGAGGCAGCGAGAGATTTTGCTTGCTATCTAGCTAGGTCAACTTGCAAGTTAGATATTGTGACGCCCCGCCCCATACATACTACACTAATATGAGGTGAAGGGTCACTTTACAAATAATTTCACATCATCACTAACATTTCATCAATTTGTTGGTAGATCATGGTGACACATATTACCGATATTTATTACAAACGTCGTAAGAGGCATACCTCGTGGCAATTTAATATTACATCAATGTTCAATTGTGGAAGCCAACACCGTTTATTCAAATCATTACTAATACTCCTAGTTGAGAATTAGGACTGGAACTCTACTCCTCACGATAATCTTTTTCTTCAACTCCATCTTTCATGGTGGTGGCATAGTTCTCCTCTTCAGGTCTTCAAAGTCCGGAGGTGATGAGGGGGAGTGAGTACAAGAGTGCTCAACAAGTCTCATAAATGTATATAAATGAAATCGAGGCAAGAATGGCTCAGGGTTTAATTTGAACAAACACATACATTGTAAAATCCTAAGCGTACCCTCTTGATTGTGGTCTCAACCTCAATTGCAAAATAGAAGTTGTTGACGCCAAGATTTGGTAAAGCCTAGGGCCCACCAAGGATGTCGTACGGTCAACGAAAGTCAAGGAATGTCTGGTCAAAGATAGTCAAAGAAGCCCGTCCATTACAACATGGCCGGATATTAAGGAGTTGATGATGAGAAGATGAAGTTTTATCTAGAATCAGTTAGGATAGATTGCTTGGATGATAAGTCTCTAGACTATAAATATGTATCCCTTAGTTAGGTCAAACACACATCTCTATCAAATAACTACTCGGCGCATCGCCACTAAGGTTAATCCCGACGGGATTCGGCACTCGGAGCTGGGCTGCATCGTTCTGATCTCCAGTGAAGAGGTGAGTCCCGCCACCCCCGATGATCATATCGTATTGATTAGGTCAGTGCCTTCACGGCTGCATCAGTTTGATCTCTTGAAGCACTAGTTAAAATAGTACGATCGTTGGTTTATCACAGTGTATTGGCCAGGTCTAAGGCTGCATCAGATTGATCTCTTAGATTGATGTGATCTAGGTATTTTAGTTTGAGGCTTCATCGGTTAAGTCTAACATTTCTTGCTATTATATCTTTTTCATGTTGTATACCATTCATCTAAATAAAGCATGTCTAATACTTTGACATATTATTAAGATCATCGTGATTATCTACTATCTTGGTTAGGTTTGATCTAGTTATTGTGATGATTTTCATGATATAGACATGTTATCTGGCACATTTTATTTATTTCTGTTGGAGTACAAGCCGATAGGTTATCTTCAATTCAATGTCATATCTTATTTGCCATTGGAAAGCGTTCATCGTCCCATACGCATAAACTGCCTATCTCATCGGCCGATGGCATGCTTGCCTGATTGCTTCGCCCGTGGTCATCGGCCATATGGTCGATCGACATAATAGTCCACGATTATCCTATCTTTATTGTGATCATCGGCTCGATCGCCGATAGACTATGCTACTGATATTGTTTTCTCCATTTCCTTATGAGTTGGAGGGTCAAACTGATTGGCACGCCTTGAACCCTTCTTGTAAGAACGTACGATCTGCACTAGAGTTAAGTAGATCTCTTAGGCCACACATGTGTCAAAGTGTCTCCAAAAAACGCACCAACAAAAATAAAAAAAATTAATTGATCATGTTTTTTTCTCAAGCGAGTGTTCAAAAACACATCTTTTCTCCCTAACAAATCCTTCCAACTCGATTCATCGCCAGTCATTTTTCCATAATGATCCTTCAAATTTTCACATTTCTTTAATCATGTTTACATAACAAACCTTTCCACACATTTTTATTTCTCTTCTTATCTTAATATTTCAAATCAGCTCTTACGAAACGATTTATCTCTCCACCCAGGATTGATTCCTTACCCTCGCATTTGAAGCTTTTTGACTTCCTAAACCACTGTTGGTGTCATTTTTGGTCACACATGTGGCCTTGGAGATCTGCTTAACTCTAGTACAGGTCCTAAATTCTCGGGGTTCTAAGCGTGTTAATCAGTTTGACACTGCAACTGATAAGATACGACAAAATGGATAGTAGTAACGCTGATCGGCCATTGAGTCGATGGACACTATACACACCGATACGTGAGTTTCAGCAAAGGGCCACCATGCACGACTAAGCGATCGGCCGATACAAGATGCCCACGCCATCCACGATGGCAGGGAAAAGCAATGTGCCATACGCTCGAGCCAATCGGTAATCCCCAATGCCAAATAGATGTAATGTGGAATTAAAAGGGTAATTGATTAGCTTGTACTTCAATAGAATCTAAGCTTAGCACACTAGATAATGTATCTGTTTATAGCAAAAAATGGCATTAATGGTCACGATTGTAAAAAAAATATCAATTTTGGTAATTTGGGCCAAAAATACACATGTCCTGGATCGGGCCGAAGCCCTACAGGGCTAAAGGCCCATTGATCCTTGGGCTTCGGAAGCCTTATAGTGGCCTGCTACCTTCGGCCCGAAGGCCTTCGGAGGCCTGCCTCGCCGAAGCTTTGGCCTGAGGAGCAGGCTTTGGCAGGCCCTGCCAAAGGCCCACTTCGGGCTGATTTTTAGAGATAGAGTTTGAGTCTGATTCTGGCTAATTTTATCCCTAAGTTTGATTAAGCAGGATCTTACCAGATTAATCTTAGAAATAAGAAGACTGACCCCTATAAATATAGAGGTGAGGCGGATTCATGAAGACCCCCAACACAAATCAATCACAAAGCCCTAGCTTTGAACCATACCTTTATCTTTTATTTACTTTTCTAACCTTCGTGGGTTTGCTTGGAAGCCCTCCGCCGGCCATGCCGAAACCGTGGTAAGCCTTGCTACTTTGCTCGTGAAGTACCCGTTAATCTACATAACAGACTGCTATCGCTTTGTTACTTTGCTTGTGAAGTATTCGTTAATCTACGTAACAGATTGCTATCTTCGTTACACTACTGCAACACTTAGCAAATTCCGTCTCTAGGCCGAATCGGCACTTGATTTTTGTTCTGTTGCAGGTTTTCACGATCGGAGCCCCCTTCGCCAGAAGTGTCTGAAGCCAGGAAGCTGGTTTCATAGGTTGTCAGAACACCCTTCGGTTTGACCGAGTCCCGCACGCCGGAGCGCTCCGCAACAAGCTTCGTCGCATCAGGCTTCACCACGCCTACTCTTCGCGCCGGACGAAGTCAAGCCAATGTGTTGCACTGGGATATTTTTGTAGTGTTAGAGACTTCGCACCGAACCCCATTGTTCGGAGGTGATTTCACGTCGAGATCTGTTCGGAGTCTGACTTCGGCCAGATTGATCCGAACGCCGAAGACTACCTTCGGCGACACCCTTCGCACCAGATGCCGAAGGCCTCCTTCAGTGAACCCCTTCGCACAGTACAGTTCGAATCAGTTAGGCTCCGTTCAGCTTGTTGGTTTATTTTGTCTAATATATTTCTTTTCGGCTAATTGGATTATTTCTGTGTGATCTGATTACCTGGCGACTCCACCCCCTTGCCACTGTTAAGGGTAGTCGGAACGCGATGTTAGTGTTGTGTTACGCTTAGACTTGTTCCTAAGTATCCGCATACTTTTGGATCATCGAACTGACCCAAGTGTGGGGGCACATTTTCGTGTCAACAGTATCCATACTATTAAATTATCATGACAATAAGATCGTACCTAACCAAGACAATTGCTAAATCATGAATAACTTAACAATATTTCAACGCATCGGGCATACTTTATTTAGATGAATGATGTACAACATAAACCAGATACAATAGACCAAGATATCGAAGTTAACTGATGAAGCCTTGAACTAATATACCAAATCTACTTTGATTTAAGAAATCGTAACAATGCAGCCTTAAACCTAGCTGATACACCAAGATAAACTAGTAATAACACCAACTGTGCCGGTGTCACAAGAGATAAAAATGATGCAGCGTTGGACGACGCAAGCATAGTCAATATAATCACCGGGGTGGTGGGACTCACCTCTTTGCCGGAGATTGAGACGATGCAGCCTAGCTCTGAGTGCCAAGTCCCGCCAGAGTTAACCTTGAATTAACAAGGGTGGCGATGGGCAGAGAGTAGTTTTGTGGTTGCAATAGTTGTGTTCTTTAATCTACCTATTAGATACATATTTATAGTCTGGAGACTTGATGTCTACTACGATTGTAATCGATTCTATTTTAATCTCCATCTTTATCTCTACTGGTTCCTCCATATCTGGTCACGTGCAACAGACAAACATCTTTGACCAACTTTGACCGGACTTCTTTGACTTCTGCTGACCATGCCAGGTCCTTACTAGGCCTGGGCCTTGACCAATTTCATAGCATAAGTGTGACTAATGCTTCGAAATTATCACTCATTAAGGATTTTCTGTACCACGTCACTTCAAAAGCCCATCGAAGTTTTCAGTAGTAACCTATCCTTTCGCCTTCTGGTATCTTTGAGCCTTCCATATAACTCTGAAGCACCGTTTTTACATGTTAGAAGTCTTCATTAACCTTCTCATCTTCTTCATCACTTATTTTTAAGGCCATGGAGGACTGTGATGGATGTCTCCTGGTCCAACGCATCTACTTCTTTTTGCGGCGGTGTCGGACCAGTCTTCATTCCACATAGTCCGGTAATGGTACGGTTGAATAGAATCACCAAAGATTTTGCCCCCTCCAATCCCAGACCTACAAATAATCTGGCATTCCAAAAATTGTACTCATCATTATACCTTTTTCCGAACATTGGGACTGGCCCCACTGAATCCTACGGGATCAGCTTGACCCAGCTTCCGAGGCGTTGTTTTTCCTTTATAAGTACCACCAGTTTTATCTTCTATGCCTTCCACGCGCACAATACTCCTCTCTCTAGTTCTCGAGCTCTTTGCTAGTGCCATTCACACCACTCTCGGCATTATTGCGATCGTAGCATTGCGTCCTCAATCTTCTTCATCGGCCTCGATTCCATCAATCGTCACAATTGCGACCCATACTTCTGTCCCCGAGGTAAGTTTTCTCGATATTCCCTTCCCTCTTTCTTACCGTTCGTTGCTGTTCTTGACCATGTTTTGGATTTCATTTTGAGATCTTATTATTTTTTCCTTTGTCTCTTCTTTTCTTATGTAGAACTTGAAGAACCAAATAATGATCTTCATTGCTGACCACCCTTCCAGCTTCTACCTTGATCTACTAGATGAGTCTGATCCTTCTGATATTATAAACGCTGAAACCGATCAAATCCCCTTTAAACATTCTAGAATGCTTCTCTCTGACTGGAATTTGAGATTTAGAGATTTTACTTCTCCTTTTCCTGGTTAGAGGGACTGGTACCTTAGAGTATCGGCCGCCAATCGTACTTTTTGGGATGAGATCGACATCGGGCACTGCATCAGACTCTCTCTCACTAAACCCTGTAGAATGAACAGATGCTTGCCGCCGCCTATTATTTTTGGTATGATGCCCTCAACACCTTTCTTTTCTGCCATGGTCCGATGAGTCCCACTTTGCTTGATGTCTTAGCCTTAACTTCCCTTGACATCGTTTGCCCTAGCAACCCTCTCTTCTTCCGATCCAAGCCAACCCACAACCTTGATGTCAAGTCTTTTGGGGGTTGGAGCAAATATATTTCCAAGCACAAAAAAAGACTGGACCTGTAGATACTTGTGAGCACGTTGCTTTCCTTAACCTTTGGTTGGAAAGGTTTGTCTTTTGCGGATCCACCTTGGGTCCAACTTCTCACCTCCAGTTCCTAGCCGAGTAGCTCACTGCAAATAGGAAAATCCCCATCGGCTGATACCTACGAGCATCTAGAGATAGTCGTCGGCTAGGCGCAATGTTCAGTAGACGATGCAGCAGCAGAGAGGGATGCTGCTATGGCCAAGCTTGAGGAGGCGAAGAGGCAAC
Source organism: Zizania palustris (assembly GCA_019279435.1). Classification (NCBI taxonomy): domain Eukaryota; kingdom Viridiplantae; phylum Streptophyta; class Magnoliopsida; order Poales; family Poaceae; genus Zizania; species Zizania palustris. Next base: position 28,212,691 of record JAAALK010000289.1, on the reverse strand, counting down.
TCGCTAAAAGAGATGCTATCTCCGCCGAGCTGGAGAAGTTGAAGAAGCAGCTCACCGAGTCTAAGGCTTTAGCCCAGAAATGGTGCGGTGAGTATAAAAGCATGAATTTCTCCTGAGCACTTTCCTCTTCCAGGGCGAATTTCATCAATTTTTGTCCTAAAAACTCTATTTTTCTCTGTAGAGGTCCACTATCAGGTGACCGCTCAGTTTGAAGACTGAGAGCGGCGTCTGGCAAGCACCTAGAGGCATAGAGGCATTTGGATGTCTATTGGTCATGTGTGGAGGATATGATTCGAATGGTTGATGATGAGTGTGGTCAGCGGAAGAGTCATTTGCTCAGCTGGGCGGTGCTGAAGGATGGCTACAGTAGTCGGATTGGGACTTCACGAAGACAACGACCACTCATGCATTGGGGGTCATTCGGGCACTGTACCCGACCATCCGACTAGATCTCTTCTAGGCGAGGTGGCCAACGCCTTTCAGCGAGGCCGACGCCCAACGAGTTTACGCCGAAGTCAAGGAGGCTGCCGACACCTTGACTGCTAATTTTGAATATTATCCCCCTATTCCTCCTGCACCTATCGGATGACAAAAATATGTGTGACATATTTGTATGACATGTAACATAATGTTGCTTGGCCACTTTATATTTTTGTATGCAATCCAACTAGTTGTGATCCTTTGGCCATAATGCAGGCTCACTAGCACAGGGATAACGCACACCACATACATGCTTTTTTGAACCGTTAGCACTTTCATAGACTACATGAGTCATTGGGAACCAATCGATAGAGGTAACTCATCCGGAATCCAAACGACCCGACTCAGCTAGAGCGGATTGTGGATACAGAGTGATCAATCACGAAATTCCATAGAGGAGATTGCCAAAAGAAGGCTGATGTTAAGCATATCAGGAAAGGGTCTTCACTAACTCAGCTAGAGCTGATCGTGGATACAGAGTAGGAAGACCGTGGCAGGTCCCAAGGGCAACTCTTAAGAGCCACAAACTTGTTAAGCACTCGGAAGTAGAGGGGCCTTCCAATGACTCAGCTAGAGCGGATCGTGGATACAGAGTGGAAAAAACCGCTACTGCTCTGATACTCGTGCTTAAAAGTGAATAAATTCTAAATTTGAATGATGTATCAAATTGAAATTTAAAGTATGGAGAATTGGAGACTTATCTTGGGGGCCTTGGGCCGATGGTGGTGGATGGATTATTAAATCCCGCAAATTTCTTTTGGCGGAGTCTGGTGGAGAAAATCATGGTGAATCCATAAATGGTGCTGAAGCGACAGGTGCGTCAGACGACGAATCCCTTCTGCATGGCAGAGGATTTTGATTGTCGTGATACGACGACTGGCGGAGCGATTCTCAGTGCGCCATTAACGGGGTTCTACTTTTAATAAGACGCTAGCGGTTCACCTCCCCGCCTTCTGTTTGGGCCTATAAATAGGCCCCCCTTTGGCTTCAGTTTCTTCAACATCTCAATATAAATCATCTTCTCTGCCTTGAATCTTTTCTTCATCAGAAGGCGTTGCCCTCTAGATGGCTTGGTATGATGGTTTCTTGAAGGGTTATCAAGAGCCTCCAGACTTCGGGTAAGTGTCTCTTCACTTGTTGATTTCTTCATAAATCTTCATGATTGGAGTCTTGATCACTTTTACTTCTTTAAGATCACCGGAGTCTTGAGAATGGGACTACAAGCCCATGCGGCGATCTTATGGCGGATCTCCAAGTACGGCCTAGGTGCGGCGAGCCCATGTGGTGACCTTACGTTGTCTTTTAGCGAGCGAGGTTTGGCTCGGAGATCCTTCCGTATGCGCTTCTTCCTCAGGGTGTCGTCAAAGGGCATCCTTGTCCCTGAGAGGCCTTTCGATGATTTTCCTAAGGAAGCTGCATCCTGTTGAGCAGATAAAAAATATAGTAGAAAAAATCATTGTATATGTACATCTCGTCAGAATGTAATAAATATTTCTTCATTTTAATCCTTTCCTATCTTGTCCGACTGTGCTCAAAACTTGGCCCAGCTTCATCAATATAGCTAAGGTCTATGTAACATAGGGATCTCATGCCACATGCACGTTGTTTATGTCCTTTAGCATCACATTCCGCCAAGGGCGAGCGTCAGCAGTAGGTCAAGGATAAGCGCTCGTTAGAGCCCCAGGCAAATGAGTGACCTTCATAGTGTCTACGCCAGAGCGGATCATGGTTGCTTTAGTCAGAGTGATTGACTCCCAGATGCCTGAGTGCCGAGCAGGCTTTGAACTCCGAGAGGTCTGGCGAAAAGGAATCCAGCATTCCTTCGATCCAACAATAGTCGGGCCAGAGCGGGTCATAGCTGTATGACTAGAGTGGTGGTGACCGTTCATCTTGGCAAAGGTGTAGGACCAAGAGTAGCGACCAGGGGGTGAATGGGCGCCTAAAAAATCGTTTCGAATCGATGGCCTTCTCCCAACACCCAACACACCTCAAGAATTAACCAAAATCTTAGACCAAAAACACAGATGAAAATAGTGCTATCACTCTCCTGTCAAATATAATATGATGCAACAGTCTGAGAGATCATAAGCACTAAAAATAATCTAGCCTAAAAACGATCAGTGTCCTAATCGAAAAGACACTACCAAAGTGCTTAAAGGTAGATCAACAACACATTTAACTTACCGGCATTTCAAATATCACAAATAAAATCATCAGCAATAATAAGGCATTTAATCGGATAAAATAAATATAGATAATTAAATATGCTTATAGATGATTCAATATGCACTAAGGATATAGAGATACATCAATGAACATACGTAGTGCAATCTGAATAAAAGGCTCACGGTAATTAAAAATTATTGAATATTCAAAAATAAACTTTGTAAGTGCCAATTATCGAGATGAATTTTACTGTGCTACAAAGTGATTAGCAAGTTCAGTGTGCAGTAATAATCCGGCCAACCACTAAAACAAAAGCTTAGGCACACTTTTCGAGGAAGAACAAATCTCATGTATAAAAACGAGTGCTAGCCATAGGTAATACAAAATCCATGCGCATATTCAGACACAAAAAAAACATGAATAGAAATCAAGACTGCTACCAAACAGAGAATAAACGAATGCTCGTGAATCCAGAAAGAAGATAATAAACTTCTGATTAGCACTGTGTGTGCTTGAATAACCTTGGGACTCACGCTGATGGAATGATTCAGATTTAGCTCTGCTGGGTAGTCCCACGTGAAGACGCTGCCTCCTATTCGCCGTATTCCTTGCGCTGGGCCCCTCCTGCCAACGCGCATCGTGCCAAATCACAGCAGCTCGCTCGGTTACTTGTGAGGGAAATAAAATGGGAAGCTCCGCCGGGCGATCAAGCGCGAGGAGAGGAAAAACTGCTCGGTAGCACGGAGACTCGCCGGAGAAAAACGAGGTAATAGGACAAGGAAAGAACCGGCGGCTGCTGGAATTTCAGAGGTTAGAGAAGGTAAGGTAAAGTGAACTCAGATTTTTAAAATGAATGAGTTAAGAAACTTTAGGAGGATTGGGGCCTTATTTATAGGCAGCTCAATAAATCAAGAAAAACTCAATATATCCTTAGGGTTTTTACAGACACTGAAATAAACTGAAAAGACTAAAATGTCTTTAGGTTTTTTACAGACTCGACTAACAAAGACTGTGGGCCTAAAAGACAAAATAGTAAAAACTAACTAAAGGTAACTTATCCTGATGCAAAGCTTTCATAGCAGCTATAGCTTCGTTTTAGGACTGTCGGATCCCTGATGAATGGTCTGGATAGATGCGTCGGTTTTAAGCTGAAACTGACAAAGCGTCCGCTGTCTTCGCACCGAGTACCTGGATTGGGCCGGCCCGATTCCGTGGCTCTCTCAGCCCAGTAATCGCTCGCCGCCTGTTTACCTGGGTCAAACCTGGTCAACAGACTAGCGGATCACCTACCGTTCCTGGCCCCTGTACCCGGATTGGGTCGGCCAGACTCTACGGCCCCTCTGCCTGACAATCGCTCGCCGCCCGTGTACCTGAGTCACACGTGGCCCAAGACACGATAGGTCTCCTCTCGTCTTCATGTCTCTCTGTTGACTTCTGTTGACAATCACTCATTACTTCTGTAGTCATGATGCCCATGATCTTCAACATGACTCCTCAAAAGGTCAAGTCAGAACGGATCACGACCTCAAAGCCAGAGCGGAGGCGGTTAGCGAATCGCATTGTAGTAGATCCAGAGTAGATCGTGGCTTCCCGGTTAGAACGGTTACATCTTGGCAAAGGTTGGGTAAGAGAGGATCGTGACCTCGAAGCCAGAGCGGAGACAGTCGGTGAATCACGTTGTAGCCGAGCTAGAGCGGATCGTGGCTTCTCGGCTAGAACGGTTACATCTCAGCAAAGGTTGGGTCAGAGCATATCATGACCTCAAAACCAGAGCAGAGGCAGTTGACGAATCACGTTGTAGCTGAGCTAGAGCGGATCGTGGCTTTCCGGCTAGAACGGTTACATCTCGACAAAGGCTGGGTCAGAGTGGACCGTGACCTCAATGCTAGAGCGGAGATAGTCGGCAAATCACGTTGTAGCCGAGCTAGAGCGGATCGTGGCTTCCTGGCTAGAACGGTTACATCTCGACAAAGGCTGGGTAAGAGCGGATCGTGACCTTGAAGCCAGCGCAGAGGCAGTCGACAAATCATGTTTTAGCCGAGCTAGAGCAGATCATGGCTTCCTAGTTAGAACAGTTACATCTCGGCAAAGGTTGGGTCAGAGCGGATCATAACCTCAAAGCCAGAGCAAAGCCAGTCGGTGAATCATGTTGTAGCCGAGCCAGAGCGGATCGTGGCTTCCCGGCTAGAACGGATGGAGATCAAGACATGTGGTGCATAATATCCCAAGAAAACAAATGTATTTTTTATGAAATAATTGTTGGGGGAAAATATTCCATCCTCAGGGTTATTGCAGCAACAGCGCAAAAGCAGATAATGGATTCAAAGGTTTCCCAAACATGCATCTTCGGAGATGTCCTGAGTCAAGCTCGAAGTATGAAAAAGGACCTTGGTTCGAAGTATATCTTCGAACTAAGGCTCTTTAAGATCTTTTCTGCCAGCTAAGATGGAAGACTTATCTTATTTCTCATTAGATTAGTCTTTTACCATTTTAGCCCTATTGAGGGTACCGAATAGTTTCCACTATGTCGGTTGTAATAGAGGGGTAAATAGGTCTTTTCCTTAATGTTTGGGCCTATAAATACCCCCCGTTTAACCCTGTAATAGGGACCGAATACAAGTTATTCAATACACACATTCGAACTATTCTAAGTTGTTATCCTTTTGGAGGCTTAGAACAGTTCACTTCGCAAACACTTCGTTTGTTAGTTTCTAATCTACAGAAACCTGTTAGTGTAATCTTTTACGCCAACAGTTGGCGCCGTCCGTGGGGAACCTAGTCCAAGAAACTTCGTTCTCTACCAACTTCTTACATCATGCCTCCTAAGCGGAGCACAACTCGTAATCCTGTTCGGAGGTATTCTCGGATCTCCGGAGAGGCACCATCCGACACGGTTGAGGTCGGAGGACTTTCGACGTTTCCTCCACCTCAAACTCCGGAAGGGGTTTCCAGTCCTCGAGCATACGGAGTTCCTCCACCGACTCCATCTATACTTCGACCACCCGGAGTCCCTCTTCCACCTTCAATCCCACTTCGAACTGATCCTCTCAGTTCTCAAGACCCGGAAGATCCTTCCGGAGGAGATGAAGACAATCTTGGTGATACGGCCGCTCAAATGGCCAGTCTCCAAGCTGAAGTAGCGAGGTGGCGGCAAGAAGCTGCGAATAGGCTTCGTTCTCAAGCCATCCCGGTTATTCCAGAAGTGCTTGAAGACGACGAACCCATCTATCCCGAAGCCCCGGAGAATGCCTCCTTCGATACTGAATCTCCGCTGCATCCTGAGCTGCAAAAAGTTCGATTCGACCCGAAGTTTAAGACTTCGAAGCTCTGTAAGTATGCCGGAGATGAAGATCCTAGAGAATTTGTCCGTTCTTATGCCCTAGCAATTGAAGCTAGTGGAGGAGTTTGAGATACCATGGCAAAGTGTTTCCCCTTAGCTCTTCAAGGAGTGGCATTAAGGTGGTTCTGGTCTTTGAAGCCAGGATCAATTAATTCATGGGGGCAGCTGAAGAAGAAGTTCGTAAGCAATTTTCAAGGCACCTTCGTGCCTCCAATGTCAACGGGAAGTCTTTTCTAGGTAAAGCAGCTCCCTGGAGAGACCTTGAGGCAATATTTTAAGCGCTTCGCTCATACGAAGTCGCAGATCCGAGGGTTGTCTACATCTTCGGTAGTTGATGCAGCTCGAGAAGGTGTCACTCATCAAGGCCTCCTGGATAAGCTTCATCGGAAAAGCATATCCTCGGTTTCTCAGTTGATGTCATACTTTGAGGAGTATGCAAGGTCGGAAGAAGGTTGGCTTCGAAGAACTGCAACTACTCCATCCATATTGCAGGAAGTAAAAGTAGAAGTAAAAACTTCGGCACAGCCGCAAGAACCAGTCTTCGAAGTTCAATATGATCGGAGAAGGGGGCAAAAGCATCCTCGTTCTGAAGTCTTGAACATTGCACCCCCGCAAAAGTTCACACAGAGAGCTCCACAACCTTCGGGGAACAAGGTCAGCGGCTGGAGGTCGCCAGGGAAAACGGCTGGCAAAGGCCAGACCCTTTTCTGCTGCATCCATGGTGAAAACCGAAGCCACGCAACTGATACTTGCAAGGCTATACTCACTATGAGAGGAGAATATCTAGAAAGAACTTCGGGTCGAGGTACTACTGACCGAGTTCCAGCTCAAGCGCGCCCGGAGCCGGTCCAGGCTGTGGCGCGGATAGAAAACTTCAAAGGCACAAGACGCCCTCCAGTGGCCAATGTTATGCCACCGCCGAAGCAAGAGGAGGGGCAAGACCGAGGGAAAAGAGTAGTCCTCCCCATCTCCGGAGGAGGTACCCTCGGAAGCATGTCAAAAAGGCAGAGAAGAGACTATGTCAGAGAAGTGGGCCACATTGGGACTTCGTCATCTGCAGCTGCTATGTCGGAATGGTCTCATGTACCAATATCTTTTTCCGCGGAGGATGCAACTAGCATTAAATTTCCACATGCAGACCCACTTGTTATTACTGCTGATATTGCGGGCACTGAGGTTCGAAGAGTGTTGATTGACGGAGGCAGTTCGACAGATATTATTTTTTTTCAAGCCTTCGATCAATTGTGCATCTCCAGAAAGCACCTTCTTCCAGCGGCTCGTCCTTTGCAAGGCTTCGCAGGACCTCCGGTTGATGCACTCGGCCAAATAGGCCTGGAAGTTACCTTCGGAGAAGGTTTGTTGGCCCGAACTGAGGAAGTAATCTTCGATGTTGTAGATGCCCCATATGCTTACAACGTCATCTTCGTAAGAGGCATGCTAAACCAGTTCGGAGCTGTGGCGTATCACAATTATTTGTGTATGAAGATGCCCACGCAAGCAGGAGTTCTTACTGTCTTCGGAGATCAAGCTATCGCTCGAAGAGCGGAATATGGTCATGGTCCCCCTCTTGATCCAAGACAAGTAAACAATGTGCAAGATAATCAAGAAAATTTTTCAGCCCCTTCCGAAGCTTCGAAGAAATCCTTCCCAAGACCAAGTCCTGAAGGAGAGATTGCAGCGAAGGTTATTGTTAAAGATGGTAAATAATATACATTTCAATTTGGTAAAGATTTACCTCCAGAAGTTGCAACCTCTTTGGAAAAGGTGGTGGAAGAGAATTTAGATGTCTTCGCTTGGTCTGACGAAGATATCACCGGAGTCGATCGGGATATCATTGAACATAGTTTGCTTGTAAACCCGAAGGCCCGACCTGTTCGGCAAGGACTCCGAAAAATGTCTGCAGAAAGAGCTATTCTGGCGAAGGACGAAGTTGAAAAATTGTTGAAGGCTGGGATTATCAGAGAAGTGGCTCACACAGAATGGTTAGCCAACACAGTCTTCGTCAAAAAGAAATCTTCCGGGAAGTGGCGCATGTGCATTGATTTCACATCCTTGAATAAAGCATGCCCTCGTGACCCCTACCCCATGCCCCGAATTGATCAATTGGTCGACTCCACCGCAGGTTCGAAGTTATTAAGCTTCCTCGACGCGTATTCTGGTTATCATCAAATATGGTTGAAGCGCGAAGATGAGATCAAGACAAGCTTCGTAACTCCTTCGGGAGTCTTTTGTTATGTAAGAATGCCTTTCGGCTTAAGAAATGCCGGGGCTACTTTTTCGAGGTTAGTTGCTAAGGCTCTAGGTCATCAATTAGGCCGCAATGTGGAGGCCTATATGGATGATATTGTAGTAAAGAGTGCTTTAAAGCACCAACATAGCCTAGACCTAGCAGAAACATTTAATAGCCTTCAGGCATGTGGGATTCGTCTTAACCCCGAAAAATGTATCTTCGGAGCTAAGGCTGGAAAGTTGTTAGGGTATTTAGTTTCAAGCAGGGGGATTGAAGCTAGCCCTACTCAAATAACTGCACTACAAAAGATGGGTCCTCCAGAAAATTTAAAGCAAGTGCAAAAGCTGACTGGGCGTCTGGCAGCACTTAGCAGGTTTTTATCAAGGTCTGCGGAGAGAAGCTTGCCTATATTTAAAGCATTGAAAGGGTCCGAAGATTTTGCATGGACACTGGAGTGTCAAAAAAGCTTCGAAGATATTAAAGAGTATCTCAGTAATCTCGCTACACTCACGGTGCCTACTGCGGATGAAACCCTACTCCTTTACCTTGCAGCTATAGGTTTTGCTGTCAGTGCAGTCCTTGTCAGAGAATTGGATTTCAATGGGAAGTTGGTACAAAATCCTGTTTATTTTGTGTCCGAAGCATTATCAGGAGCGAAGACAAGATACTCTGAACTCGAGAAGTTCGTTTATGCTCTGATAATGGCTTCGAGGAAATTAAGACATTATTGTTTGGCTCACAATGTAATTGTACCAACTTCGTATCCTTTGGGAGATATGCTCCGAAGTAAGGATTCCACTGGAAGAATTGGGAAGTGGGCAGTTGAGCTAGCACCATTCGGCATATCTTTTCTGGCAAGAACATCAATCAAATCGCAAGTCTTAGCAGATTTTGTAGCAGAATGGACTCCACCTGCAACTTTAGTTCCGGAGAAGTCAAGTGACGGAGTTTGGATTGTTTATTCCGATGGGGCTTTCCAAGCATCTGGAGGAGGAATTGGAGCAGTGTTGATTTCGCCTTCAGGGCAAAGAGCAATGTACTCCGCAAGACTCAACTTTAAGTCTACCAATAATATAGCGGAGTATGAAGGGATTTTATTGGGACTCCGAAAAGCACGTGCTCTAGGGGCTACAAGAGTTGTTATAAAGACAGATTCTCAAATAGTAGCAGGGCACGCAGATAAAAGTTTTCAAGTTCGGCATCCACAGCTCGCAAAGTACTTAGAAGAAATCCGTAAGATCGAAGCACACTTCAAGGGTATTTCCATTCGGAGTATACCAAGAGCAGAAAATGTGCAAGCGGACATCTTAGCAAAAGCTGCAGCCGGAGCTGTAGATGTACCAGAAGAAGCTTTCTATGAAGAGCTCAGTACACCTTCGGTGCCACAAATTCCCTCTGCTGAGATTCTTTGCATTCCAAGTGTAGATTGGAAAAATTCAATCATGGAACTTTTATAGGGAGGAACAAATTTGCCTGAAGAGCCACAGCTTTCAAGATTGAAACTCAGGGCTAGAAATTAGCAAATAATCAACGGTATTTTATACAAGGCCGGAGTATGTTCCCCTCTACTCCGATGTATATCTCAAGCCGAAGGTCAAGAAATTCTTCGAGAAATTCATGAAGGCCTTTGCGGTAGCCATTTAGCCCCTCGAGCTTTGGCAGGAAAAACACTTCGCCAGGGGCTTTATTGGCCTACAATAACAGCTGATGCGGAGAGTTTAGTCCGCACTTGTCAAGGATGTCAGTGGATGGGTCGACGAAGTCATCACCCACCAACAGCTCTTCAAGTTATTGCTCCGGTATGGCCTATGGCCAGATGGGGTATGGATTTAATTGGTCCCTTTCCAGTAGCTAAGGGAAATCTAAAGTTCGCAGTGGTAGCTATTGAATATTTTTCTAAGTGGGTAGAAGCAGAGCCCTTAACAGCTATCACTTCGAACAATGTACAGAAATTCTTTTGGAAGAATATCATTTGCCGGTTCGGAGTGCCTAGACAACTTACAGTTGATAATGGAACACAGTTCGATGCAGAACCTTTCAGGAAGTTTTGCGAAGATCTAGACATCCAGTTATGTTTTGCTGTAATAAGGCATCCTCAGTCTAATGGAGCTGTGGAAAGAGCCAACGGAAATATTTTGTCAGGGCTAAATCGAAGGATAGTAGGATTAGCAAAAGGACTGTGGACCGAAGAGCTTCCGAAGATTTTGTGGTCCATTCGGACAATGCAAACAAGGTCCACAGGTTTTACTCCATTCAGATTACTATTCGGAGATGAAGCTATGACTCCAACGGAGCTCAAAGGAGGATCACTTCGCAGCACCGAACCGAAGATTGAAGAAGAAAGAGAAGCTTCGCTAGATTTATCAGAAGAAACAAGACTTCGAGCTGTGGCTAATTTATCAAAATATCACCAGCAGACGAAGACTTGGTATGACCCGAAGGTTAAGATCATTGAGATTAGGCCAGGTCATCTTGTTCTGCGAAGCATTATAGCGCTAGGGAAATTAGGAAATAAATGGGAAGGTCCATATTTAATTGTTCGTTCAGGACGACCTGGCTCTTTTAAATTAGCGAATTTAGAAGGTGAAGAGTTAGCACATACTTGGCATGCAGAGCACTTAAAGCGATACTTCGCATAAGGGCTCCTTGTAAATCACTTGTAATCATCTTCTGAATTAATAAAGCATATGGTTCAGATAGTGCCTTCCCCTCATAAACTTCCAGCTTCCGAGTGGACGCACTGGAACCACGGGGTTGACCGAGAGGGAAGTGTCATAAAGCTGAATCATATTTTCAGACTTCGAATCATTGGTTCGAAGTTTTCGACGTGGGGGCTGACATAATCCGGAGTCCAAGCCACCGGCTTGTAGGCATCCGTAAAAGAGCCCAAAACCACATCATGCGGAGTCCAAGCCATTGGCTGGTAGACATCCGTAAAAAGAGCCGAAGGTGGCCAAAACATGCGGAGTCCAAGCCATTGGCTGGTAGACATCCGTAAAAAGAGCCGAAGGTGGCCAAAATATACGGAGTCCAAGCCATTGGCTGGTAGACATCCGTAAAAAGAGTCCAAATAGACCATTGCAAACTCCGAACCACTGGTTTGACATAGTTCGCAAAAAAGAGCCGAAGGTGGCTAAAGCAAAACAGAGTTTGAGCCATGAGCTTCGAATGTCTGTTAACATAGTCCAAAGTGACAAATTATCTAAGACACTAAGGTGTCCTGAAAGTTATCTCAAGTGATTTCTTTCAAAAAACAAAGGGTACTAAGTTGCCATTCTCCAGACTACAAATAGTCGAGGACATTTTATAAGATTTTAAAAGATCTTTAAATTACAGAGGGGCTCCGAACCCCCAAAAAATTGTACTCCGAAGTTTTTTCTTTGCGCATAACCATCTTTGAATACAGTTCGAAGTTGCTTATACCCAAAGAGGGGCTAGTAAATAGGGAGACAATTTTAAATCGGTATTCATTATTCGAACGAATATGTTTACAGATTACATCATGAAAAATTGGTATCTATACCAAGAAGGAATCGAAGACCTCTTCGATCTCTAGAGCTAGGGTTGGAACGACTAGTTCCAGTGCCGGGAGTTCTAACAACTTTACGTTTAACTCTCTTGCCTCCCTTCGAAGCTCTAAAGTCCTTCTATTCTTGTTGAAGCTCGGCCCAAGTTCGAAGCCGTTCGGGGCTCCTTTCCCAGCTTCCAAGTTCTTCAGGCTTTTTACCTCGAGCTTCATCTTCGTCTTCGGACCATATAATGTCTTCAGAAGACGAAGTGTCCAAGTTAACCTCTTTTTCTTCCTCTTTAATATAAGATAGTATATCCTTGCTTACTTCGGCAGTAATAGCACCAGAGCTATCTCGAGGAACTAAAAATCGAGGGCGTTTATAAGCTTTTAGAAGATCGAAGGTAGCCCATAATGAGCGAAGTTCGTCGTTAATGTCTAACACTTCGATATCTTCCATATGAGGCAAAGCCTAAAAATATGATAAACAAATTTTCATTTATAAATGTACATAAGCACAAAGCTTTACATAGTCAAAAATCCTAAGACATATCTAAACCTGCGGATTCGGAGGAGGCTGACTGCTTGAAGCTTGGGTCCGAGCTTGCTTCTGGCGTTGTCCTTCGTCGATCCAGGCCTTGATCGCAGAGCGACCTTCGGCTCTCCATGAAGTTTGGAAGGCTCGCCAGGCAGCAGCCACACCTTCGGAAGGAGTCAGAAGCTGCTCGTCGTCGAAGGTAATTGGGCCCTCTCCTGCGCCCGGAGTTATCGATTGGCCCAGATTCTCGTAATAACGAAGTAGGCCAACAGCAGCCACTTGTCCGGAGAGTTCTCCGTAGCGAATGCCTGCTATCTTCATCTGCTTCGCTACTCCTTGAATCCTTTTCAATCGGCGCAGAAGAGAAATGTTATCATCAGAGGGAAGTGTTCCGGTAGTACCGAAGTACTCCAGAACACCTAGCAGTTGATTCATAACTTCCGCAGCTACCTTCTCGGACTTCAGCTTATCTTCGATTAGCACATCCTTCGCCGAAGTTACTTCTTCCAGAATTCCGAAAAGTCTAGCAGTCTCTGTAGTCAAGGAATTCTTTTGGTTCAAAAGCTGGCTAGCTTCCTCTTGAAGTCTGACAAGCTCGGTCCCCATAGTAGCATGCTCCGCCCACATTCTTTCAATTTCTGCTCGAAGCACAATTCTTTCTACTTCGAGCTCTTTATTCACAGCCTCCAAACCTTGTCTGGCCCTGCGCTCCGTTGATACTATACTATCCATCTGAACCACTCGGCCTTCGGAGATAGTGAGATTCCGTTGAAGAGTTTCGTTTTCCTCTAGAAGGCGAGCGATTTCTCGTTCATTCGATATATTTGCAGCTCGGGCCAAGACTGTTTGCTGCGAAAAGAAAAAATCAAGGTAAGAAATTATTTGTATGTAAACTTAATGTTATTTCACAGATTCTTCGTACCTGGTAGGCTGCGCGCTCCATAGCAGCGTTAAGCTCCGAACTCTTCACCTCTCTTAGAATGGCCACCAAGTTCGTCTCCCCAATGTCACGACTAGCTCGATCCAAAGGCTCAAGCAAAGTCCGAAGACCAGTTCTTTGCTCTAAGAAAGGAGCTAGAAGGGGGAGCATACTTATCGCTTGTTGGTCATCTTCGTCTAACGAAGGGCCAGAGTGTTGGCCTATAGTCTTCGGAGCCCCCGGAGACTGACCCCCCTCGGTAGATTGACTCTCGTCTGTTGAATCAGACGGAGTTGATCCGGAGCTCGCAGCAGGGAGGGAGTCTATATTTCTTTTGCCTCTTCTAGGCCCCATTTGAGTGGCTCTTGGGATTGGCTCCGAAGTCGTCGAAGGTCCAGGGATTATATCTTCCTGGCGGACCTCTTCCACAGAAGTGGACTCTGTAAAAACAAAAGTATTATACATCGTATAAATACACAAAATAAGCATAAAGAATTATTTGAAGTTTACCTTCGACATTCTGGCGAGGAGTAATCATTGGACTATTTGGCGGATCGAAGGCGAGATCTTCGTCCGAATCAGCCATCAAATCTTCGACTGCAGGAACATTTTCCTGGACAGTCCTTGTTGCCTCTTCAGGAATCGAAGCCATAGTGACTTCGACTCCACTCTCATCCACAGGAACTTCGTCCTGAGGTAAATCCTCTTGAACTGCCGAAGTCGTTAGTTGCTCAAGGTTATCTCGAGACTCCGGCACGTTCGCAGGTACTTCGGCTTGTGCAGTCCTTTGAGATGCATCTTCGTCTATCAGACGCACAAGCAACCTCCCTTCGTCCTCTTGGGAGTCAGAGACTGAAGCCCTTGGGCTCGAAGGTGCTGGATTCTTTGGTTTCCGACCCACCTTCTTGACCGGAGTCTTGGCGGAGCTCGAAGTCCCAGCTTCGGCCTTCCTCTTTTTGGGTCCTTTCTCCGAAGGCACCCAATCCATCAAAGGGGGCGGAGTGATTTCCAGCATTCCCCACACTCTGTTAAATCTTTCCCAACTCCCGACCAACTTGATTCTCCATTCTTTTTCGGTCGGAGTTGGAGCGCCCAAAATCTTCTCCGAAGCCCGTACGATTTGCTTCGAAGTAATAGGGGCTGAAGAAGCTAAAAAATGAATTAAGTTAGTTACTTCTTCGAATGAATATGCATAATATATGTTGTTTTCGAGGTTACCTGCAGGGCTCGAAGTCGAAGTAATTTTTCGGAGACCGCCTTTCGAATCCTCTTCGAAGATGATAGGCCAATTGTCCATCAACGGAGGGATTTGTAACTCGAGGAACTCTTTGGCTAAGTCTCGCATGCTCAACCTTCGACTGATCTTCTGAAGTAGGCTGAGGCGAGATTTGAGCTGACCTTGGTCTGGATGCACTAGGGCTTCCTTCCGGAAATGGATGTCTTTCAGAGGTCCGGCTAGAGGGTTGCTCGCCCCAACTTCGGCATAGAACCATCTCATAACCCAGTCGGTATACCATCTAGCATTGATGGCCTTAGCAGGAAACTGAAGAGCGTATTCATCCCGAAGCCTGAAGTTAATACTTCCGAAGGCTACTACTACTTTTTCACCTCCGGGGCCTACGAAGGTTTTTGGCTAGCACGAAGCTCCATGCTGCACAGCGAAGATCTCTGCCCTCCCCTCACAACCTTCGGCTCTCAACGCCCATTCGAAGATAGCTAAACGAGCTACTGCGTTTGGAGGAAGTTGAGGGAGAGTGACGTGAAACAAATCAAGTACCTCGGCCAAGAAGTCCACTGCCGGAAGGCCTAAGCCAGCTTCGAAGAAGGCTTCGAAGACGACCACTTCTCCGGGTCTTGGTGACGGGATTAGTTCCTTTCCAGGTTTGCGGATCATGACTCCCGTACTAATCTTCCCTTCTACTGCGACCGCCAGTGATTCTCTGTTGCAGGTAGAAGGTCCCAGTTGGAAGGATTGATCCAAGTATTTCGTTGATGGCGGGCAGAGACCTTGATCACCAACATTTTGGGGATTTCCCCCTCCTGCCGCCATGGATGCCGTTACGGGTGTTGGAGGTGCCGTCGCCAATGCCGCAGCCGCTGCCGCTGCAGCCGCCTGCTGTCGAGCCAAGGCCGAAGGGGCTCCAGTACTCTTGGTTTTCGCCATTGAAGCTACTGGGTTGCTTTGGAGGAAGAATGGAGGCTAGGGCTCAAAGGGTGTTTGTTGTTTGCAAGAGAGTTGTGGAAAGGTACTCAGAAAGTTCTAGGCCCTCTATTTATAGCCTAGACTTTACATTTTTTACCGTTAGTCCATGCCGTTTCGCATTCTTGCCCGTTACTTTTCTCCGAAATTAACGCACTCTGTAACTTCCATTAGAAGAAGGAAGCTAACGGCTATTTCTTCTAAGTCTAAAAGGCTTTCAAGCTTCTTGAGTCGGTTCTAAGATAGTTCAAAAGTAATTGTCCTAAAACTGATTCGAAGTTTTATATCTCCATACATTTCGGAGATAAGTTAAAATCTAATAACCCCTACGCCTGGTTATTTTTTCTTTCGTATACTGCTCTCGTAACATTACAGGCTTAACGGAGAAGCGTATTCGAGGGGCTACTGTTGGGGGAAAATATTCCATCCTCAGGGTTATTGCAGCAACAGCGCAAAAGCAGATAATGGATTCAAAGGATTCCCAAACATGCATCTTCGGAGATGTCCTGAGTCAAGATCGAAGTATGAAAAAGGACCTTGGTTCGAAGTATATCTTCGAACTAAGGCTCTTTAAGATCTTTTCTGCCAGCTAAGATGGAAGACTTATCTTATTTCTCATTAGATTAGTCTTTTACCATTTTAGCCCTATTGAGGGTACCGAATAGTTTCCACTATGTCGGTTGTAATAGAGGGGTAAATAGGTCTTTTCCTTAATGTTTGGGCCTATAAATACCCCCCGTTTAACCCTGTAATAGGGACCGAATACAAGTTATTCAATACACACATTTGAACTATTCTAAGTTGTTATCCTTTCGGAGGCTTAGAACAGTTCACTTCGCAAACACTTCGTTTGTTAGTTTCTAATCTACAGAAACCTGTTAGTGTAATCTTTTACGCCAACAATAATATCAAAGACTTATCTCGCTGAGGGATAAAATCGCATGAGGTGGTTGATATTCTAGGAGTTTACCATCTTCTCTCATCACCCGATAGGACCCCAGGCGCGTAGCCTCGGTGATAATGAAGGGTCTTTCTCAGGGAGCCAAGAGCTTGTGGGTCCCGACTGCCGATTGAACTCGACGTAAGACCAAATCACCCACTCTAAAAGAGCACTTATGAACATTACAGTCATAATACCTCTGAAGGCCTTGCTTGTACCGAATGGTCTCTATTGAAGCAGCCAACCGATCTTCATCCAAACTAACGATATCTTCTTCCCGAGTACGTTCGGCGACTCCTTCAACATATTGAAGTATCTTTGGGCTTCTGTGCAGCATGTCCACCGGGAGGACGACCTTCGACCCATACATCAAGAAGAAAGGGGTCTGATCGGTGGCCCTACTAGGCTGCGTGCGAAGGACCCAGAGAATAGCGGGCAACTCCTACATCTAGCGACCACCATATTTGTGCAAAAGATCAAACACTCTTGCTTTGAGCCCTTGAAGAATCATTCTATTGGCACGCTCGACCTACCCATTAGCCCGAGGTTGCGCAACTGAGGCGTATTTGACTTCAATGCATCGGTCTTCACAAAAATCCCAAAATTCATCGGTCGTGAACTAAGTCCCCAGATCTGTAATGATCTGATTCAGGACTCCAAACCATTAGTTTATGCTTTCAATGAATTCCACTTCCTTTTTGGTGAGGAGCCATGTCGAAGATCATGGGCCTCATGGCTCCAGAAGTGATGAGTGATTGTCAACGAAAGTCAAAGTGAAGAGAGAGAGAGGATGAAGAGGAGAAGAGACCAGTCGTGTTTTGGGACGCATGTGACTCAGGTACACGGGCGGCTTGCGGCTGCCGGGCAGCGGGGCCGCATATTTTGTTCGGCCCAATCCGGGTACGTGGGAAAGGAATGACAGGGGATCCGCTGGTTTATTGACAAGGTTTGACTTAGTTAAACGGGCGGGGAGCGATTGCTAGGCTGAGAGAGCCACATAATTGAGCCAGCCTAATCCGGGTACCCGGTGCGAAGACAGCGGACGCTTTGTCGGTTTCGACGCAAAACTAATTCCCCAATCTGGAATGCCCATCAGAGATCCGACGGTCCTTAAGCAAAGCCGTAGCTGCTATGAAAGCTCTGCGTCAGGACAAGCTATCTGTAGATAGGATTTTACTATTTTGCCCGTTGGGTCCGCAGTTTTTTTTGCGTCTGTGTGTATTTTACCCTAGAGGTAACTTGGTATTTTCAAGTTTTTAAATTGCCTATAAAATACCTTGTATTCCTAGGTTTCCACTAACTCACTAAATTGAACAATCAGAATTCAAACATTTTTGTTTCACACCCATATTCATTTGACTGTCTTGTTCCTCCCTCGATTCACCGCCGCCACTCTCGAGGAATTCATTTTCCGTGCACAGACTTCTACTGGCCTCCCAGTTTTTCTTCTCCACACGCATGTAAGCCCGCCGGAGCTCCTGTTTTTATTTTCTTGATTGAAAGCTGGGCGCCGCCAGCTACTTTCCTCCTGTAGTCTGCCTGCTTCTCGTATTGCATGCCTGAGTTGAGCAAGCTGTTGTGTGCTGGTTTTCTGCGTGTGGAGCTGCTGCCCGCCGTTCTTTATCAGAATCTCTTGTGCTGCTCTTTTCTTGGTACAACTGCACAACACGCGTGAGGAAGCAGCAAGCCGTGTGGCATGAGGAATCAGAAGGCAGAGACCACGTCTGTTCTGTATTCAGGAATGGTGGCCGGTTTTTTACTCCTAGTAAAAACCGGCTGCAGCCACTCAGTTTAGTTCGGTTCCTGGAGGAGTAACAATAGTCAATTTTCTTGATCCTTATGCACAATTTTTATTCCCAAATTGTCTCTGATTAATTCAATTGCTCAGTTCTTTAATTTTAGAATGCATCGAATATTCATAGATATATTTGTGAGCACATTTTATTTACTACATTTATTTTGTCTAGATTAAATGCATTAAATATTGTGTTTGTTCATACTTGATGAACTGCATGTAAACTGTGGATATTCTGTATGTGCTTGATAGATTATCAGTGAGTTGGTGAAATTTTTGTGAGGATGTCATTTGTAATGTGAGATATCTTAATCTGCATTTAAGCACTGTGGTGGTGTCTTTTCGTTTAGGACACTGGTTGTTTTTAGGCTAGATTATTTTTAGTGCTTGTAATCTCTCAGACTGTCATCTCATACCATATCTGACAGAAGAGTGATAGCACTAGGTTTATCTGTGGAAATTATTAGAGATTTAATTTATTTCTGATATTTGTCTTTTGAGGAGTATTGAGTGTTAAGCGTAGGCTATCGATTTGAAACAATTTGTTGAGGCACCCATTCATCTCCCTCTAGTCGCTACTCTCGATCCTACAAGTGGTATTAGAGTGAGGTTAGGGTTTTTCCATACCTTAACCGGTTCTAACCTAAGGTAGAGATCATGACTTCTGCTGGAAAGGTTCCTTTTATTGGGGTCTTTGGCTATAATTATAGGAAGACTCATATGCGGGCCTATCTATTGAGCCAAAGCTTAGGAATATAAGACATATGTGTTCATGCCACTTTCATTGTGCTTCCGGCTACTGAGCGTACTACCCTTGAGATAGTCACTCAGCATGACCTGGACAACAAGACAGTGAATATTCTGTTTTATGGTTTAGGTCTCAGTGAGTTTGATATCGTTAGCCATCTCGACACTGCTCGAGAGATCTGGGCTACCCTCCAGGCACACCAAGAGGGGACAACTCAACTCAAGGCTAGGCTCTATCAGACCTACCGGGGAGAATACGAAAACTTCTCATAGAAGCCGGGTGAAACTATTGAAGTTTTATACGGTCACTTTCAGTCGATCATTAACAAAATTTGGACCCTAAGATCTAGGAGATCATGGTATCTTCCATTGTTGAGAGTGCTTCTTATGATACCTTGACTGTCGCAGAGCTTTTCAGTAAGCTCAAGGTCTCAGAGGTTGATATCTACTTGAAATTAAATCTCACTGGTTCTGGCTCAAAAACCCCAGCCCTTGCGACACCTTCTATTGATCCTGATTCTTTGAGTTATGCTTTGTCCACTTTGATGTCTATCACTGAGTACCAGTTGGATCTTCTAGGAGATGATGATATGTGTTTATTCAACAGTCGGGTTCGACGTGTCTATAATAAGAGGATGTTCAAACAACATGGCACAAAACATGGCTGTTTTGAGTGTAGTGATCTAGGTCATTTCATCGCCGACTGCCCCAAGCAGAACACACTCAAGAAGGGCACTGGTGGTGGCTCCTACGACTCCAACAAGCATGATAGTTCCACCTTCACCAAGGGCAAGCCCAAGATGAAGTTCTTTTGAAAGGCCCTGAAGGACTACTGGTGCGAGAACACGAAATGAGGCAAGACTTTCTTCACCGAGATGGAGAGAAACTACTCCAAGAGATCATCCTCTTCTTCCTCTTCATCAAGCTCAAGCGATAAGGAGATCGTGATCTAGAAGGGGAAGGACAAGGACAAGGATGATCCGATGGGCCTCTGCTTCATGGTCTTCGGGGCCAAGCCGAAGACTCGCTCGCACCGCAGCCGAAGGTCTCGCAAGAGCTACTGCTCAATGGCTCTTAGGGATAAAGAAGACGAGGGATCCTCCGACAACTCTGACGATGATGACAATGAGAAGGTATCCTGCTATGAGCGAGATGTTGTTGAATTACTTGAAGAAAATCGTCAGGAGTTAAAATATCCGTAGAAACTGCTTAGAAGGGTAAAGAAGAGGGTAGTGAGCTTGCTATGGCCAATAGAAAGATTTAGAGTGTTTCTTCTTTCCCTTGCATGGGTAAGAGCTGTTGATAGCAAAAAATGGCATTAATGGCTAGATTATCAAAATATCATTTTTTGGTGATTTGGGCCGAAAATACACATGTCCAGGGTCTGTCCGAAGCCCCACAGGGCCGAAGCCCACCAAGCTATGGGATCCGAAAGCCTCCAGCCAGCCCATGGGCTTCGACCAGGAAGCCTTCGGAGGCCCACGCTATCGAAGCTTCGGCCCAAGAGAAAGCCTCGACGGGCCTGGCCGAAGCCCAAGCTGTCAAAGCTTCGGCCCAAGGAGCAAGCCTCAATGGGCCTGGCCGAAGCCCACGCTACCGAAGCTTCGGCCCGAGGAGCAAGCCCGACGGGCCTGGCCGAAGCCCACGCTACCGAACCTTCGGCCCGAGGAGTGGGCCTCGACGGGCCTGGCCGAAGCCCACCTCGCCAGAGATAGAGTTGGGCGCGTTTCCAGCTCAATCTTTATCTCTATCCGGCTGGATTAATAGAGAGGCCTGGATGGCGTGGAGACCCCCCAACACAAACCAAACCAAAGCCATGCTTTGATCGTACCTTTACTTTTACCTTTACTTTCCCGTACCTCTTCATGGGTTTGCTTGGAAGCCCTCTGTCCGCCACTACGGAACAGTGGCAAGCCTTGGTACTTCGCCCGTGAAGTCCCCGTTAATCTACGTAACAGATTGCTATCGCCTTGTCACTTCGCCTGTGAAGTACCCGCTAATCTGCGTAATAGATTGCTACCTTCGCTACCTGTGCAACACTTAGCAAAATTCGGTCCTCAGGCCGAATTGGTACTTCACACTCTTCTGTTGCAGGCTTCGCGCTTTCGGAGTCCTCTTCGCCGAAGGTGTCCGGAGCTGAGAGAGGTCCCCAGGACACCGTTCGACGGGACCGCAGGCTTCGACAATAGGCTTTTCTAGCAAACTTCGTCGCCCCAGGCTTCGCCAAAACCATATTCCACACCGGACGAAGTTGCATTCGTGCGTGGCCCTCGCGTCACTACTTTGTAATTCACTGCATCAGAGATATCGCACCGAACCCCGCTGTTTGGAGGTGATCACTGCGTCTAGACCCGTTCAGAGTACATCTTCGAACGGATCAGTCCGAGCGCCGAAACACCCTTCGGTGGAGTACTTCGCACCAGACACCGAAGTTTGCTGTGTCGGAGATATCACACCAAACCCCTCTATTCGGAGGTGATAACTGCGTCCAGATCCGTTCGGAGTCCATCTTCGACTAGATCAGTCTGAACGCGAAGCACCCTTCGGCGGAGCACTTCGCACCAGACGCCGAAGGTACCCTTCGGCGCACCCTTCTCATCAGACTTCGAACCAGACGGGTTTCGACTGGTTTGTTGATTTTGTTCTATTTGATCTATCTCTTTCGGCTAATTGGATTATTTCTTGTAATATGGTTGCCTGGCGACTCCACCCCCCTTATCACTATTAAGGGTAGTCGGAACACGACGTCGGTGCCACGTCACGCTTAGGCCCGCCCCTGAGTATCCGTGCACTTTTGGATTGTCGAACTGACCCAAGTGCGGGGGCACGTTTCCGTGTCAACACACTTTTTGGCGACTCCACTGGGGATAATGAGTACGTCTACATCGGCCGCCGGTACGTCTACATCGACTACTACGCCTACACCACCGATGGACCCAATAGGAGGTGCGGATATCGACAACCGCAACATATTATCACCTACACTTGAAGATATTCCCGAAGAAGACCGAGTAGAGATCGAGGCAAGGCTAAAGGCGCTCCAAGACATGATGCTTGGAGGCTACATCAAGACACGCACAAGCTTCATCAAGCACGACATCGTCACCCCTGACCCCGCTCAGGTCCAGGTAACACCGGTATCGCCTTGTTTATCTTCTTTAGAAATTGAGAAAAAAATAGCCGCAACAGTAGATCAGGTTGTTAGCGCTTCGCTAGCCAACCGTTTAGATTCGGCAGTTAGCTCCCAAGTAGAGGCGACTCTTAGAAGGTTCGGCTTCACTGAGGACGCACCCTCGGTTCCTATAGCTAGTGCACCTCCGATAAACATGTCTCCGGCCTCATCACTTATGGCCGAGACCAATCATTACACATATGGTCAAACTAATACTGCATACCACACAACACCTGCGCCAATGCCCGCGCTGCCTGCACCACACACGCAGGCGCCCGAACACGAGCACGTTATACAAATAGCGCGTAGGGAAGAAGCACATGGCCGGCACGCCGATATCCCACCGCGCGTCGCGCCCCCACATGAGAGGCGCATGCAAACAAACTACCAAGATGATTTAGATGAGCGGGTCCGCGCATTGTTTAGGGAGTGTGCTGGCTTCGTGCCCAAGGGACAGATTAGGGTTTACCGCAAACCGTACCCCGATCATCTTGATACAGTACCCTACCCCCGCGACTATAGAATCCCCGAGTTCACTAAATTCGATGGCGAGGGTAGCAGGACCACACTAGAACATGTTAGTCAGTTTTTGGCGTAGTGTGGAGAGGTTAGTGGGATAGATGCCCTCAGGGTTATACTATTTTCTCTCTCGCTATCCGGCACAACTTTCACTTGGTTTTCGGCGCTACCGCCGAATTCCATTCACACGTGGGACGATTTGGAGCGGAAATTCCATGATTATTTCTACACGGGTGAAACAAAACTTAGATTTTCGCATTTGACACCGGTTAAGCAAAAATCTAGTGAGAGTGTCTCTGAGTATATTAAGCGTTTCAGGGATACTAGAAACCGATGTTTTAGTCTTAATATTTCAGAAAGGGACTTGGCGGAATTAGCTTTTAACGGGTTGCACTCCGAACTTAAAGCAAGGTTAGACAACCAAAACTTTTTAGAAGTTAGCCAAGTTCTACAGCAAGCTCTGGTCCAAGAAGGCCGAACCAAAGATAAGAAATTTATTAAGACGTTTAGCAAGCCTAGGGCCAAAATCCACATCATGGAACGCTCTGATGAAGAGGAGTCAGAGGAGAAGGATTCGGCCGACATGTACGCGGCTGTTGATAGCAAAAAATGGCATTGATGGCTAGATTATCAAAATATCAATTTTTTTGTGATTTGGGCCGAAAATACACATGTCCAGGGTCTGACCGAAGCCCTACGGGGCCGAAGCCCGTTGAGCTACGGGCTCCGAAGGTCTCCAGCCAGCCCATGGGCTTTGACCAGGAAGCCTTCGGAGGCCCACGCTGCCGAAGCTTCGGTACCTTCGGAGGCCCATGCTGCCAAAGCTTCGGGAACCTTCGGGAACCTTCGGAGGCCCACGCTGCCGAAGCTTCGGGAACCATCGGAGGCCCACGCTACTGAAGCTTCGGCCCAAGGCGCAGGCCTCGGTGGGCCTGGCCGAAGCCCACCTCGGCAGAGATAGAGATTGACACGTTGCCAGCTCAAGCTTTATCCCTATCCGACCAGATTAATAGCAGATTAGATTAGAGTTAACCCTCTATAAATAGAGAGGCTTGGCTGGGGTAGAGAACCCCCCAACACAAACAAACCAAAGCCATGCTTTGATCGTACCTTTACTTTACCTTTACTTTTCTGTACCTCTTCGTGGGTTTGCTTGGAAGCCCTCCGTCCGCCACTACGGAATAGTGGTAAGCCTTGGTACTTCGACCGTGAAGTCCCCGTTAATCTACGTAACAGATTGCTATCGCCTTGTTACTTCGCCTGTGAAGTATCCGCTAATCTGCGTAAAAGATTACTACCTTCGCCACCCGTGAAACACCTCGCAAATTCGGTCCTAAGGCCGAATTGGTACCTCGCATCATCCCTGTTGCAGGTTCGCACGTTCGGAGCCCCTTCGCCGAAGGTGTTCGGAGCTGAGAAATTGGTTGCGGAGGTCCCCAGGACGCCCTTCAACAAGACCGCAGGCTTCGATGGCAGGCTTCGCCAGCACACTTCGTCGTGATAGGCTTCGCCACGAACATACTCCGTGCCAAGATGAAGTTGCACCCGCGTGTGGCCTTCACGCTACCACTCTGTAATTTGCTCCATCGGACACCGCACACCGAACCCCGCTGTTCAGAGGTGATCACCGTGTCCAGATCCGTTCGGAGTTTACCTTCGGCCGGATCGGTCCGAATGCCGAAGCACCCTTCAGCGGAGCACTTCGCACCAGACGCCGAAGGTACCCTTCGGCGCACCCTTCGCATCAGACTTCGAACCAGGAGGGCTCCGACTAGTTTGCTGATTTTAACCTATTTAACCTATTTCTTTCGGCTAATTGGATTATTTTGTGTAATCTGGTTGCCTGGCGACTCCACCCCCTTATCACTATTAAGGGTAGTCGGAACGTGGCGTCGGTGCTACGTCACTCTTAGGCCTGTCCCTGAGTATCCGTGTACTTTTGGATCGCCGGACTGACCCAAGTGCGGGGGCACGGTTCCATGTCAACAGCGGCCGAATGGGTTACAAACGCTAAAAACAAACCTGTCACATGCTCCGAACTACGACCATCCCCCACAAAGAATAGACTTAATGAAGTCAAGTACTCGTTCGACGTGACTAAATGTGATAAAATATTTGATTTCCTCTTAAAGAGCCAGCTTCTCAGGCTACCCAAGGGTCAGGTTATCCCACCTGCCGATGAGTTAAAGAAGCATCCATACTGTAAGTGGCATGATTCACATTCTCATAATACTAATGATTGCAATGTTTTTCGATGGCAGATACAATCGGCCATAGAAGAAGGACTATTGAAGATAGACCATGATCCAAAAATGAAGCTAGATAAAGATCCTTTTCCAGTCAACGCCGTCGACCTCGGCGAGAAGAAGGTATTGATTCGGCTAGAACAGGCCGAGTCTGCTAAAGGAAAAGATGTGATTATTGGAGAACCACGTACTCGCACACTCGTACCAAAGAACCCCGAGGTAGGAGTGTGGAAACAGAACATCAATACCCCTTCGAATAAGGCTCGCAAGAGGCCGATGGTGACATATAACATGATGTTGACCAAACATCAGAAGAGGGCCAAAGAAGCAGGCCCGCGCACTCAGCTAAGGCAGTTGAAGGGGCCAAGACCTTCAAAGGGTGCCTTCGGACCGAAGGTTGTGAACCCTCCGCGCGAAGGCTTCGGGCCAAGGTATCCTGGTGCTCCACACGGTGGTTCTGAGCCACAATGGCCGAACCCCCCATGCAACAACTTCGAACCCCAATGGTCGGGTTCTCCGCACGATAACTTCGAACCCCAGTGGTCGGGTTCCCCATGCGGCAGCTTCGGCCCCCAATGGCCGAACCCCGCACCATGGTGGAGTTCTCCGATGGGAGGCTTCGGCCCACACTGGCCAAACATACCTCCGTCCTGGCGGGATCCTTAGCTGGTGTGGTCGAAGACACCTTCAACTTGGCCAAACCCCCCTCCGGGTGGCGGGTTCAGCTCGCAATGGCCAAGGCCACTAGAGCCGCCGATGCCTCCACCGTATGACTGGGCGAGGACCCTGTGGGCCCTATACGTATCTGGGTTAGGGTACCCTCTGCAGACTAACCCTATGCCTTGTTTTCCTTCGGAGTATTATGGATGGCAGGGGCAAACGGACATGGCGGAGGGGGGCATCGTCAACAAACTGTTTGTGGTACCTCTGAATTGGACCCTGCAGAGTGAAGCCAAAGGGTGCGAGCACGCGGAGGCCAAAGTCAGGGAGTCCGAAGCCATAACTATCAGTGTTGGGTCTCAAGAAGTCCCAATCCCGAAGACCTTGTCGCCGAAGGCTAACGGAGGTAAGCCGCATGCTTCGGCCGGACTCCGCGCCGAAGCCTGGTTCGATCGTCCGGACGAGGCCGATCCATTCGACGGGGTTCGCAGCGAAGCCCCCTTCGAACACAGGGCGCCCGAGGCCGAAGGGCACACTTCGGCCAGAATTAGGAGGGGTCAAACAGTAGTTCCAGGCACCAAGCCGAAGCCATCTTGGGCTCCTCCAGGCATGTCTAAATCACAGAAGAGACGCCTACAAAGGCTGTGGGCACAGGAAATGCGCGAGAAGGTAGCTGAGGCCGAGCGCGATGCTATCTTCGAAGAAATCCGCCCTTGGCCATCCACAAAACAGGTATGGAGAGAGAAGCCGGTTGAAATAACCAACCCGGCTCCTAGTCCAAGCGATGACGAAGACGACATGCTCGATGACGACTACTCGCCCGTCTCTGAGGGACCCGCTCCCCAGGTGATGGACATCAACATCGTCACATTACCCGCCGAGTTTGCACCACCATGGGACAAGGCCGAGGTCGCTCAATTGAACCTCGGCCCGCGCAACGCCATCTTCGAGAAGCCCGAGGACTCAGCTCGCCATCTAAAGCCTCTGTATGTCAGGGGTCACATCGATGGGAAGCTGATTTCCCGGATGCTCGTCGACGGTGGCACCATGGTTAATCTAATGCCTTATTCATTGTTGAAGAAACTTGGCAGGGACGAAGATGACCTAAAGAAAACCAACTTGATGCTCAACGGCTTCAACGGCGAGAGCTCCGAAGCCAAGGGAGTGCTCTCTATGGAGTTGACAGTGGGCAACAAGACGTTGCCAACAGCGTTCTTCGTCGTCGACGTACAAGGTAACTATAGTGTGTTACTCGGACGCGACTGGATTCACGTGAACTGTTGCATCCCTTCTACTTTGCACCAGTGCATAATACAGTGGGACGACGATGAGATAGAAGTCATCCCCGCGGATACTTCGGCCCAAGTAGCATTGGTCGATGTATCAGTCGATGCCGTTCATAACAAAGTAGAGTGTCTATCAGGTAGAGATCTTTTGGATTATGACTTTGTTAGCGTATCCGGAGGACGGTTTGTACCAGTGTCTGTAAAGCCGGCTGGAGTAGCACGACTATTTTTGTACTAGTAGTCATGTCTAGCAAGAATAATCTAGATTGGCTAAAGTCTCGAGTGGAGCAGTATCAGTCTAATAAAGACGGTATTGCCGAAGCCATCGAGGACTTTAGCGAAGTAGAAAAATTAGGACAAGGTTTTGCGTCGGCCGATCCCTTGGAGGAAGTTGATATAGGCAATGGTAGCATTCCAAGGTCGACTTTTGTGAACCAACATTTGCAGCCCGATGAAAAGGCTAAAGTAATAAAGTTACTTCGGACGTATGTCGATTGTTTCACATGGGAGTATAGCGAAATGCCAGGGCTAAGCCACGAGCTCGTGGAACATCGGCTGCCCATCAAGCCTGAGTTTAGGCCTTATAAACAACCTCCCCGTCTCTTTAATTTTGTCGTCTATGACCGAGTTAAAGAGGAAGTAGAACGGCTACTTAAGGCTGAATTTATTAGGCCGTGTAGGTACGCGGAATGGGTTGCTAACATTGTGCCTGTAGAGAAAAAAGGGAGCGGAAAGATACTGGTATGCATTGATTTCAGGGATCTGAACAGAGCCACTCCAAAAGACGAGTATCCAATGCCAATAGCCGACATGTTGATCAACGATGCTTCAGGACACAAGGTACTAGGTTTTCTTGATGGCAATGCCGGTTAAAATCAAATCTTTATGGCTGAAGAGGACGTCTATAAGACTGCCTTTCGATGCCTTGGTTTTGTCGGTTTATTTGAATGGGTCGTCATGACTTTTGGATTGAAAAATGTCGGCATCACGTATCAGCGCGCTATGAACTTGATCTTTCATGACTTGTTAGGAGTCATGTTAGAAGTTTACATCGATGATGTCGTGGTCAAATCGGACGCTATGGGAAACCATTTAGCCGATTTGAAGGTTGATTTCGATAGGATGCGGCGGTATGGGTTGAAAATGAACCCACTCAAGTGTGCTTTTGGTGTGTCGGCAGGTAAGTTCTTAGGATTCATGATTCGTGAAAGGGTATAGAAATCGATCCAAAGAGACTTGAAAAGATTAGAAACATTGCAGCGCCGGCATGCAAAAAGATGTGCAAAAGTTGCTAGGGAAGTTGAACTATTTGCGTCGCTTTATATCCAATTTGTCCGGCAAGATTGATGCCTTTGTCCCCATACTCCGGCTGAAAAATGAAGCCGAGTTCGCTTGGGGGGCAAGCCAGCAAAGTGCTTTTGAGAAGATCAAGGAGTGCTTGTCATCGCCACCCGAGGTGAGGGCACCCAAGGCTGGGATTCCATTTCGGCTATACATCGCCGCTGAAGACAGCATGATGGGAGCCGTGCTAACCCAGGAGGTGGAGGGGAAGGAGTACATCATCACATTTTTGAGCCACCACCTGCTGGACGCCAAAACCAGGTACGCGTTTGTTGAGCGATTATGTTTATCACTTTATTACGTGTGCACCAAGTTACGCCATTATCTTCTCCCCACCACATGTGTTGTCGTTTTCCAAACCGATGTTATAAAGCACATGTTACAGAAGCCGATTCTAAGTGGAAGAATCGAAAAATGGGCTTACGCGTTAATTGAGTACGATTTGGCCTACGAGCCCCTAAGAGCGATGAAAGGCCAAGTCGTAGCAAACTTTATAGTTGATCGTCACATAGATGCTAGCTGGAGTGATGCTATTGCTCTAGTTGAAGTGGTGCCATGGAAGATCTATTTTGATGGTTCGGCTTGCAAGAATGGCCAGGGTATTGGAGTGGTTCTCCTATCACCTAATGGTATGTGCTTTGAAACCTCGGCCCAACTAGATTTTTCTTCCACTAATAACCAAGCCGAATACGAAGCGTTGTTGCTAGGTCTTGAAATACTAGAGTCTGTAGGCGCTAAGCATGTTCACGCATACGGTGATTCGTTATTAGTAGTACAACAAGTAGCCAAGAACGCTCAATGTTTTAATGGCCTGCTGAATAGCTACATGGACAAGTGTCTAGACATAGTTGCTACTTTTGATGATTTCAAAATATCTCACGTGTCAAGAGAAGCCAATTCAATCGCCAATGATTTGGCTCAGCAAGCATCTGGCTACCAAGTCAGAGAGGGAAATTTTCTATGTTGAAAAAAACCGATGTTTGATCTTATTACCGAAGCCAGTGATGCTGGATGGGCGCACCCTTTGGGTCGAAGCCCTCATGTCGCCGAAGGCCACCGCATGCCGGAGCCCCTAGATCGGAGTGCTCCGCCCACCGAGGGGTCCGGCATGCCGAAGCCTATGGTCCGAAGTCTCTCGGACGGGGAAGGCTCTCCAGAGTCCGAACCCTCTGAAGGGCTTCGGCCCAACAGGCTTCGAATGGCCACAACGGCCAAGCTTCGGCAGGAGCTTGAAAGGCTCGGGGGGCTCCCCGAAGTCAGTATTTTAGAAGTTCTTCCAGAAGGTGGGCCAGCGAAGCCCTCTGAAACCTGTAAGGGCGATTGGAGAGTCCCAATCGTCCAATATTTGAGAGACCCTAGCCAAAGGGTTGATCGGAAGGTTCGGCGACAAGAGTTCAAATTCGTGTTGATAGACGACACATTGTATCACCAAACCATTGACGGAGTACTATTGAAATGTTTAGACCATGAGCAGTCCCAGGTGGCTACATGAGAAGTCCATGAGGGGCTTTGCGACACTCATCAGTCGGCCTAAAAGATGAGTTGGATGCTCAAAAGAGCGGGTTTTTATTAGCCGACTATGACTGAAGATTGCTTCAAGTACTACAGAGGGTGTGAGACATGTCAGAAATTTGGCAACATCTAGTTAGCTCATGCCTCATTGCTCAATCCTGTTGTCAAGCAATGGCCGTTTCGAGGTTGGGGTCTAGACTTCATCGGCCAGATCTACCCTCCTTCCTCAAAGGTGCATCGGTTCGTGCTGATGGCGACAGATTACTTCACCAAATGGACCGAGGCCATACCTCTCAAGAACATGACTCACAATGAGGTACGCGATTTCATTTTGAAGCATATCATACACAGATTTGGCATCCCTCAAACCCTCGCTACAGATCAAGGTAGTTCATTTGTTTCTAAAGAAGTGAGGGACTTCACCAAATACTATGGCATTAAATTGATAAACTCTTCGCCTCACTATGCTTAGGCCAATGGTCAGGCTGAGTCTAGTAATAAAACCGTGATTAAGCTTATTAAGAAGAAAATCGAAGAGTTTCCTAGAAGGTGGCATGAGGTGCTTTCCGAGGCATTATGGGCTTGTAGCATCACAAAGCACGGTGCCACCAAGGTCAGTCCATATGAGTTGGTATATGGACAAGAAGCCGTTCTGCTTGTAGAGGTAGATCTTGGCTCCTTAAGAGTGTTAAAGCAAGACGGCTTATCGGTCGACGAATATGAAACTCTTCTAAAAGATAATTTAGAGGAAGTGACTGATAAGAGACTACGGGCTTTAGAAGCTATAGAAGTAGACAGGAAGAGAGTAGCTAAAGCCTACAATAAGAAAGTCCATTTAAGATAGCTGAAATTGCTCCCGGCAACGCATACGTGTTGGAATCCCTACAGGGAGAGCGGTTTTGAAGGGCTTTGAATGGTAGGTACTTGAAAGGGTATTTCCCGAGTGTGTGGCAAACATCATAAAAGTGTCGAAAAGCCGATATGAACATTATCATCTCAAGCTCGTTGTGCTTTTAGTTCACTAGTTCACTAAAAGGTAGGGCGGCATGTGTTGATAGCAAAAAATGGCATTAATGGCTAGATTATCAAAATATAAATTTTTGGTGATTTGGGCCGAAAATACACATGTCCAGGGTCTGTCCGAAGCCCCACAGGGTCGAAGCCCGCCAAGCTATGGGCTCCAAAAGCCTCCAACAAGCCCATGGGCTTCGACCAGGAAGCCTTCGGAGGCCCACGCTGCCAAAGCCCAGGAAGCCTTCGGAGGCCCATGCTGCCGAAGCCCAAGAAGCCTTCGGAGGCCCACACTGTCAAAGCTTCGGCCCAAGAGCAAGCCTCGATGGGCCAGGTCAAAGCCCACGCTGTCAAAGCTTCGGCCCAAGGAGCAAGCCTCAATGGGCCTGGCCGAAGCCCACGCTACCGAAGCTTCGGCCCGAGGAGCAAGCCCGACGGGCCAGGCCTAAGCTCACGCTACCGAACCTTCAGCCCGAGGAGTGGGCCTCGACGGGCCTGGCCGAAGCCCACCTCGCCAGAGATAGAGTTGGGCACGTTTCCAGCTCAATCTTTATCTCTATCTGGCCGGATTAATAGTAGATTAGATTAGAGTTAACCCTCTATAAATAGAGAGGCCTGGACGGTGTGGAGACCCCCCCAACACAAACCAAACCAAAGCCATGCTTTGATCGTACCTTTACTTTTACCTTTACTTTCCCGTACCTCTTCGTGGGTTTCCTGGAAGCCCTCCGTCCGCCACTACAGAACAGTGGTAAGCCTTGGTACTTTGCCCGTGAAGTCCCCGTTAATCTATGTAACAGATTGCTATCGCATTGTTACTTCGCCTGTGAAGTATCCGCTAATCTGCGCAATAGATTGCTACCTTCGCTACCCGTGCAACACTTAGCAAAATTCGGTCCTCAGGCCGAATTGGTACTTCACACTCTTCGGTTGCAGGCTTCGCGCTTTCGGAGTCCTCTTCACCGAAGGTGTCTGGAGCTGAGAGATCGGTCCCGGAGGTCCCCAGGACACCCTTCGACGAGACCACAGGCTTCAACAATAGGCTTCGCCAGCAGACTTCGTCACCCCAAGCTTCGCCGAAACCATATTCCGCACCGGACGAAGTTGCATTCGTGCGTGGCCCTCGCGTCACTACTCTGTAATTCACTGCATCGGAGATATCGCACCGAACCCCGCTGTTCGGAGGTGAGCACTGCGTCTAGACCCGTTCGGAGTCCATCTTCGAACGGATCAGTCCGAGTGCCGAAACACCCTTCGGTGGAGTACTTCGCACCAGACGCCGAAGTTTGCTATGTCGGAGATATCACGCCGAACCCCGCTGTTCGGAGGTGATCACTGCGTCCAGATCCATTCGGAGTCCATCTTCGACCAGATCAGTCCGAACGTCGAAGCACCCTTCGGTGGAGCACTTCGCACCATACTTCAAACCAGACGAGCTTCGACTGGTTTGTTGATTTTGTTCTATTTGATCTATCTCTTTCGGCTAATTGGATTATTTCTTGTAATCTGGTTGCCTGGCGACTCCACCCCCCTTATCACTATTAAGGGTAGTCGGAACGCGGCGTCGATGCCACGTCACGCTTAGGCCCATCCCTAAGTATCCGTGCACTTTTGGATTGTTGAACTGACCCAAGTGCGGGGACACATTTCCATGTCAACAAGAGCAATGAGTGCCCTAACTATGAGGTGTTGCTGTGTGACCTGACTACTCTGAAGTCTAGGTACACCGAGAGGGTTGATGATAGAGACGCTTTGGCCACTGGGCTTGAAAGCGCTCATCTGGAGCTGAAAGATGCTCATGCCACTGCTGTCGTACCTTATAGAGACTTCCCATCCCATTTAGCTGACCTAGCTGAGCTGAGAGCAAAGAGTGATGAGTAGTCAAGCGAGTTTGAGAGAGTTTGTGCTGAGTTGGAACAGACTAAGCTTGAGCTTGAGACATTTTCAGTTCCACCCACTGTCTGTGAGAACTGCTTGTCTCTGAGGATGGAGCTGATAAAAATGAAAGTTGAAAAGTCTGTTCAGGTCGATGGAGAGTGTGAGATATGCGTGTCTCAGGTGGAGGTGATAGCTTCCTTAAGAGAGGAGTTAGTTAATACTCAGAATGAGAACTCTTACCACTGTTAGATCCTGAGTTGAGTTAGTGTCAGAGAGCCTCAGCTCGGCATGATTATCCAGTAGTTCAAGAGGCAAGATGGGATTGGATTAGGTTACACCTACACCAAGGCTAACTTTGAGACTGTCTTAAGCCGTGAAGTAGAGTAGAGTAAGATTAATCAATAGCAGAGATATCCCAAGACTCACTTCACCGAGTATTTTCACGCTAGTCAGCCCAAGGATGGAGTGTAAGAACAACTTAAATCTCCATCCAAGAGGCATGTCTGGATCCTGAAGCACAAGAGCCTTCACACTTCTCTTGACTCCTATAGCGCTTAGATTTAATAAAACCCAGACTTTATTGAAATTCCATAGAAAATCAATAATCACAATATATTCATCACACGACGATGCACATACGTTAAACATTCGTGGCTCGTAGAGCACATTATTACACAAGTGTTAAAATAAAAGAAACTATGAAAATAATAAACTCGATGAACATCTTCTCCAGGGTCGCTTCCTTGACTAGGTCGCTACTCCAGACCATCCTCATCGTAGTACGCCTCTGAAGTGGTTTTTCCAACGGGTGAGTACAAACGTACTCAACAAGCCACCGAGAAATACAATAATAATGCAAGGTAATAACAAAGGGATGTAATGGCTTAAAATGCGGAAAAGTACATTTTTGTCTTGCAACCTTTCATGTGAGTCAGGTTTATTCATACAAAATATTTAAATCATGGATGATGCAACATCTTCTAACTCGAGGAGTAAAGTTAGCCCTCCTCACTCGACAGTCCTTACATGCCCAATCAATCATGCAACACTTCTCAAACATACACTAACTGTGGGATGTCACTCCACTCGCCCTTGACCGTGGGCTCAACTTTTTGAAAAGATTTAACTCTGATCAGAGGTGTACCACTGTACCCGCAAGGCACTCATTCCCGCACACCATAGTGTGTCCAATGACCCAAGTCACAAGAACTCACGTTGAAACCATTAGCATGAATCGCTCCAACTCAATGACACACACTATAGGTTTCGTTGGCGTGCCGGCGCACCGGACCAACATCGCGCCCCCTTTTGTGCCACATGACCCAAGCCACCCGCAGGTGCTTCTTGCCCCTCTCCACATAGTGCCTCGGGTTGGAATGACCCATACATCTAATTAAGACTTACCCACTAGACTTACCCGCAGACCGGTCCTTATAGTTCCCCGGGTGTGACTAACCAATGCCCTCACTTGCACCCGGAACCCACCATGCTAACTTATCAAACAAATTCCAAGACTAACAGAATACCAGGGGTGAGAGATATAGGGGATCATATATCAGAATCCAGGTACCTACGACTCGTTTTTAAGCCTATAGCGGTTGTGTCGATACATTGGACACTTCTAATATTAATAAGTATACCGGTGACAAGGAATTCAAGCTTGATAGCATGGATTGGGTTTACACATCAAGGTCGGGGATCCGATAAATATAATGTAGGGTTATTCATTTGACTAATGCAAATATAACCTATGAGTTTTAGCGATATTTAGTTAAAAATTAGATTCAATATGCTCAAAATGTGGTTGGTGACTTGCCTTGTTCAGCGAAAGTAGAAGGGTGAGCTTCAGGAAAATACTCTGACTCTTCAACGACATCGTAATCTTTACGGTACGGAAAACGAGAAATAACATTCAATTAAAACAATATGAAATCACAATACAAGCATATAGATTTTATTGGGCAAAGTTGAATAGAATAAAAATATAAAGCTTCTGAAATTAAAATGGAAATTTTTAGAGTTAATTAAGGGAGTTATGAATTTTTGAAGTTATAATATGATTTCTTCAACTTTTATTTTTAGTCCCAATTAAATAATGTAAAATTTTTAGTATAAACATATAAATTTTATTGGATAAACCTGAAGATAACAAGAAGACAAGTTTTCTGAAGTTGGAATGGTAATTTTTAGAGTTAGTTCCACGGAGTTATGAATTTTTGAAGTTAGAAAATGATTTCTTCAATTTTATTTTAATCCTAATTAAATAATATAAAATATCCAGTGTAAACATATAAATTTTATTGGATGAACATGAAGAGAATAAAAATATAAACTTTTTGAAATTTGAATGGTCAAATTTGGAGTTAATTTGAGCAAGATATGAATTTCTAAAGTTTAAATTAATTTCTGGAATTTATTTTAAATCCTAATTCAGCCTTCGGTCCACGGTGGATTGGGTTTATGAAACTGTGTTGTGAGCCGGTGGGCTTTAAGTGAAAATGAACGGTTGAGATCACTCGGTACCCCTTCGTTCAGATCAAGCAGCCAAGATTAAACCTCTTATGCGATTTAATTACAACCATTCGATCGTGATCGTGCGGTCGTGGTGAGATCCGACACGACATAGGGTGCGTCTTCTTCGGCGACGACCGATGATGGTGACGGGCCTAGCGGCGGTGGTGATGGCCAGAACGGCGAGCTAAAGCTAGAAATGGAATTAGGGCAACGAGGGGATCATGAGGGTACCGATGGGGTGGCTCGGGGTCGATGGGGCGAGGTCGGCGATGAGCGGAGTGGCGGTGAAGTCTCAGGTCCTCATCGGCGATGGGGTTCCGGCGGTGAGGGTCATGAGTGGAGTAGGGGCATAGGTCGGAGAGGCGACGACGGTCCTAAAGAGCGGGGCCGACGACAGCGAAGGCGAACTCCGGCGACAGCGAGCTGTGGCTGGAAGCATGATAGAGGGGCGGCACAAAAAAACACTAAGGCGCTTGATTTTGGCGAGGGAAGGCAATTGAGGGGTGTGCTGGTCGTGGTGTGCCGAGGGGTCCTTTTATAGTACTCCGGTGACGGTGAGCGGTGGCGCAAAAAGGGGAGCCGAAGGATTAAACCCATTTACGCCGGCGAGGTTTGACTCGGCTAATTGCTGCGCTCCGGGGCTTAACGGCGAGGGAATCCGAGGGTAATCAAGTGCGGGCATTATGGGGATTAACTTTTCGGCGTTAAGGGGGGCTTGGGACGACGGCAGAGGCGCTCGGGCATTACAGCGGTGCCTGGGATCTCGGCAGCGTGAGGTTGAAGACTACTGACAAGGCGGTCCACTGGTCAGCAAGAGTGAGAGGATGTGAGGGTTAATGGTCGGCACCGACAGGTGGGGCCGATGCTTGCGCTGAGAGGGGGTGGCTGACCGGTGGGCCTCTAGCTCGGGTGCGGGGCCGAGCGCACCGATAGGCAGGGCCCACTTGTTAGAGAGAGGGCGGCATGAGGGATGGGTTGGGCCGGCCAGGGAGAGAGAAAGGGAAGGGGAGCGGTCCAATACTGTTTAAATTCATTTCTGAATAAAAATAATTGCTGAAAATAGTTTAAAAATTCTAAGCTAGCAACAAAGGTTGGAAAAATTTGTAAAAATTCTCAGAATTGTATCTTAGTCTTAGGAACACAATATAATTTTTTCAGACCTTGGTTTGGACTATACCTCTAGATATTTACTTATTTGGACATTTTCAGCTTTAAAGAGAATCAAATTTAATTATTTCATGGGAAAATATATTTTGCTGAATTTACTTATCTGTGGAAAATTTGGGATGTTACAACTCCCTATTGGACCCTCTCACACCAAAGAACCAACACCCAAAACCACCAAGCCCAAGAGACCCAAGACTCAACCACATCCCAAGAAGCATGCCTATCATTGTTAGTTCTGTCAAAGAGAAGGGCATCTTGCGGAATTATGCTTTAGGAGGAAGTGGGTTGAGAGAGCAGAGAGATCTTTAGGTGGGTAGGAGCAGTTCTATCAGCAGGGTGGTAGACATAGAGTCCCTTGATGCGAAGAGAGGCTAGATGCTAGGGCGCGTCGTGTAGGTGGTGGTAGAGGAGATGGCTTTCGTGCCTGTGCTCCGGAGGGTGGTTTTTACCCTGGCAGAGCTCCAGGTCATTCTGGATACAGCTTTGGACCTCATGGCCGTGACTCTAGGTAGTACAAAGGACCGTGCTTTGATCCAGATTTTTTACACTTATTACTGCTTTCCTTCTTTTGAGTAGATGGCTCGACACTAGTTTAGCACTTTTGCTAAAACCGGTGTCGGACCATTTGCTCCTCCTAATGACAATTGATTTTGCAAGATCGAGGCTTGGAGGACATTTGGATCATGGATTCGGGATGCTCTCTCCACATGACAGGACATCGCAGATGGTTCTCTAGCCTCACTTCCTGAGCTCTAAGGAGTACATCACTTTTAGGAACAATGGTCAAGGGAAGGTACACGATTTTGGTTCAGTTCGGTTTTCTGAGCATTTCTCCTTGAAGAATGTTGCTTTGATTGGAAATTTGGGCTTTAATTTGTTTTCTGTTTCGCAACTTCTTGAGGAGGGCTTAGAGGTTCGTTTTTAGAAGGGCATATCTTCTATTGTTGATTCTAGAGGTTCTTTGGTTTGCTAGATCTTACCGTTCGGTAAGGTTTTTGGATTGATTTCTCTAGTTCTTTTTGCCCTTCTCGTTGTTTGATTGATGGATCCTCATTTGAGCTCTAGAGGTGGCATAGGAGGTTAAGTCATTTGAGCTTTGATTTGCTAGTCAGATTGAGTTCTATGGACCTCATCCGAGGATTGCCCAAGCTTAAGATAGAGAAGGATCTAGTTTGCCATCCCTTTCGTCATGTAATGTTGGTCTAGCTCGGGTACATTCAGTCGGTGGGAAGTGGTACGCGTTTGTGATAGTTGATGTTTTTTCTCGATTCTCGTGAGTTTTATTTTTGGAATCTAAGGATGAGGCTTTTCAGTTTGTTCATGATTAGATCCTAAAGCTGATGAATGAGAACAATGGTCAGATTCGAGCAATTTGCTTTGACAATGGTTTTGAGTTCAAGAATTCTCAGTTCGTCAGTTTTTGTAGTGATCAGGTTCTTGAGCACTAGTTTTTTGCCCCTTACACTGCCCCACAAAACTGCGTTGT
Source organism: Zizania palustris (assembly GCA_019279435.1). NCBI lineage: Eukaryota > Viridiplantae > Streptophyta > Magnoliopsida > Poales > Poaceae > Zizania > Zizania palustris. Next base: position 28,175,036 of record JAAALK010000289.1, on the reverse strand, counting down.
GGAATGAAAGAACCACACGCTAGTTGAGATGGCCAGGACGATGCTCGATGAGTATAGGACTCCTAGGCACTTTTGGGCTAAAGCTATGAACACAACTTGCTATCTAGCCAACCGCATTTTCTTAGAGCTTACCTAGGTAAGACATCATATGAGTTGTGGTTTGGCAGATAGCCCAAGGTGAGCTACTTAAGAGCGTTTGGCTGCATGTGCTTTGTGCTCAAGAAGAGAGGACATTTGGAAAGTTTGAGTCTCATTGCTAGGATGGAGTCTTTATTGGTTATGCTTTGCATTCTCGAGACTTCCATGTTTGGAACCTCAACTCCCAGCAGGTTGCCGAGACGTGTGAGGTTTCTTTCGATGAGTCCATGCCTTCGCTTACACCTTCTTTTGAGCTTTCTGGTGATGATGAGCTTGGAGAGTCCATCTTCGAGGAAGATGATGACACTCCCGCTATTGATGAGGGTGGTCCTTCTGCACAACCCGCAGACCACACACCTTTTGAGACTTCGATTGAGGATGAGAGCGGACCTCTAATCACTACTTCTACTTTGATCGAGCCCCCTCAGTCAAGTCTAGAGGTGCCAGCTACTGACTCCGATGACGTGACATCTGATCACCAAGGATCCCGAGCAGTTCAGCATGATCATCCCTCAGAGCTCATCATCGGTGATCTCACTTAGAGATCTTTGCATTCTTAGGCTGGTTCGCTTGCTGTGTTTGCTGAGTCTGCTTTTATTGCCACTTTTGAGTCTAGAGATGTTGCTCACGCTTAATCTAATGCAAATTGGATAAATATCATTCAAGAAGAGCTTGGAAATTTTGTTCACAATCGGGTTTGGACACTAGTTGAGCTGCCATCGAGATGCAACCCCGTAGGCACCAAGTAAGTGTTTAAGAACAAGCAAGGTGAATATCGGGGTTGTGGTGCGCAACAAAGCTCGATTAGTTTTCCAAGGTTTTTGCCACAAAAAGGGTATTGATTTTGAGGATATTTTCGTCCCTGTTTCCCATCTTGAGTCCATTCGCATACTTTTGGCATTCGCTGCTTCTAAAGGTTTTAAGCTTTTTCAAATGGATGTCAAGAGTGCTTTTTTTGAACGAGTATATAGAGGAGGTGGTCTATGTTAGGCAGACCCCAGTTTTGAAAACCCTAAGTTTCCTCGACATGTGTTTAAGTTGCAGAAAGTTTTATATGGTCTGAAGAAAGCCCCCATGGCTTGGTACGATCATTTAAAGAAGTTTTTGTTGGGAATGGCTTTGTGATGGGTTCTATGGACAAAACTCTTTTCTTGCTCAGAGATGGATCTAATTTCTTGATTGCTCAGATTTACATGGACGAAATTATTTTTGGTGGTTCTACTAATGTTCTTGTGTCCAAGTTTTCTAAGATGCACAACAAGTTTGAGATGAGCCTCATGGGTGAGCTCAAGTACTTTCTAAGGCTCCAGATCAAGCAGACAAACAATGACATCTTCATCCACCAGAGCAAGTACACGCGAGATATGCTGAAGAAGTTTGACTTCAGTGGAGAGATGAAGCCTCAGATGACCCCATGTGCACATCTGGGGGCCTGGACAAAGATGAGAGCAGCGTCAAGGTCAATGAGATAGAGTATCGAGGGATGATTGGATCGCTTCTGTAGCTGATAGATAGGAGCCATGCTGAAGAGCGTGAGCCTCATGGCTCCAGATGTGATGAGTCATTGTCAACGGTAGTCAAAGTGGACTGAAGAGAGGAGATGACCTACTGCGTCTGGGTCGCGTGTGACTCAGGTACACGGGCAACGAGCGACTATCGGGCAGAAGGGCCGCGAAGTCGGGCTGGCCCAATCCGGGTACATGGGCTAGGAGCAGCAAAGGATTCACTGGGCTGTATACCAAGATTGACTCAGGTACACGGGCGGTGAGTGATTGCCGGGCTGAGAGCTGCGGAATCGGGCCGGCCCAATCCGAGTACCTTGTGCAAAGTCGGTGGACGCTTTGTCAGTTTCGGCGCAAAACTGACAACCGCTGATCTCGCATCGGACTGTTCAGAGGCGAAGCCGTAGTCGCTACGAAAGCTCCGCTTCCGGATAAGTCATCTGTAAATAGGAGTTTACTATTTTGTCATTAGGCCCACAGTCAGTCAGTTGAGTCTGTAAAAATATAGTAAGGGCAGTTTGGTCTTTTCCTTTTATTTTAGCGTCTGTAAAAAACCCTAAGGGTCTGGTGGAATATTCCTAGGCTATTGGGCTGCCTATAAAAAGGGCCCCAATCCCTAGGGTTAGGTTACCCTTTTCTGAAATCACTTTACTAATCAAGAGTAGGTCACTTTTTGTTCATCTCTCCATGTGCTTCTTCTCGCGACCGCCGCCATCATTTCCCGCGAACTGCGTTTTTATCTCACAGGTTTCTGCTTGCCTCAATTTGCGCGTGTTTGTTTGCTGTTGCTTTCTGAGATCTTTGCGGAAACACTTGTTTATTCTCAAGATCTCTACTGTCTGCAAGGTTTCTGCTACCGAGTGCATTTATTTTACTGCATCTATTTTCTCGGTAGCCTCTGTTGTTCAATCGCACGGGCTAGCTGCAGACTAGGATCTATTGTTTTTATCTTCAGCTTGCTTACAACCGTTGTGTGGTTTTTTAGCCTGGTAGCTAGGTTCTGTGAGTCTCTGTTCTTGTGCATATAGACTGCAGGTAGTCATCATTTCTCCTATTTCTGACACTTTTCTGTGCTGGTACAAGTCTAGAAGATAGTTTTGTAGAAGCTAGTTTACTTTTGGTGGCGGGGTTCGATCTTATGTTTCGGTACAATTGTTTTTGCTTGAAGTCTTCACCAGGGGTAGGCTTCGCAGGTGTGGACGTGCCTTGCGAAGTCTGAACGCTTTTATTTCTGCAATTTGCTGTTATTCGAAGCTTGCTGGGCGAAGGTGCTCCGCACGTTATTTTTCTTCCCCGGAGTCTTGCTTAGGCTTCGTTGGGTTTTGAGCGAGGTGTTCTGCGAAGGTATCTACAAAGCTATGTCTTTCTGGTTTTGATTTCTGTAGCCTTCGAATATTCGAGGTGTGTACTTCGAAGCTATTTTTGTGCGAAGGGTGTCTGCACAGTATTTGCATCTCGAAGGTAGCTTCGCAGGCCAAGGGTACTTCGATTGTTTATGTGACCTTCGACAGTTGAGGAGCCATGCTGAATAGCATGGGCCTCATGGCTCCAGAAGTGATGAGTCATTGTCAACGATAGTCAAAGAGGACAGAAGAAGAGAGGAGATCTGCTGTGTCTGGGCCACGTGTGACTCAGGTACACGGGCAGCGAGCGACTGTCGGGCTGAGAGAGCTGCGAAGTCGGGCTGGCCCAATCCGGGTACATGGGCTAGGAGCAGCAGAAGACCCACTGGGCTGTTGACCAGGATTGACTCAGGTACACGGGCGGTGAGTGATTGCCGGGTTGAGAGAGCTGCGGAGTCGGGCCGGCCCAATCTGGGTACCTGGTGCAAAGTCGGTGGAGGCTTTGTCAGTTTTGGCGCAAAACTGACGACCATTGATCTTGTATCGGACTGTCCAGAAGAGAAGTCGTAGTCGCTACGAAATCTTAGCTTCCGGATAAGTCATCTGTAAATAGGAGTTTACTATTTTGTCCCTAGGCCCACAGTCAGTCAATTGAGTCTGTAAAAATATCCTAAGGGCAGTTTAGTCTTTTCCTTTATTTCAGCGTCTGTAAAAACCCTAAGGGGCTGGTAGAATATTCCTAGATATTGGGCAGCCTATAAATAGGGCCCCAATCCCTAGGGTTAGGTCACCCTTCCAGAATTCACTTTTTTAATCCATTGGGTCACTTTTATTCTCTTTGCTCCCTGCTCATTCTCCTGCGCGCCGCCAGCAACATTCCTATGTTCATCGTGAGTTTTTGATTCATCCTGGATCTGGTTTTTCTGCGTGCTATGATTCTTGTGTGCTGTGATTGAGTATATTTAATACTGCATCGTTTTGCGTGGCTGGAAGCTTTTCTCTTGTGCGAATGGCCTTCTCTGGATGCATCTGTTCTACGGGCTGAGGAGTACTAGTTGCAAGTAGTACTAGTTTCCTATAGCTAGAGTGTGCTAGTTTTCTAGCCTTGCTTTTTTCCTGCATAGCCTTTTTGATCGAGTAGACAGGCTACAAGATTTCTCTAGCTGTTCCTGGTGAAGCCCCCCTGTCTGTACGAAGTCTTTCAGCTCTGAGAAGCAGGCTTCGACCTGACATCTTCGAAGGCTTCGCTAGAACTTTTGACTCCGAACTCGAGCGATAAATCTTGCTTCGAAGTATGCTCTGTTCTAAGGTTTTGTTCTAGCATACTTCGGCACTTTTGCGAAGCATACTCCGACAAGCTTTGAAGTTAGCTTCGAAGCATGTCTATCTGGTAGACTTTGCTCGAAGTGTGTTTTCTGAGATCCTTCTGCTGCTGTCCTTTTCGAGGGTCACAGTTTGTGGGTTCAGAGCTTGTCATTCGAAGTTAGTCCTTGGTTCGAAGGTTACCATGCTAGTACTCATACCTCGATCAAGCTAGTTTCGAAGGTAGAGTGTAGGCTTCGTTTTGATCTTGCTGTCGTGTGTTGGACTTCGCTTCTCTTTCAAAGATTGCTTCTTCGTGAACTTTGTTCGAAGCTTTCTGTTCGAAGTTTAGGCTTCGAAGTACACTGTTCGAAGCAAGCTTCGATACTTTCATACTTTGCTTCGAAACATACTTCACTCTCTGCCACACTCGAACTAGGCTAGACTCAACAAACCTTCAGCACTTCATCGACAACCTTCACTAGACTTCGACAAGGGACTCCGAAGCAGGCTTCGACACTGTGAAGCAGGCTTCGACACTGCGAAGCAGGCTTAGACACAGCGAAGCAGGCTTTGCCAAGTTACGAACAAGAGACAAATTTGAACAGTAACTTCTCATCCATTCCATGTGTACTTAGATTATTTTATTGAGAAATTTGAGCTGCCATGTCTTGAATATTTTGTTTATCTGCCTGTATTGGTGTTTCTCTGTCTAGGACACCAGTCTTTTCTAGGATAGATACTTTTAGACTTATGCAATCTGTTCACGCTTTGCTGCTTAGTCTTTTGAGGTGCGTTGGATGTTGGGAGCAGGCCATAGATTTGAAAGAATTTTTAAGGTGCCCATTCACCCCCCTCTGGTCGCTACTTTCGGTCCTACAAGTGGTATCGGAGTCTGGTTAGGGTTTTTCCATACCTTAACCGGTTCTAAACCCCAGTAGTGATCATGACGTCTCTTGGCAAAGTCCCGTCCTTGGAAGCTTATGGCTATAACTATTGGAAGACTCGCATGCGAGCCTATCTTATGAGCTAAGGCTCGGACATCTGGGACATTTGCGTTCACGCTACGTTCGTTATATTGCCAGTTGCTGAGCATGGTACTCCTAGTATCATCGCACAACATCTGAACAATAGTAAGGCTGTGAACATATTGTTTTCTGGTTTAGGTCCCACTGAGTTTGAGCGTGTGAGCCATCTCTCCACTACGAGAGAGATTTGGGCTACCCTCAAGGCACACCATGAGGGAATAGCTCAGGTCAAGGCTCAGCTCTATCAGACCTACCGGCGTGAGTATGAGAATTTCACACAAAAGCCGGGCGAATCTGTTGAAGCGTTGTTTGGTCATTTTCAATCAATCATAAACAAGCTTCGGGACAACAAGGCTGAGGGTGCTCAGTTAGTCTCAGATCACGAGCAGACGCTCAAGGTTCTCCATACCTTGGACCCAAAGATCTAGGAGATCAAGGTATCCTCTATCATTGAGAGCACATCTTATGATACCTTGACCATTTCTGAGTTGTTTAGCAAGCTGAAGGCCACCGAGGTTGATATCTAGTTGAGATCAAATCTCGTTGGCTATGGATCAAAGTCTCTGGCCCTTGCTACACCTTCTGTTGATCCTTCTTCTGTGAGCTGTGCTGGGTTCTCCTTGATGTCTATCACTGAGGACCAGCTTGAGTCTTTGGGAGATGATGATTTGTGTCTTTTCAACAACCGGGTGCGTCGTGTTTCTGACAAAAGGATGTTCAAAAGACACGGCACGAAATCCGGGTGCTTTGAGTGTGGTGACCTAGGACACTTCATCGCCGACTGCCCCAAGCACAATGGCCATAAGAAGGGCACCGGTGGAGGCTTCCACCACTCCGGCAAGCACGACAGCTCCTCCTTCAACAAGGGCAAGCCAAAAACTAGATTCTTCAGAAAGGCCCTGAAGGACTACCGGCGTGAGAACAAGGAGCGCGACAAGGCCTTCTTCGTCGAGATGGAGAAGAGCTACTCCAAGCGGTCCATGTCTTCTTCCTCTTCATCAAGCTCAAGCGATGAGGAGATCGTCATCAGGAAGGGGAAGGACAAGGACGATCCGGTGGGTCTTTGCTTCATGGCTTTCGGGGACAGACCGAAGAGCCGCTCACATCAGCCCCGAAGATCCCGCGAGAGCTTCTTCTCAATGGCTCTTGGGAATAAGGAAAAGAAGAGCTCCTCCAATGACTCCGACGACGATGACAACGAAAAGGTATCATCTTATGAACGCAAAATCGTTGATTTACTTGAAAGCAATTGTCAGGAGTTAAAATATCAGGAAAACTGCTTAGGGGAGCTAAGAAGAGGATAGATGAGTTAGAGAGTGAGCTTGCCATGGCCAACAGCAAAATTGAGAGTCTATCTTCTTCCCCTTGCTCGGGTGATAGTAGTGAGTGCCCGAAGTGTGAGGTGCTTTTGTGTGACCTGTCGACTCTGAAGTCCAGGTACACATAAAGGGTTGATGAGAGGGACGCTTTGGCCACTGAGCTTGAAAGCGCTCAGCTGGAGCTGAAAGATGCTCAAGCCACTATCGTCGTGCCCTGTGCCGATTGCCCATCTCATCTAGCTAGTTTAGCTGAGCTAAAAGCCAAGGGCGATGAGCATTTGGGTGATTTGGAGAGAGTGAGAGCTGAGCTGGCGCAGACTAGGCTAGAGCTTGAGACACTGTCAGTTCCACCCACTGTCTGTGAGAACTGCCTGTCTCTTAGACTGGAGTTGATTAAGCTGAAAGCCGAGAAGTTTGTCCAAGTAGATAGCGAGTGTGAGACCTACTTGTCTCAGGTGGAGGTTCTAGCTTCCTTGAGAGAAGAGCTAGCTGATTTTCAGAATGAGAATTTTACCTTTGTTCTATCCTGAGTTGGATCAGTGCCCGAGAGCCACAGCTCGGCATGATGATCCAGCAGTTCAAGAGGCGGAATGGGTTTGGGGTAGGCTACACCTACACCAAGGCTGACTTTGAAAGTGCCATTAGCCGGGTAGTGGAGTGGAGTAAAATGACTCCTCAGCAGAGATACCCCAAGACTCACTCCATTGAGTCTTTCCAGGCTAGTCAGCCCAAGGATGGAGTCATCCATGAACAGCCCAAAGCTCCACCAAAGAAGCCCATCTAGGTTCCAAAGCCCAAACACCTCCACACTTCTCTTGACTCTCATCCAGGACCCTCTCAACCCAAGAAGACTACACCAAACACCACTAAGCCCAAGAATCCCAAGCCTCAACCACATCCCAAGAAGCCCACCTACCATTGTGAGTATTGTCAGAGAGAAGGGCATCTTGCGGAATTTTGCTTCAGGAGGAAGCGGGTTGAGAGAGCAGAGCGTGATCGTGGTGGTCAGGAGAAGTTCTACCAGCAGGGTGGTAGACTGTGTGTTCCTCGACACGGAGAGAGGCTGGAGGCCAGGCCGCGTCGTGTAGGTGGTGGTAGAGGAGACGTCTTTCATGCCCATGCTCCAGGTTGTGGTGTTCATTCCGGTAGAGCTCCAGGCCGTTTTGGCTACGGTCCTGGACCTCGTGGCCGAGGTTTTAGGCAGAACCATGGACACCGCCTTGAGTCGCGCTTTGGTCCAAACTCTTCTGATGGTTTTCGCTTTCCCTCTTTTGAGCAGATTGCTCGTCACTGGTTTAGTTCCTTTGCTAAACCTGGTGCCGGACCATTTGCTCCCCCTTACAACCACTGATTGTGCAGGATCGGGGACTGGAGGATGTTTGGATCATGGACTCAGGATGCTCTCGCCACATGATGGGACATCGCAGATGGTTCTCCAGTCTCACTCCCCCGAGCTCCAAAGAATACATCACGTTCGGGAACAGTGGTCAAGGGAAGGTAAGTGGCATCGACTCAATTCGCATTTCAGACCATTTCTCTTTGAAGAATGTTGCCTTGGTTAAAAATTTGAATTTTAATTTGATTTTTGTTTTGCAACTTCTTGAGGATGGTTTGGAAGTGCGTTTTAAGAAGGGCAATTCTTCTGTGTTTGATTCTAGAGGGTCTTTGATTTGCCAGATCTTGCCATTTGGCAAAGTTTTTCGAATTGACTTCTCTAGTTCTTTTGGCCCTTCTCGCTGTTTGATTGCTGGATCTTCTTCTGAGCTCTAGAAGTGGCATAGGAGGTTAGGTCATTTGAGTTTTGATCTGCTAATCAGGTTAAGCTCTATGGACCTCATCCGAGGATTGCCCAAGCTAAAAATGGAGAAAGATCTATTTTGTCATCCCTGTCGTCATGGGAAAATGGTTTCCGCTTCTCACTCACCTGTGACTCAGGTGATGACTTCGTATCCGGGCGAGTTGCTACATTTGGGCACTGTCGGTCCAGCTCGGGTACGCTTAGTCGGTGGGAAGTGGTACGCACTTGTGTTTGTTGATGACTTTTCTCGATTCTCGTGGGTTTTCTTTTTGGAGTCTAAGGATGAAACTTTTCAGTTTGTTCATGACCTGGTTTTGAAGCTGAAGAATGAGAACAATGGTCAGATGCGAGCAATTCGCTCCGACAACGGCTCTAAGTTCAAGAACTCTCAGTTCGTCAGCTTCTGTAGTGATCAGGGTCTTGACCATCAGTTTTCTGCTCCTTACACTCCCCCACAGAACGGCGTTGTGGAATGAAAGAACCACACGCTAGTCGAGATGGCCAGGACGATGCTCGATGAGCACAGGACTCCTAGGCGTTTTTGGGCTGAAGCCATGAACACGGCTTGCTATCTGGCCAACCGCATTTTTCTTCGAGCTTACTTAGGTAACACTTCATATGAGTTGCGGTTTGGCATATAGCCCAAGGTGAGTCACTTGCGAGCGTTTGGCTGCAAGTGCTTTGTGCTCAAGAAGGGAGGGCATTTGGACAAGTTCGAGTCTCGTTGCTGGGACGGAGTTTTTCTTGGCTACGCTTTACATTCTCGAGGCTTCCGTGTTTGGAACCTCGACTCCCAGCAGCTTGTCGAGACTTGTGAGGTTTCGTTTGATGAGTCTTTGCCTTCTTTGACTCCTTATTTTGAGATTTCTAGTGATGATGAGCTCGGAGAGTCCATCTTCAAGGAAGATGAGGATACTCCAGCTGCTGATGAGGGTGGGCCTTCTGCACCTCCTGCAGAGCCCACACCTTCTGAGACTTCGACTGAGGACGAGGGCAGACCTCTGATCACTTCTTCCACTTCGATCGAGCCCCCTCAATCGAGTCCAGAGGTGCCAGCTGCTCACTCTGGTGAGGTGACTTCAGATCACCAGGGATCCCGAGCAGTTCAGCGTGATCACCCCTCAGAGCTCATCATTGGTGATTTGACTGAGAGAACTTTGCGTTCATCTGGTACCTCTCTTGCTGTGTTTGTTGAATCTGCTTTTGTTGCATCTTTTGAGCCCAGAGACGTTTCTCATGCTCTTTCTGATTCTAATTGGATTAACGCTATGCAAGAAGAGCTTGAGAATTTTGTCCGTAATCAGGTTTGGACACTAGTTGAGCCGCCACCAGGATGCAACCCCATAGGCACCAAGTGGGTGTTCAAGAACAAACAAGGTGAAGATGGGGTTGTGGTGCGTAACAAAGCTCGACTAGTTGCCCAGGGTTTTTGCCAGAAGGAAGGTATTGATTTTGAAGAAACTTTTGCCCCTGTTGCCCGTCTTGAGTCCATTCGCATTCTTTTAGCTTTTGTCGTTTCGAAGGGTTTTAAGCTTTTTCAAATGGACGTCAAGAGTGCTTTTCTGAACGAGTATATAGAGGAGGAAGTGTATGTTAGGCAGACCCCCGGTTTTGAGAACCCTAAGTTTCCTCGACATGTTTTTAAGCTGCAGAAAGCTTTATACGGGTTGAAGCAAGCTCCCAGGGCTTGGTATGACCGGTTGAAGCAGTTTTTGTTGGGGAAGGGCTTTGTGATGGGTTCTGTGGATAAGACTCTCTTTTTGCTCAGAGTTGCTTCAGATTTCTTAGTTGCTCAGATTTACGTGGACGATATTATTTTTGGTGGTACTACTGATTCCCTTATGTCCAAGTTTTCTGAGCAGATGCACAATGAGTTTGAGATGAGCCTCATGGGTGAGCTCAAGTACTTCTTAGGGCTCCAGATCAAGCAGACCAAGGACGACACCTTCATCCACCAAGGTAAGTACACTCGTGACATGCTGAAAAAATTTGACTTTGGTGGAGAATTGAAGCCGCAGATCACCCCGATGGGCACATCTGGGGGTCTGGACAAGGATGAGAGTGGCGTCAAGGTCAACGAGAGGGAGTTTCGAGGGATGATCGGTTCGCTGCTGTACTTGACGGGAACAAGGCCGGACATACAGTTCGCCGTGGGACTTTGTGCGCGTTTCCAGTCTTCACCACGCGCGTCTCATCGGCAGGCTATCAAGCGCATCTTCAGGTATCTCACTTATGCGCCCGATCTCGGTCTTTACTATTCAGCATCATCATCTCTTGATTTATCTGGCTTTTTGGACGCTGACTTTGGTGGGTGCCGGTTGGATCGCAAGTCGACTTCCGGTACTTGCCAGTTTCTTGGTTCTTCTCTTGTCTCTTGGTCTTCTTGAAAGTAATCTGGAGTTGCTCTTTCGACCACTGAGGCTGAGTATGTAGCTGTTGCAAGCTGCTGCTCACAGTTGGTTTGGATGATTTCCACTCTGCGAGATTTTGGGTTGTTCTTTCCTACTAGGGTTCCTTTGTTTTGCGATAGCACTAGTGCTATTAGTGTAGGGAAAAACCCATGTCTCCATTCAAAAACCAAACATATTGATGTGCACTTTCACTTTCTGCAGGATCAATATGAGAAAGGTGTCATTGACCTTGTTCATGTTGATACCCATCATCAGTTGGCTGACATTTTCACCAAAACCCTAGATCAGTCTACTTTTGAGCATTTACGAGGGGATTTGGGTGTTGTGTATCCTTTCTAGGATATTTTGCGTCAGTTTTTCTTTCTTCTTTACTCTTTTCTTGAGTCTTTTTTGCGTGTGTTCTTATCATACATATTCACATATCACACTTTTGAGCTGCTTCTGTTATATGGTTGTATTGCTTTACTTATTCTAGCTGGTACATGCTTTTGAATACTTGTCAATGATCATGCTTTGGTTCAGTTCACTTGATATGTCTGATATCTGTCATATGCATGGCTTTTATGCTTTAAAATTGAAAAATGATCACCATTGCTTCTGGTAACTAGCATGCGTAGGCTGAATGTTCTTGCTATCTGTTACATGCCTTGTAGCTAGTTCCTGACTTAGATGCAAATATGCAACTTGGACATCTTTATGCTTTAAACATGGAAATGTGCTATAAAAATGATGAAAAATCAAGAAAATGAAAAGTCCATGCCTTTTTATCCATAACTTGCAAAGATCCAGGTGGGTTTGTTTTGTCGCATTGCATTGTTCTGGACTGCGTACCATAGCACTTTGGTATGAACTAGGACAGTGTAGTGTATGCCAAGACCAATGTCTTAAGCTTCTGATGGTCCAGTTCTGGCCTAGGCTTGACTTGGTCGGTCAGCATAAGGTTTGACATGCAAATAACCCCTGGCAACAATGAAAAAGGAAAAAGAAAAAGCCTAAAAATTGAAATGATAACCAGTTTGCTGAAGCACTTTGTTTTGGACAATGCTTGTCTTGGTAGATATCAGTTAGCTTCTACATCTCATGCTTTACCTTGCCTGTCAACTGGAAAATGTGGTGATGTTTTTTTTTGCAAAATATTGAAAAATGTGTGCTAATGACTTTCTTTAGATATCATCTGTTGCACTGATCATGCATTGCGTCTTAGACAGTATGTCTTTTGCTATACTTGTTAGATGTTGTAATTGCAGCCAATCATCTCTAAGAAGCATGCTTTCTACACTCCACCTGCACCCCAGTTGCATTCATTGCATTTCAGGGGGAGTCTGTGTCTCTTTTGAGTGCTTGATGAGTTCACTTGTCAACAAGGGGGAGAAATTTTGGGATAAGAGTTCAAGGGGGAGTTTTTGACTTTCTCTGGGATTTGTTTCAGGGGGAGTTTTTGTCATTACTCTTTTCATATCCTTGGTTATGTTTCTGAGATCGCACTCATTTTGAGCTTTTACATTTTGGTTAACCGTAATGACCACTTCTTGCTTTTTGTTTGGCTTTTGTTCATTAGGGTTAAACTTTTACTTTATTTTCTTCTTCTTTGTTTTCTTGTGCTTTGTTTTCGTGTTTCCACATGTGTTCGTAGGTACTGAAGAGCTGAAGAAGTGAAGTGTTGACAATGCACTCATCTAGGGGGAGATTGAGGAGCCATGCTGAATAGCATGGGCCTCATGGCTCTAGAAGTGATGAGTCATTGTCAACGATAGTCAAAGAGGAGAGAAGAAGAGAGGAGATCTGCTGTGTCTGGGCCGCGTGTGACTCAGGTACACGGGCAGCGAGCGACTGTCGGGCTGAGAGAGCTGCGAAGTCGGGCTGGCCCAATCCGGGTACATGGGCTAGGAGCAGCAGAAGACTCACCGGGTTGTTGACCAGGATTGACTCAGGTACATGGGCGGTGAGCGATTGCCAGGCTGAGAGAGCTGCGGAGTCGGGCCGACCCAATCCGGGTACCTAGTGCAAAGTCAGTGGAGGCTTTGTTAGTTTCGGCGCAAAACTGACGACCGCTGATCTTGTATCGGACTGTCCAGAAGAGAAGCCGTAGTCGCTACGAAAGCTTAGCTTCCGAATAAGTCATCTGTAAATAGGAGTTTACTATTTTGTCCCTAGGCCCACAGTCAGTCAGTTGAGTCTGTAAAAATATCCTAAGGGCAGTTTAGTCTTTTCCTTTATTTCAGTGTCTGTAAAAAACCCTAAGGGGCTGGTGGAATATTCCTAGCTATTGGGCAGCCTATAAATAGGGCCCCAATCCCTAGGGTTAGGTCACCCTTCCAGAATTCACTTTTTTAATCCATTGGGTCACTTTTATTCTCTTTGCTCCCTGCTCATTCTCCTGCGCGCCGCTAGGAACATTCCTATGTTCATCATGAGTTTTTGATTCATCCTGGATCTGGTTTTTCTGCGTGCTATGATTCTTGTGTGCTGTGATTGAGTATATTTAATACCGCATCGTTTTGCGTGGCTGGAAGCTTTTCTCTTGTGCGAATGGCCTTCTCTGGATGCATCTGTTCTACGGGCTGAGGCGTACTAGTTGCAAGTAGTACTAGTTTCCTGTAGCTACAGTGTGCTAGTTTTCTAGCCTTGCTTTTTTCCTGCATATCCTTTTTGATCGAGTAGACAGGCTACAAGATTTCTCTAGCTGTTCCTGGCGAAGCCCCCTGTCTGTACGAAGTCTTTCAGCTCTGAGAAGCAGGCTTCGACCTGACATCTTCGAAGGCTTCGCTAGAACTTTTGACTCCAAACTCGAGCAATAAATCTTGCTTCGAAGTATGCTCTGTTCTAAGGTTTTGTTCTAGCATACTTCGGCACTTTTGCGAAGCATACTTCGACAAGCTTCGAAGTTAGATTCGAAGCATGTCTCTCTGGTAGACTTTGCTCGAAGTGTGTTTTCTGAGATCCTTCTGCTGCTGTCCTTTTCGAGGGTCACAGTTTGTGGGTTCGGAGCTTGTCATTCGATGTTAATCCTTGGTTCGAAGGTTACCATGCTGGTACTCATACCTCGATCAAGCTAGTTTTGAAGGTAGAGTGTAGGCTTCGTTTTGATCTTGCTGCCGTGTGTTGGAATTCGCTTCTCTTTCGAAGATTGCTTCTCCGTGAACTTTGTTTGAAGCTTTCTGTTCGAAGTTTAGGCTTCGAAGTACACTGTTCGAAGCAAGCTTCGATACTTTCATACTTCGCTTCGAAGCATACTTTCTTGAACTTGGATTTGGTTGTCAATGCACTCATCAAGGGGGAGATTGAGAAACCAAGGGTTGGTTTCAGTGTTTTGTGATGAGTGATTGACAGGCTTTTTACCCTCTGTTCGAAGGGTACCTCCGAAGGGGGTTCGGAGGTTGTACCTCCGAAGTGTGTTCGGAGGTGGTTTCACCGAAGGGTGTTCGGTGTTTGCTTGCTGCAGCTGTTGCAGCGGAGTGTGCTCGTCGGAGGGGTCCGACAGTACGCGATGACTGGGTTCGTACCGTAGGCTTCGGTACTTTGGGCGGTACACCGGAGTGTGTGCCGGAGGTTGCTAACCCGGAGAGGTCTCCGGAGTACTGGATACACTTGTCTGTTTGTCTGTGGTGCGCAGGGACTTCGGAGGCGACGGACAAGGTTCGCAGCAGGTGAACCTGGGTCAAGCGGGAGGCTTGATGCCAGGGGAGCGGGGAGCTCCGTCACGGTGGCTGCGAAGGTGGTCCGGGTCGGTCCTCGGGTCGATACGTGCCAGGTGAAGGCAGAGAGTGCGGAGCGTGGCTCCGGCTGAAGGTACTCCGAGACAAAGTCCTCGGAAGTGAGGCACTTCGAAGGTACTCCGGATGGAGTGACTTCGGAGTTGGATGGAACAAGTCCTCTGCGGAGGCAAGGAGTTCGAAGTGTGCTCCGGAGGGAGACATTCGAAGGTACCCGACGAAGGTCTCAGAAGTCGAGGTGCATCGAAGGCATGGTCCGGGTGAGGCTCGTCGAGGAGTGTGCTCGGGGAGAGGCACTGCGACGAAGGGCTCATGGAATGCTTCATGCGGAGGCCTTGGACGAAGGAGGGACTTCGAAGGGTGGTACTCCAAAGGTGGGGCTTCGGAGGGTGGAAGGCTTCGGAGCAAGGCTAGCTCCGGAGCAAGGTTGACTTGTGGTGCTTCGGCCTGCATGGCTTCGGTACACGGACTGACGGAGTTCGAGCTGGGAGTAGCTGCGAAGCCGTGGTGGTCCACTCCGGAGGTGTTGGTGCGAAGGCCCAAGGGCTTTGACGGCTTCGGCTCAAAACCGTCAGTGTATCGGAGACTGACTTCGGTGGAGCGAAGGCCATCTGGCTTCAGGCTTCTCACCGAAGCTACCGCACCCTCGCGTGCGTAGGGAGGATTCCAGAAGGTCAAAGACTGCAAAGGCTGACACTGTCCCCTCTGCAAAGCTGACAGAGAAGCCTCCAGAATAAAGGTGGACTACCTTTTGTACCCCTTAGTTCTGTAGAGTCAAATCCTTTGTAAACCCTAGGGGTAAAGTAGTCAATTCCTTTGGGTGAACTGTGGGCTATAAATATGGAGGCTCGGTAGGTAACATTTAACACTTTGAGCATTTACTGTTGAGCTCCTGTAGCCACACACTTCGATTTTAATACATCCAGAGAGTTCATTTTCTGTGTTCCTTGTTCAAGCGGCGAAGCCCTGTTTCCTGTGCTTTTGCTTGAGCTCGCTTTGCATACCTCGCCTGTAGTAGTGCACCGAAGCCTATTGAGGCGAAGGTTGTTTTTCGTGCGAGGTGTGTTTTGTCAGTGTGCATTTGCTCTGTGTAACAGGAGGCGTGACCTCGCTGCTTACTAGCGAAGCCCTGATTGTTGCCCGTTTTGCTTCTTGTGTCGAAGCCCCTAGTGTAGTCTGTTTGTGTGCGTGTAGACCTTCGTGTACGAAGCTCAGCACCAGTTGCTGCTGCCAAGTACTTGGTCGAAGTCCTCAGAGGGCTGTCCACTCTTGCGAAGGGTGAAGTGTGAAGCCTGCTCGAAGCACCTTGTGTGCGGAGCCTGCACTGACTAAGCAGAGTAGATTTCCGAGGGTTGTAAGTGGAGCGAAGTCTTCTTGGCTTCGAACTTTTGCTCCTCCGAAGCCTGTGTTCGAAGGTGTCGAAGTACCTCCGAACCAGACCTTCGAAGGTAGTGTTCGAAGCCTGTTCCGCAGAAGACAGAACTGAAACCGAAGGCTTGTTTTTAGCCAGAAATTTTAAAAGCTCCCATTCACCCCCCCTCTGGTCGCCGTTTCCGGTCCAACAATTGGTATCAGAGCGGGTTAAGATCACCAGTTGACCTTAACCGGTTTTGTGATCTGTTGGCGACATGGATAGAGGCAGTAAAATTCCTCTGTTCGATGGGACAGATTTCGCATACTGGAAGGTGCGCATGGAGGCTTACTTGTTAAGCCAAGGAAATGCAATTTGGGAGATTGTGGACTCACAATACTCCATCCCTGAGACTCGCACCTCTTAGACTGAGAAGGATCAGTATAATGCCAATTCCAAGGCAAGAAATATACTGTTCATCGGTTTGAGTAGAAGTGAGTTCGATAGGGTGCAGCACCTTAGGACTGCTAGGGAGATTTGGACAACGCTCACTGTCTTTCATGAGGGCTCTACTCAGATTAAGGCCAGGCGCCAAAGCACCTACAATCAACAGTATCAGCTGTTTGTGCAGGCACCTGGTGAATCTATAGATGACATGTTTTCTCGCTTTGACGCGATAGTGAGTAACTTGCGATCCAACGGGTCACTTGCTTACAGTGATCATGATAGGGCTATCAAGCTTCTCTATGCTCTTGACCGTAGCATATGGGAAGTAAAGATATCCAGCATTGAGGAGTCCGCAGGATATGACACTTTGACCTGCGATGAACTCTTTAGCAAGCTGAAGTCCACAGAGATTGCCAAGGCATCTCTTGCTGTGCACAGAAGCTCTTTGCCACAGCCATTGGCATTGGTTTCTAGCACTAGCCGTGGCACCACTGCAGAACCAAGCACATCTGGTACTTGTGTTTTTGCAGATGGTTTTGCTTTGTCCTCCCTGGTCTCCGTCACAAAGGAGCAGGTGGACACTCTAGCTGATGATGAGCTTGCTCTCATTTCCCGGAGGTTCACCCGTTTTCATCATGAGAGACAGGATCAGAGGAGAAGTGGTTTTGGTGGTTGTTTTGAATGCGGTGACACTTCTCACATCAAGGCGAATTGCCCTAAGCTCAAAAAGAGAGATGAGAGTGAGCGCCCCAAATACCACAAAAAGGAGAGGAAGCCTTTTGTGAAGGGCAAGCGCGGCAAGATGGCTAAGAAAGTAGCCAAGGCCGCTTCCAGAGCCTTTGTTGCTGCTCTCAGCGACATCGACACATCCTCAACTGAGGAGTCGAGCTCTGAGGAGGAGGAGTCCCCAAAGAAGGAGGACAAGAAGGACAAGAAGGGACGTGACTTCACCGGCCTTTGCTTCATGGCCGACAGCGATCACAGCGGCGATGAGCTTGACTCATCTGAGGTAAACCTATCATCTGACCAGCTACTAATTAAATTAGATGAGCTGAATGAAGTAGTGCTTGGTCAGGATAGATTACTTGTGCAAGCCGCTAGAGAAAGAAAAGACCTTAGACTTAGGCTAGAAAATATTTCTACTGAATATGCCATGCTTAAGTCTAAGTTTGATGATGCTGAATGTGAGTCCTGTTCTGTTGTCATGAGTGAGCTTGCTCAGTTGCGTTCTGTTCATGCTCAAACTCTTTCTGAGCTTGAGACTACACAGAAGCAGCTTTTGGAGGTGGATTCTAGACCTCATGATGTTATTGATTGCATGAACAACTCTTTATTACGCGAAAGCATTAATTTACGTGATAAGCATGTTCATGATTTAGAGGCTAGATTGGAAAGGGCCGGTAGTTCTAAGGATGTGCAGCCTGTGTGTGACACATGCATTACCCTTAAGGACCAGCTAGGCACTGTTAGAGAGCGAGCTGAAAACCTCATGTCAGAAAATGAATACCTTCTTTCCGTGGTAAACAAATGTACTGAGGGGAAGGGTAGGATGGATTTGCTCTTGGCCAAAACCAAGTTGTGTGCTGACAGAGCAGGGGTAGCTCTAGGTTTGGGTTTTGAGAGGATACCTTCAGACAGTAAGACCAAAACTGTTTTTACCTCTCCCACCACCCTAGAGAAAGAGAGAGCTCTGTTGGACACCCCATCAGCCAAAAAGCCTACCCATCCACCAAAGAAAACCACCCCTCCTGTCAAGAAAAATCCTCCCAAGAAAACCACTCAGAAGAAACCCAAGGAGCCTGTGAGAGTTGCTCCTGTGACCCATGAGAGTGCCCCCAGGAGAGTGTTTCATTGTTCCTATTTTCAGCGGGCGGGTCATTTGGTTGGGTTCTGTTTTCGTCGCATCAAGGATGAGCGACGCGCACAGGCGATGAGTTACCAGGACATGCATTACCCATCTTTAGGTATGCATGAGTCTGAGATGTACTATCGTCCTGCTTTTGAGGCTCCTCGTGCTTCTCGGAGAGGTTTTGCTCCTCGAGGTGTTCACCATGTTCCATATGGTGGTAGACCTCGGGCTAGCAGATTTGTACCTCGTCAGAGTAGGAGACCTCGACATGTTGTTCTTTCACAGCATGTAGGTAGACCTCGCACTTTGCATCATTCTGATTGTTATGTGCGTAGACCGTCTGCTTTTACTGTGCCTACTACTCGTGTCACTCAGTGCTGGATGCCTCGTCATTATTTTACTCACCCCAGCACTGAGCGATCGAGACGTTCTTATCATGTGTAGGCGACAGATCGAGGCTTGGAGGGCACGTGGATCATGGACTCCGGTTGTTCGCGCCACATGACCGGAGATGCAGCTTGGTTCTCCAGCCTCACCTCAACCAAGCAAAGGGAACATATCACCTTCAGAAACAATCGAAGGAGTAGAGTGAAAGGTAAAGGTGTGGTAAGAATTAACGCGAACTTCACTCTCAAAGATGTTGCTTTGGTTGAGAACCTGGGATACAATTTGCTGTCTGTATCTCAGTTGCTTGATGAGGGCTTCGAAGTGCGATTCCATCGCGATACTTCGCAAGTGCTCAATTCTGATGGCGTTGTGGTGTGTAAGATCTTTAGAGTTGGGAGAGTTTTTGGAGCTGATTTTTCAGAGTCATCTGGTTCTTCTCATTGTCTTGTTGCTCATTCAACTTCTGAGCTGTGGAAGTGGCATAGGAGACTAGGGCATATGAGCTTTGAGTTGCTTGCTCGACTGAGCGCCCTAGGTCTGATCCGAGGATTGCCCAAGCTCAAGTTTGAGAAGAATTTAGTTTGCGCTCCTTGTCGACATGGAAAAATGATTGCCGCTTCGCACTCGCCAGTCACCACAGTGATGACTGAACAACCCGGAGAACTTCTCCATATGGACACTGTAGGTCCTTCTCGGGTCAGTTCTTTAGGCGGCAAGTGGTATGTATTAGTCATTGTCGATGATTTCTCTCGCTACTCTTGGGTCTTCTTTCTTGCCAGCAAGGATGAAGTGTTTTCACACTTTCGGAGCTTGGCTTTGAGACTTTTCACTGAACTCCCTGGTGCATTAAAATTCATTCGAAGTGATAATGGCACTGAGTTCAAAAACAGTCTCTTTGTTGACTTTTGCATGGAGCATGGCATAGAACATCAATTCTCTGCTCCGCGGGTTCCTCAACAGAACGGTGTTGTTGAGAGGAAAAACCGCACTTTGGTTGAGATGGCTAGGACGATGCTTGATGAGCATAGGACTCCTAGAAAATTCTGGGCTGAGGCCATGAACACTGCTTGCTACATCTCAAACCGAATTTTCTTGCGCTCAATTTTAAATTTGACATCTTATGAACTGCGTTTTGGGAGACAGCCCAAGGTTACTCATCTTCGAGTTTTTGGCTGTCGCTGCTTTATCCTAAAACATGGTAACTTGGATAAATTTGAGTCGCGCTCTTCTGACGGGATCTTTTTGGGTTATACTACACATGGTCATTCTTATCGTGTTTATAACTTGGAGACTAACACTGTCATCGAGTCATGTGATGTGACTTTTGATGAATCAACCCCCTCTGTTAGTTCTGCATTTGAACAGGCAAATGAACACGACATGGAACAAACCTTATTCGAAGAAGAAGATCCCGGAGAATTCGAGGATGAACCCCTACCACCCTCGACATCGACCCCCGAAGCTGACCCCGCTTCAACTACTTCGGCACGAGGTCCCGAAACAACTACCTCAACATCGGTCATCTTGGACCACTCCAACACACAAGTTGAGGGGGAGACTGCATCCCGCCGCGAGGCTCCACACCATGTTCAAAGGATGCACCCTCCTGAGCAGATCATTGGTGAGCTTGATCAAAGGGTAACACGTTCTCACGCTCATTTCACTAATGCTGCTTTTGTTGCTTCTTTCGAGCCCTTAGATGTTAGTCATGCACTTTCTGATTCTAGTTGGATCAATGCCATGCATGAGGAACTTGAAAATTTTGAGAGAAACCAAGTCTGGACTTTAGTTGATCCTCCACCTAATGTTCATTTCATTGGAACAAAATGGATTTTCAAAAATAAACAAGGGGAGGATGGGACTATAGTTAGAAACAAGACTAGACTTGTAGCTCAGGGCTTTTCTCAACTAGAAGGGATTGATTTTACTGAAACTTTTGCATCTGTTGCTCGCCTTGAGGCCATTAGGATTTTGCTTGCCTTTGCGACATCCCGGGGATTCAAACTCTATCAAATGGATGTCAAAAGTGCTTTTCTTAATGGCTTCATAGGTGAAGATGTTTATGTAAAACAACCCCCTGGTTTTGAAAACCCCAAGTACCCACATAAAGTCCTTAAACTTCATAAGGCTCTTTATGGACTCAAGCAGGCCCCTCGGGCTTGGTATGATAGACTTAAGTCTTTTCTGCTTGAGCGAGGGTATTTGATGGGCTCTGTTGACAAAACTTTGTTTACTCTCAAACATGGCAAAGATTTCCTCCTAGTTCAGATTTATGTGGATGATATCATCTTTGGTGGCTCTTCTCATGCTTTGGTTGCCGAGTTTGCAGATACCATGAGCAGGGAATTTGAAATGTCGATGATGGGTGAACTCACCTTCTTCCTTGGTTTGCAAATCAAGCAAAGCAAACAAGGTACATTTGTCCACCAGACAAAGTACACCAAGGACCTGCTCAAGAAGTTCGACATGTCCGACGCGAAGCCCCTCGCCACTCCAATGGCTACATCTGTAGCATTGGACCCTGACGAAGATGGAGAAGCCGTAGATCAGAAGGAGTTCCGAAGCATGATCGGCTCCCTCCTCTACTTGACTGCCACGAGGCCGGACATACACTTCGCAGTGTGTCTGTGCGCTCGTTTTCAGGCTTCACCACGAGCTTCGCACCGCCGAGCGGTAAAGCGCATCTTAAGGTATCTCAAACACACCCTTGAATTTGGCATATGGTATTCAGCATCTTCATCTTTATGTCTTCGAGGTTATTCTGATGCGGACTTTGCTGGGTGTAGAATTGATAGGAAGAGTACCTCTGGTACTTGTCATTTTCTGGGTACGTCACTGGTTTGCTGGTCTTCCCGCAAACAGTCTAGTGTTGCACAATCGACGGCTGAGGCCGAATATGTTGCTGCAGCTAGCTGTTGCTCTCAGATTTTGTGGATGGTTTCCACTTTGCGGGATTTCGGGTTAGATTATAAGAGTGTTCCACTTTTTTGTGATAACACTAGTGCTATTTGTATTGCAAACAACCCGGTTCAGCACTCCAGAACCAAACACATTGATGTACGGTATCACTTTCTCAGAGATCACAATGAGAGGGTGATATTGAACTTCAATATGTTGATACCCAACACCAGCTTGCCGACATTTTTACAAAACCCCTCGATGCTTCTCGATTTGCTTACTTGCGTGGGGAACTTGGCATTTGTCACCCTTACGGCATTTTGTGAGGGGGAGCTGTTTTAGATGGATATGCCTTTGTCTAATTGTGTTGAAATTGCATTTACATATTTTGCACTTATATGCCTGCTTATAATTCATGAAATCATGTCAGCTCAGCTCTTGTTAATTCATCTGGAACATTCATGTGCATGATGTTTTATTTTCAAAATCAAACCATGCTCACTGCTTAGTCTTGAATCTAGCATGTTTAGGCAGGATTGCTTTTGGCTATCTTTTATCTGCTTGATAGCAAGACTATGTTCATTGGATGCTCAAAAATGCAACTTGGAAAATTGTTCTCATTTTCATGGATACTCATAAATGCCAAAAAATTGGTTCAATTCAAAAACTCCATGATTTGCTTGCTTTAAGTTAAAAGATCCAGGTGGGTTTGTTTGTCGCACTACCCTATTCTAGACTGCTTACCATTGCACATTGGTCTGAACTGGAATAGTGTAGTGTTTGCCAAAATCATTGCCTTAAGCTTCTTATGGCCTTCATGCCTAGGCTTGGCCTGATTGGAAAGTATAAGGTGGACAACCAAATAACCCCTGGCACTTAGAAAAGAACAACAAAATTCATTGATTATCAAGTTTGCTTTTCAAGCTCCATTTGAACTAGACTTGTCTGTCTAGAGTAGAAATTGACTAGCTTTGTGCAGTCCTTGCTCTTACTTGTCTAGTTTCTTTGACTAAGTGGTGATGTTTTTTATTTCAAAAATTGATCAAATCACATGCTTCATCATGCTTTTAGAGAATATTAATTTGAGTTGAGCCCATGATCATTGATGTTACTGTTGGCATATTTTTGCTTCATATGTCTTTGTTATTCTGCTCAATTCGAAGCTTTGCATCTTTTACATGATCCTTGATGCTTGCATTGCCAAAGGGGGAGAAATTCCGAAGAGATTTGCTTCGTTCTCTGCCGCAAGGGGTATAACTCTCAAGGGGGAGATCATTTGGCATAAAGGGGGAGATGGTTCTTTATTGCCAAAAAGGAAAATTTATCTCAGGGGGAGATTTTATTGCCAAAGGGGCTTTTTACTCTTTTGAAAGAGGGGGAAGAAAATTCTTTTATCAAGTGACATGTTTTGGCTCTTTTCTGAGTTTTTATGGTCACTTGTGTGCTGAAAGTTTTTAAATTTTCTTGAACTTGGATTTGGTTGTCAATGCACTCATCAAGGGGGAGATTGAGAAACCAAGGGTTGGTTTCAATGTTTTGTGATGAGTGATTGACAGGCTTTTTACCCTCTGTTCGAAGGGTACCTCCGAAGGGGGTTCGGAGGTTGTACCTCCGAAGTGTGTTCGGAGGTGGTTTCACCGAAGGGTGTTTGGTGTTTGCTTGCTGCAGCTGTTGCAGCGGAGTGTGCTCGTCGGAGGGGTCCGACAGTACGCGATGACTGGGTTCGTACCGTAGGCTTCGGTACTTTGGGCGGTACACCGGGGTGTGTGCCGGAGGTTGCTAACCCGGAGAGGTCTCCGGAGTACTGGATACACTTGTCTGTTTGTCTGTGGTGCGCAGGGACTTCGGAGGCGACGGACAAGGTTCGCAGCAGGTGAACCTGGGTCAATCGGGAGGCTTGATGCCAGGGGAGCGGGGAGCTCCGTCACGGTGGTTGCGAAGGTGGTCCGGGTCGGTCCTCGGGTCGAGACGTGCCAGGTGAAGGCAGAGAGTGCGGAGCGTGGCTCCGGCTGAAGGTACTCCGAGACAAAGTCCTCGGAAGTGAGGCACTTCGAAGGTACTCCGGATGGAGTGACTTCGGAGTTGGATGGAACAAGTCCTCTGCTGAGGCAAGGAGTTCGAAGTGTGCTCCGGAGGGAGACATTCGAAGGTACCCGACGAAGGTCTCAGAAGTCGAGGTGCATCGAAGGCATGGTCCGGGTGAGGCTCGTCGAGGAGTGTGCTCGGGGAGAGGCACTGCGACGAAGGGCTCATGGAATGCTTCATGCGGAGGCCTTGGACGAAGGAGGGACTTCGAAGGGTGGTACTCCGAAGGTGGGGCTTCGGAGGGTGGAAGGCTTCGGAGCAAGGCTAGCTCCGGAGCAAGGTTGACTTGTGGTGCTTCGGCCTGCATGGCTTCGGTACACGGACTGACGGAGTTCGAGCTGGGAGTAGCTGCGAAGCCGTGGTGGTCCACTCCGGAGGTGTTGGTGCGAAGGCCCAAGGGCTTTGACGGCTTCGGCTCAAAACCATCAGTGTATCGGAGACTGACTTCGGTGGAGCGAAGGCCATCTGGCTTCAGGCTTCTCACCGAAGCTACCGCACCCTCGCGTGCGTAGGGAGGATTCCAGAAGGTCAAAGACTGCAAAGGCTGACACTGTCTGTTCTGTAAAAGGCTGACACTGTCCCCTCTGCAAAGCTGACAGAGAAGCCTCCAGAATAAAGGTGGACTACCTTTTGTACCCCTTAGTTCTGTAGAGTCAAATCCTTTGTAAACCCTAGGGGTAAAGTAGTCAATTCCTTTGGGTGAACTGTGGGCTATAAATATGGAGGCTCGGTAGGTAACATTTAACACTTTGAGCATTTACTGTTGAGCTCCTGTAGCCACACACTTCGATTTTAATACATCCAGAGAGTTCATTTTCTGTGTTCCTTGTTCAAGCGGCGAAGCCCTGTTTCCTGTGCTTTTGCTTGAGCTCGCTTTGCATACCTCGCCTGTAGTAGTGCACCGAAGCTTATTGAGGCGAAGGTTGTTTTTCGTGCGAGGTGTGTTTTGTCAGTGTGCATTCGCTCTGTGTAACAGGAGGCGTGACCTCGCTGCTTACTAGCGAAGCCCTGATTGTTGCCCGTTTTGCTTCTTGTGTCGAAGCCCCTAGTGTAGTCTGTTTGTGTGCGTGTAGACCTTCGTGTACGAAGCTCAGCACCAGTTGCTGCTGCCAAGTACTTGGTCGAAGTCCTCAGAGGGTTGTCCACTCTTGCGAAGGGTGAAGTGTGAAGCCTGCTCGAAGCACCTTGTGTGCGGAGCCTGCACTGACTAAGCAGAGTAGATTTCCGAGGGTTGTAAGTGGAGCGAAGTCTTCTTGGCTTCGAACTTTTGCTCCTCCGAAGCCTGTGTTCGAAGGTGTCGAAGTACCTCCGAACCAGACCTTCGAAGGTAGTGTTCGAAGCCTGTTCCGCAGAAGACAGAACTGAAACCGAAGGCTTGTTTTTAGCCAGAAATTTTAAAAGCTCCCATTCACCCCCCCTCTGGTCGCCGTTTCCGGTCCAACAGTTTCGAAGCTAGCTTCACTGTCTATACCTTCGCTCAAATAGCCTCGAAGCACATTCCTACTCTACATCCACAAGCTTCGGAACTACATACTTCGAACCGGCTTCGACAACTACAAGCTTCGCACAAACACTCTAAACCAGCTTCGACTCCATCAGCCTTCGCCTGACAACTTCAAAGCAGGCTTCGACACTGCATACCTCGAAGCAGGCTTCGACACTGCATACCTCGAAGCAGGCTTCGTCATCTACAGGCTTCGCACCGTACAGGCTTCGTGAAGTTTCGAACAGGAGACAAACTTTGCACAGTAACCTTCCATCTCTTTTCGCATGCACTAAGATTAATTGATGTGATGGTTTATTTCTGTGAACCTTGATCTTCCCATGGTTTAAATGCTTTGTTATTCTTCCTATTAGCACTGTGTTGGTGTTTCTTTGTCTTGGACACTGGTCGCTTATAGGCTAGATACTTTTAGGCTTTGATGATCTGTTCACATTTGCTTGCTATGTTTTTTGAGGTGTGTTGGGTGTTGGGAGCAAGCCATTGATTCGAAAGAATTTTTAGGCGCCCATTCACCCCCCCTCTGGTCGCTACTTTCGGTCCTACAATAGCGACGAGACCGGACATTTAGTTCACCGTGGGATTGTGCGTGCGCTTCCTGTCTTCACCACACACATCTCATTGGTAGGCTGTCAAACGCATTTTCACGTACCTTACCTATGCACCTGATCTCGGTCTTTACTATTCTGAATCATCATCTCATGAGTTATTTGTATTTTTCGATGTTGATTTTGGTGGGTGTAGGCTAGCTCGCAAGTCAACTTCTGGTACTTGCTAGTTTCTCGGTTCTTATTTTGTTTCTTGGTCTTCTTGAAAACAATCTGGAGTTGTGCTTTCTACTACTGAGGCTAAGTACGTAGCTGCTTCTCATAGTTGGTTTGAATGATTTCCACTTTGAAATATTTTGGGTTGTCTTTCCATGCTAGAGTGCCTTTGTTTTGTGACAGCACCAGCGCGATTAGTGTAGGGAAAAACCCATGTTTTCATTCAAAAACCAAAAATATTAATGTGCTCTTTCACTTTCTAAGGGATCAATATGACAAAAATGTCATTGACCGTCTTCATGTTGATACCCATCATTAGTTAGCTGACATTCTTACCAAACCCTTGGATCAGTCTACGTTTGAGCATTTGCGAGGCGATTTGGGAGTTGTGTATCCATTGTAGGATATTTTGAGTCTTTTCTTTCTTCTTTACTTTTTATTTGAGTATTTTTCTATGAGTTCATATCATACACATTCATATATCCACACTTTGAGCTTGCTTCTGTTATATGATTAAACTGCTTTACTCATTCTTGCTAATATATGCTTTTTAATACCCGTCGATGATCATGCGTTGTTTCAGTTCACATGATATATCTGATTTCTGTCATATGCATGGCTTTTATATTTTAAAAACTAAAAACATGATCATCATTGCTTCTAGTAACTAGCATGTGTAGGCTGAATGCTTTTGCTATCTTTTACATGTTTAATAGCAATGTCCTTTACTTAGATGCAGATATGCAACTTGGACATATATATGCTTTAACATGGAAAATATACTGTAAATGATAAAAATCATAAAAATGAAAAATCCATGCCTTTTATGCTTAGGTGAAAAGATCCAGGTGGGTTTGTTGTGTCGCAATGCATTGTTCTGGACTGCTTACCATAGCACTTTGGTATGAACTAGGACATTGTAATGTATGCCAAGACCAATGTCTTAAGCTTCTGATGGTCCATTTCTGTCCTAGGCTTGACTTGGTTGGTTATCATAAGGTTGACATGCAAATAACCCTTGAAAAAAATGAAAAAGGAAAAGAAAAAGCCTGAAAATTAAAAAGATAACAAGTTTGTTGAAGCTCTTAGTTGTGGACAATGCTTATCTTGGTAGATATCAGCTAGCCTTTGCATTTCATGCTTTACCTTGCCTGTCTGCTAGATAATGTGGTGATGCTTTTATTTCAAAAATCTAAAAATGTGTGCTAATGATTTTCTTTGGATATCTTCTATTGCACTGATCATACCATAAGTCTTAGATAGTATTTTGTGCTATACTTTCTAGATGTTGTAATTGCACTCAATCATATCTGAGAAGCATGCTTTTTACACTCCACTTGCACCCAGTTGCATTCATTGCATATTTTGAGGGGGGAGCTACATTTCAGGAGGAGTTTGAGTTTGTGTCTCTTTTGAGTGCATTTAGACTCACATGATGAGTCTAGTTATCAACAATGGGAAGAAATTTTGGGTTACTTGATCTTAAAAGAAGATTTTTGAGGGAGTTTTTGGCTTTCTTTTGATTTGTTTCAGGGGGATTTTTAGTCTCTTTTGCCTTTACTCTTTGGATATCCTTATTGATAATTCAGATATTGCACTCGTTTGAGTTTTTTGTTTGAAATTTTTGTTGATTTCTTTTTTGTTTAACCATAATGACCATTTTTTGGCTTTTGGTCATTAAGGTGTTTTGGCTTTCTTGTGTTTTGTTTTTTGTGTTTCCACATGTTTTGAAGGTTACAAAGTGTTTATGAAGAGGGTGTTGATAATGCACTCATCAAGGGGGAGATTGAGGAGCCATGTCGAAGATCATGGGCGTCATGGCTCCAAAAGTGATGAGTGATTGTCAACGGAAGTCAAAGTGAAGAGAGAAGAGGTGAAGAGGAGAAGAGACCTGTCATGTTTTGGGCCGCGTGTGACTCAGGTACATGGGCATCGAGTGACTGCCGGGCAGAGGGGCCACGGAGTCGAGCTGGCCCAATCCGGGTACATGGGCCAGGAACGGCATGGGATCCACTGGTCAATTGACCGGGTTTGACTCAGGTAAACGGGTGGCGAGCGATTGCCAGGCTGAGGGAGACGTGAAATCTGGCCGGCCCAATCCGTGTACCTGGTGCGAAAACAGCGTACACTTTGTCGGTTTCAGTGCAAAACCGACGCCCCAATCTGGAACGCTCATCGGAGATCTGACGGTCCTTAAGCTTCGTAGCTCCGCGTTAGGACAAGCTATCTGTAGATAGGATTTTACTATTTTACTCGTTGGGCCCGCAGTTTTATTTTTGCGTTTGTGTGTATTTTACCCTAGGGGTAATTTGGTCTTTTCAAGTTTTTGAACTACCTATAAAAGGTCTTGTATTCCTAGGGTTTCCACCAACTCACCAAATTGAAAAAATCAGAGTTCAAACATTTTGTTTCACACCCATATTCATTTGGCTGTCTTCTTCCTCCCTGGATTCATCGCCGCCATTATCGAGGAATTCGTTTTCCACGCACAGACTTCTGTTGGCCTCTCAGTTTTTCTTCTCCCCACGCATGTAAGCCAGCTGGAGGACTTGTTTTTATTTTCTTGGTTGAAAATTGGGCGCCACCAGCTACTTTCCTCCTGCAGTCTATGTTACGCCCAGATTTAATAAAATCGAGACTTTATTGAGTTTCCATAGAAAATCAATAGATACAAGACGTTCATCACACGACTGCGTACAATACGCCAATCAAAGATGGTTCGTAGACCATATTATTACAAAAGAGTTAAATAAAATAGAAACTAGGAAAATAAATCCTCTAGATGAATGCCTTCTTCCAGTCTCATGCCTTGACTAGGTCGCTACTCCAGACCGTCCTCCTCCTCGTAGTACGCTACCTCTAGTGTGGTGAGTCAACGGGGGTGAGTACATTCGTACTCAGCAAGCCATAGAAATGCAATTATAATGCAAGGTAATAACAAGGAAGGTAGTGGCTCATGTTTGCGGAAAAGCAAATTTGTAAGGCATTTAATGTAATCAGGTTTATTAGTACAGAAGATTAAACATGATTAAATGCATCATCTTCTAACTCAAAGGGTACAGTCAGCCCACCCTCGCTCAACAGTCCTTACATGCCATGAATCATACCATCGTTCATACAAAAGTAAACTAACTACGGTGAACATTGCCCAACCCGCCCTTGATTGTGGGCTCGGCTTTTTGAAAAGATTATACTCTAATCAGAGGTGTACTACTATACCCACAAGGCACTCATTCCCGCACACCAGAGTGTGTCGTGATGACATCACGTCACCCCAAAAAAACTCATGCCAAAACCTTTAGCATGGAACGCACCAATTCGATAACACCCTCTTATAGGTTTCATACGGTGCCCCGACGCGTTGAGCCAACACCGTACCCCCCTTGAGCCTTGTCGGTACAAGACACCCGCAGTTGTCACTTGCCCCCTCCACTATGGTGCTTCAAGTTGGGACACTCCATACCTCCAGTTAGGATTTACCCACTAGACTTGTGGTTAGTACGAGTTTGTTTTGCAACAGATCCCACAGACCGGTCCTTATAGTGCCCCGGGTGCTACCAACCAATGCCCTAGCTTGTACCCAGAACCCACCATACTTAACATAACCCAACTCCAACAGAATTCCAGAGACGAGAAATAACGATGAAATCATATAATAGAATCCAATATAATAGAAATAACGATGAAATCATATAACGACTCGTTCTTTTATCCTATAGCAATTGTGTCAATACATTGGACACTATCTAATATAATATTAAAAGTGACAAGGAGTTTAGGCTCAATAAGCGTGGCTTGGGTTTGCACAACAAGGACAGGGATCTAATAAATATATTGTAGGGCTTGTAATTAAACTAATGCAATGATAACCCTATGAGTTATAGCGGTAATTATGAAAAATGGGCTCAATTATGATCAACTTGGGGTTTGTGACTTGCCTTATTCAGCAAATGGTGAAGGTGGAACCTCGGGATAGAACTCCGGATCCTCGACTGCGTCATAGTCTTCCCGATACGACAAATAAACATAACATTCAATATAAACAATCCAAAATCACAATATAAGCATATAGGTTTTGGTTGGATTAAAACAAGGGAAATAAAGCCTTAAATCTTCTGAAATTATTATTAAAATTGTTGAGGTAAATTTTTATGGAGTTATGGATTTTTCTAAAAATAATTATGAATTTACCCTAAAGTGTTTTTAATCCCCTATTAAATAAAAATAAAATGTTTAAAATAGACCTACTGTTTTATTGCATAAATGTGAAGAGAATAAAAAGATAAAATTTTCAGAATTTGAATGGTCAAATTTGGAGTTAAATTGAGCAAGTTATGAATTTTTGAAGTTTAAACATTTTTTTGAATTTTTATTTAAACTAAAAAGAGTCCCTCGTCCACGGTGAACCAGGTTCACCGTGAACCCATGACTGTGCGCGTGGGTCGGCGGGGAGTAAGTGGAATCCAATGGCCCAGAACGCACGATACCCCTTCAGCACGGATCAAGGGCCCAGATTAAATCCCGAGGGGATTTAATATGCGCCGCTCGATCGTGATCATGTGGCCAAGACTGTCTGGCACGCACGCGGCACGGGGGAGGCTGAAGACTTCGTCCCTGACTCCAGCGGCGTCACGACGAGCAATTCCCGGTGATGGCGAGGGCTACCGGCATGGCCACAAGCAGAAACGGAAAAAGGGGAACACGGGGAGCACCTAGGTACCGGGGATGGCGGCGAAAGACGACCGGTGGTGATCGGCGACGAGAAGGGGGCGACGGGCTCCTCAGGTTCGATGGAGATGGCGAGTTCCGGCAGTCTTCTGGGTCAATGGAGATGTGGCTGAGGACGGTGTAGGACCGAAAGTAGCGACCAGAGGGGGGGTGAATGGGCGCCTTAAAATTCTTTCGAATCAATGGCCTGCTTCCAATACCCAACACACCTCAACAGACTACGCAGTAGAAAATAAACAGAAGGCCTAAGTCTAAAGGTTTCTAACCTAGAAGCAACTGATGATAAACAGTGTAAATCTAAAGTAGCGCAACTAGGCAGATGAACAAGATGTAACAGGCCTAAAACTTCTCAATGAAATGATCTAAGTATGTGTAAGAAGAAAAGAAAGTTACTGTCCAAATTTGTCTCCTGTTCGGAACTTGGCGAAGCCCCCTTCGCACGTCGAGGTCTGCTGCGGAGGTTGGTGACAGAGCCTGTCCGAGATGCCGAAGATGTCACGGTCTAGCCTAGTTCGAAGTGGTAAGATGCAAAGTGTGCTTCGGAGCGAAGTATAAAAAATGCCGGAGCCTGGTTCGAAGTATGTACTTCGAAGTCAAGGCTTCGAACACAGCTTCGAACTAAGATCTTCGGAACAAAGTGACAGAGTCGGAGCCTGCTTCGAAGTATGCACTTCGAAGACAAAACTTCGAACACAACTTTGAACCGAGAGCTTCAGAGCAAAACCTTCGAACAGAAAGCTTCGAACACAACACACAAAATGACAACCTTCGAACAAAGAAGCGAAGTCTGTCACGCGACAGAAAATCAAGTCCGAAGCCTACACTCTATCTTCGAACAGGGAAAGCTTCGGAAGGAGAATCGAAGGCTGACACGCCACAAAGAAATCCAAGCGAAGTCTATCAGAAAAGACAAGCTTCGAACCCTACTTCGAAACCTACCGAAGTGTGGACTTCGAACAGCTAGATTCGGAGTATGTAGTTCGAAGTATGCGATGCTGTCCGTTCACAAGAATACTTTGAAGCTTATCAACACAGACCGTACACCGAAAATCGAAGATTGAGCGAAGCCTTCGAAGATGCTAAGTCGAAGCCTGTCTCACAGAGCTGAGGGGCTTCAAACAGAGAAAGACTTCGCCAGAGACAGCCAGAAAAGGTAATAGACCCTGTCAGCTTCGATCAAAAAGCTGTGCAGTAGAAGGTGAAAAGCTGCACAGTACACTGTAGCTGCAGGGAAGTAGTACTACTTGCAACAGCAAGAACTAGTACTACTAGAATGAAGAACACACCCAGCCGAAGCCTCCAAAGCCTCAAAAATCACGGGAAAACTTGCTATGCTAATGAAATGAAGCCATTTAAAACCTTTGCAGATGCAGCACACAACGAAATAGAGCATTTACTGCAACATTAAAAGCAAGGGATTAAACACAGGGGCAAACTCTCCCTGGCGGCGCAAGCAAGGAGTAAAGAGGAGAGAGACAAAGCAAGAGACAAAAAGTGACCCAAATAGTGGATTTGATTTCAGCACAAAGGGGTAGTCCAAACCCTAGGGATTGGGGTCCTATTTATAGGCAGCCCAACACTAGGAATATTCTACCAGCCCCTTAGGGTTTTTACAGACTCAAAAATAAAGGAAAAGACTCTACTGCCCTTAGGAATTTTTACAGACACAACTGACTGACTGTGGGCCTAGAGTTATAGATGACATATCCGGAAGCTAAGTTTTCGTAGCGACTACGGCTTCTCTTCTGGACAGTCGGATACAGAATCAATGGTTGTCAGTTTTACGCCGAAACTGACAAAGCCTCCACCGGCTTTGCACCAGGTACCCAGATTGGGCCGGCCCGACTCTACAGCTCTCTCAGCCCGGCAATCGCTCACCGCCCGTGTACCTGAGTCAGTCCTGGTCAACAGCCCAGTGGGTCTTCTACTGCTTCTGGCCCATGCACCCGGATTGGGCCAGCCCGACTTCGCAGCCTCCTCTGCCCGACAGTCGCTCGCTGCCCGTGTACCTGAGTCACACGCGGCCCATGAAACAGCAGATCTCCTCTATTCTTCAGTCCTCTTTGACTATCGTTGACAATGACTCATCACTTCTAGAGCCATGAGGCCCACGCTATTCAGCATGGCTCCTCAGACGGGACGACGACACTGGTCCTGTTGATGCCGTCGGTGAGGGCGGCGGGGCTCTATGGCGTTGGCGAGGAGCTGCCAGAGCCGGAACAGAGATGCGGCGGTTTTTGGCATCACAACGCGTCGGGAGAGCATGGCCAGAGCTAGAAACGGGTGGCCGGTGCTGCGGTGAGGCCGGGGGTACTTATAGGGGGTCGTCGACGTAGGAAAGGAAAGCTCATCGGAGGAAACCGAGAGGGATTCCAAAAATACTCCGGTGAGCTTCCATACGCACGGATACCTACCATATGCGCTAAAAATGCGTGGGCTATAGGGGGAAATCGATCACCAGCGATTGGGGGAAAAGATCCTGGGCTCCATTCAATGATTGGCGGCGGCCGGCGGCGGAAAATGGAAAGGGGGTAGCCAATTTGGAAAGGGGGGTTTCCATCGGGGAAGATAGACCCGACAGGTGGCCCCCACCTATCGGTCAGTGAGCGCAAGGGAACGGTGCCGACAAGTGGGCCCAAGCGGTCAGCGGGTGAGGGGGTGGCTGGTGTGGCTGCCAAGAGGGGCCAGTGGGGGGCACGCATGGAGGAGAGAGGGAGGGGCCCGCCGACAGGCGGGTCCCACCCATCAGTGAGCGCGACGCTGGACTGGGCCGGGCTGGAGGCGATTTGTGGGTTGCGGCCCAAAAGCATTTAAATTACCTTTGTCAATTAAAATAAAGCCATAAATTTATTTATTTGCTTAGAGCTTGAAGCATAGTTGCTAAAAATTTGTAAAAATTCTCAAAAATACTTCTTGGCTTATAGATTTCACCAAAATTTTATTAGCTTTAAATTTGAATTATTTCTCCAGGTTTTGTTTTGTTTGTGTACTTTTCTATTTTTTTCTATTAAAATAATTCTTTTTAATCTAGAAATTTTATTTTCCCCATTTTCATTTTCCTTTGGAATTTTGGGATGTTACAGTCTGCCTGCTTCTCGTATGGCATGCCCGAGTTGAGGAAGCTGTCGTGTGCTGGTTTTCTGCGTGTGGAGCTATTGCCCCTATTCTTCGTCAGGATCTCTTGTGCTGCTCTTTTCTTGGTAACTGCATAGCGCGCGTGAGGAAGCAGCAAGGCGTTGTAGGTCCGAGAGTACCGATCAGAGAGGGGGTGAATGGGCGCCTCAAAACTTTGTTCGAATCGATGGCCTTCTCCCAACACCCAACGCACGTCAAGAGATAACCAAAATCTCAGACCAAAAACCACAGATGTAAATAGTGCTATCACTCTCATCTCCAATATGATGTGATGCGACAGTCTCAGAGATTATAAGCACTAAAAACAATCTAGCCTAAAAATGACCGGTGATCTAATCAAAAGACATAAACAAAGTCCTTAAAGGCATATTAAGTTCACTCACAGATCAAATAATTATTCCATCAGGAAAAACATCCATAGTACACAAGCAGATTATCAAGTATGAGTAAACCCAATATTTAACGCATTTAATCTAGACAAAATAAACGCAGTGAATAAAATGTACTTGCAGTAAACAGGAATCAAGAGAAAAGATTACTGTTTATGGTTGTTCATCGTTGTGTGTAAACTGCACAGCGCCAAGTAGTGTATGGCCTCATGCGTTTGCTGTGCTGGGCACGTTCTGCAATAACACAAAAAAATATGAAGAACTGAATTAAAAATCAGCAATGTGTTAGCACAACAATCAAGGAAAAATAGTTGATTAAAACAAAACAGTGTAAACTCACACACTGGCTTCAGATGAAACAAAAGACTGAACACTGTGCTGACACGCCAAACGAAAATTAAAACTGGCTTCCGATGTATACTGTGCAACAATGAAAAATTGAAAACTTCCCTGTAGAGAGTATCTCCCTACCACATTTCCTGCTGACTTGCTCCGGCGCTTGCAGTCCGCACTCCACGCTACACGCTCGCTGTGATGAGTAAATGCGCCAACTAGTGCCAAACTCCTCCTGATAGAAAACCAGCGAACATGAGTTTTTCAAGAAAACTGGCAGTGGTTTTTTCAGGGAATCAGTGAAAACCAGCGGTACATAGGAGAGAGGAGGACCAGCCGTAGCCAAATCTAAAGAACGGTGCGGTGGCGTCGAAGGTAGAAGTAACAGTGGAACAAAATTTCTAGAACTCAGATATTTTCCATAAAGTGAGTTAGAAACCTAGGGGGGATACAAGCCCATTTTATAGGAAGCCCATTAAATGGGAAAAGAAAGATTTACCCCTAGGGTAATTTTACACAGACGCAAAAATAAACATGCAGGCCCAATGGGCAAAATAGTAAAGTCCTAAACTAAAGGTAACTTGTCCTGATGTGGAGCTTTCGTAGCAGCTACGGCT
This sequence comes from Zizania palustris, assembly GCA_019279435.1. NCBI lineage: Eukaryota > Viridiplantae > Streptophyta > Magnoliopsida > Poales > Poaceae > Zizania > Zizania palustris. The sequence continues at coordinate 28,139,998 of JAAALK010000289.1, read as the reverse complement.
TCGCTTCAGGACCGTCTGATCTCTGATGGGCAGTCTGGATAGTTGCGTCGGTTTTACGCTGAAACCAACAAAGCGTCCGCTGTCTTCGCACAGGGTACCTGGATTGGGCCAACCCGATTCCGCGGCTCAGCCCGACAATCGCTCGCCACCCATTTACCTAGGTCAAACCTGGTCAACATACCAGCGGATCCCCTGTTGTTCCATGCCCATGTACCTGGATTGGGCCAGCCCAACTCCACGGCCCCTCTGCCTGGCAGTCGCTCGCCGCCCGTATACCTGAGTCACACGTGGCCCAAGACACGAAAGGTCTCAACTCCTCTTCATCTCCTCTCTCTTCATTGTTGACTTCCGTTGACAATCACTCATCACTTCTAGAGCCATGAGGCCCATGATCTTCAACATGACTCCTCAATCTCCCCCTTGATGAGTGCATTGTCAATACCCTCTTCATCATCGCTTTGTAACCTGCAAAATATGTGGAAACACGAAAAACAAAAACACAAGAGAATAGAAAGAAGTAAATAAAATAAAGGTTTAACCTTAATGACTAAAACCCAAATAAAAGCCATAAAACGGTCATTATGGTTAAACAAAAATAAAAACTCAAACGAGTGCAATCTCTGAATTATCAACAAGGATATTCACAGAGTAAAGACAAGAGAGACTAAAACTCCCCCTGAAACAAATCCCACAGAAAGCTAAAACTCCCCCTAAAGTCTTCTAAACGATCAAGTAACCCAAGATTTCTGCCCCTTGTTGACAATTGGACTAAACAAGTGAGACTAAATGCACTCAAAAGAGACATAAACTCAAACTCCCCCTAAAATGTAGCCCCCCTCAAAATATGCAATGAATGCAACTAGGGTGCAAAAGGAGTGTAAAAAGCATGCTTCTCAGATATGATTGACTGCGATTACAACATCTAGCAAGTATAACACATAAATATTGTCTAAGACACATAGCATGATCAGTGCAATAGATGATACCCAAAGAAAGTCATTAGCATGCATTTTTATATTTTTGCAAATAAAAGCATAACCACATTTTCTAGTCGACAAGCAAGATAAAACATGAGATGCAAAAACTAGCAGATATCTACTAAGATAAGCATTGTCTAGAACAAATAGCCTCAGCAAACTTGTTATCTTTTTTATTTTCAGCCTTTTTCTTTTCCTTTTTCATTTTTGCCAGGGGTTATTTGCATTTTAACCTTATGCTAACCGACCAAGTCAAGCCTAGTCCAGAATAGGACCATCAGAAGCTTAAGACGTTGGTCTTAGCATACATTACACTGTCCTAGTTCGTACCAAAGTGCTATGGTAAGTAGTCGAGAACACTGCAATGCGACACAACAAGCCCACTTGGATCTTTTCAATTAAGCATAAAAGGCATGGATTTTTCATTTTTCTGATTTTTATCATTTTATAGCATATTTTCCATGTTAAAGAATATAGATGTCCAAGTTGTATATCTACATCTAAGTAACGAACTAGCTACCAGGCATGTAAAAGATAGCAAAAGCATTCAGCCTATACATGCTAGTTACAAGAAGCATTGGTGATAATTTTTTCAATTTTAAAGCATAAAAGCCATGCATATGACAAATATTAGATATATCATGTGAACTGAAGCAAAGCATGATCATCGACAAGTATTTCAAAGACATGTACTAGCTAGAATAAGTAAGGCAATTCAATCATATAACAGAAGCAATCTCAAAGTGTGATATATGAATATGCATGATATGAACTCACGCGAAAAGACTCAATAAAAGAGTAAAAAAGAAAGAAAAGACTCAAAATATCCTAAAAAGGATACACAACTCCCAAATCCCCTCGCAAACGCTCAAATGTAGACTGATCTAGGGGTTTGGTGAGAATGTCAGCCAACTGATGATGGGTATCAACATGAACAAGGTCAATGACACCTTTCTCATATTGATCCCTCAGAAAGTGAAAGTGCACATCAATATGTTTGGTTTTTGAATGAAGACATGGGTTTTTCTCTATACTAATCGTGCTGGTGCTATCACGAAACAAAGGTACTCTAGTAGGAAAAGACAACCGAAAATCTTTCAAAGTGAAAATCATACAAACCAACTGTGAGCAGCAGCAACATACTTAGCCTCTGTGGTAAAAAGCGCAACTCCATATTGTTTTCGAGAAGACCAAGAAACAAGTGAAGAACCAAGAAACTGGCAAGTACCGGAAGTCAACTTGCGATCTAGCTAGCACCCACCAAAATCAGCGTTAGAAAAGCTAGATAACTCAAGAGATGATGATGTTGAATAGTAAAGAGAAAGATCAGGTGCATAGGTAAGGTACCTGAAAATGGGCTTGACAGCCTGCCGATGAGATGCGCGTGGTGAAGACTAAAAGAGCGCGCACCATACCACGATGAACTGAATGTTTGGTCTCATCGTCGTCAGGTACAACAACGATCTGATCATCCCTCGATACTCTCTCTCTCTCGTTGACCTTTACGCCACTCTCGTCCTTGTCCAAGCCACAAGATGTGCCCATGGGGGTCATTTGAGGTTTCATCTCTCCACCGAAGTCGAACTTCTTTAGCATGTCCCGTGTGTATTTGCTCTGGTGGATGAAAATGTCATCATTGGTCTGCTTGATTTGGAGCCCTAAGAAGTACTTGAGTTCACCCATGAGGCTCATCTCGAACTCGCTGTGCATCTGCTCAGAAAACTTGGACCCAAGCTCATTAGTAGAACCACCAAAAATAATGTCGTCCACGTAAATCTGAGCAATTAAGAAATCAGTGCCAACTCTGAGCAAGAAAAGAGTTTTGTCCACAGAACCCATTACAAAGACATTCCCCAACAAAAACTGCTTTCAACGATCATACCAAGCCCTAGGGGCTTGCTCCAGACCATATAAAGCTTTCTGCAACTTGAAAACATGTCGAGGAAACTTAGGGTTTTCAAAACTGGGGCCTGCCTAACCTAGACCTCCTCCTCTATGTACTCATTCAGAAAAACACTCTTGACATCCATTTGAAAAAGCTTTAAACCTTTAGAAGTAGCGAATACCAAAAGTATGTGAATGGACTTAAGACGGGCAATAGGGGTGAAAGTCTCCTCAAAATCAATACCCTCTTTCTGGCAAAAACTCTGGGCAACTAATCGAGCTTTATTACGCACCACAACCCCATCTTCACCTTGCTTGTTCTTAAATACCCACTTGGTGCCTATGGTGTTTCATACAGGAGGCAGCTCAACTAGTGTCCAAACCCGATTGCGAACAAAATTTTCAAGCTCTTCTTGCTTGACATTTATCCAATTTGCATCAGATAAAGCATGAGTAACATCTCTAGGCTCAAAGGTGGCAACAAAAGAAGACTCGGCAAAAACAGCAAGTGAACCTTCCTGAGAACGCAGAGATCTCGTAGTGAGATCACCGATGATGAGCTCTGAGGGGTGATCACGCTGAACTGCTCGGGATCCTTGGTGATCAGATGTCACCTCACCGGAGTCAGTAGCTGGCACCTTTAGACTCAACTAAGGGGGCTCGATCGAAGTGGAAGCAGTGATCAGAGGTCCTCTCTCATCCTCAGTCGAAGTCTCAGAAGGTGTTGGGTCTGTAGGCCGTGTAGAAGGCCCACCCTCATCAACAGCAGGAGTCTCATCATCTTCCTCGAAGATGGACTCTCCAAGCTCATCATCACTAGAAAGCTCAAAAGAAAGAGTAAGCGAAGGCATGGACTCATCGAAAGAAACCTCGCACGTCTCGACAAGCTACTGGGAGTCGAGGTTCCAAACATGGAAGTCTCGAGAATGCAAAGCGTAACAAAGAAAAACTCCATCCCAGCAATGAGACTAAAACTTGTCCAAATGCCCTCCCTTCTTGAGCACAAAGCACTTGTAGCCAAACGCTCGCAAGTGGCTCACCTCGGGCTATCTGCCAAACCACAACTCATATGATGTCTTACCTAGGTATGCTCTAAGAACGATACGGTTGGCAAGATAGCAAGCTGTGTTCATAGCTTCAGTCCAAAAGCACCTAGGAGTCATATGCTCGTCGATCATCGTCCTGGCCATCTCGACCAGCGTGCGGTTCTTTTGTTCCACAACGTCATTCTGTGAGGGAGTGTAAGGAGTAGAAAACTGGTGCTCAAGACCCTAATCACTACAAAAGCTGATGAACTGAGAATTCCTGTACTCAGAACCGTTGTCGGAGCGAATTGCTCGCATCCGACCATTGTTCTCATTCTTCAGCTTCAGGATCAAATCATGAACAAACTGAAAAGCCTCATCCTTAGAATCTAGAAAGAAAACCCACGAGAATCGAGAAAAATTGTTACCAATCACAAGTGCATACCACTTCCCACCGAGAGAACATACCCGAGCTGGACCAACAGTGTCCATGTGTAACAGCTCTCCCGGGTACGAAGTCATCACCTAAGTCACAGGTGCGTGAGAAGCAGCAACCATCTTCCCATGACGACAGGGATGGCAAACTAGATCCTTCTCCTTCTTAAGCTTGGGCAATCCTCGAATGAGGTCCATAGAGCTCAATCTGACTAGCAAATCAAAGCTCAAATGACCTAACCTCCTATGCCACCTCTAGAGATCAGAAGAGGATCCAGCGATCAAACAACGAGAAGGGCCAAAAGAACTAGAGAAATCAATCCGAAAAACCTTACCGAAGGGTAAGATCTGGCAAACCAAAGATCCTCTAGAATCAACAACAAAAGACATGCCCTTCTTAAAACGAACCTGTAAACCCTCCTCAAGAAGTTGTGAAAGAGAGACCAAATTAAAACCCAAGTGTCCAACCAAAGCAACATTCTTTAAAGAGAAATGCTCAGAGATTCGAATTGAACAAATACCATGTACCTTCCCTTGACCATTGTTCCCGAATGTGATGTACTCCATGGAGTTCGGGGAAGTGAGGCTAGAGAACCATCTGTGATGTCCTGTCATGTGGTGAGAGCATCCCGAATCCATGATCCTTACATCCTCCAGGCCTCGATCTTGTAAAATCAATGGTCATAAGAGGGAGAAAATGGTCCAACACCCGGTTTAGCAAAATATCTAAACTAGTGTCGAGCCATCTGCTAAAAATAAGGAAAACAGAAAGAATCATAAGAGTTTGGACCAAAGCGCGGCTCAAAGTGTGGTCCTCTGTTCTGCCTAAAGTCATAGCCACGAGGTCCAAAGCTATATCCAGAATGACCTAGAGCTCTACCGGAGCGAAAACCACCCTCCGAAGCATGGGCACGAAAGTCGTCACCTCAACCACCACCTATACGACGCGCCCAGGCCTCTAGCCTCTCTCCGCGTCGAGGAACTCTCTATATACCACCCTACTGGTAGAACTGCTCCTGCCCACCTATAGCTCTCTTTGCTCTCTCAATCTGCTTCCTCCTGAAGCAGAACTCCGCAAGATGCCCATCTCTTTGACAAAACTCATAGTGATAGGTAGGTTTCTTGGGATGTGGTTGAGGCTTGGGTTTCTTGGGCTTAGTGGTGTTGGGTGTTGACTTTTTGGTGTGAGAGGGTCTAGGTAGAGATTCAAGAGAAGTATGGAGGTGCTTGGGCTTCGGGATCCAGATAGGCTTCTTGGGTGGAGCTTTAGGTTGTTCTAGGAACACTCCATCCTTGGGCTGACAGGCCTAAAAAGACTCAGTGGAGTGAGTCTTGGGATATCTCTACTCTAGAGTCATCTTACTCCACTCCACTGCACGACTCAGGGCACTCTCAAAGTCAGCCTTGGTGTAGGTGTAACCTACTCCAAACCCATCCTATCTCTTGAACTGTTGGATCATCATGCTGAGTTGCGGCTCTCTGGGATTCACCCAACTCAAGATTTGACGGATGTAAGAGTTCTCGTTCTGAGCATCAGCTAGCTCCTCTCTCAAGAAAGCTATGACCTCCACCTGAGACAAGTAGATCTCACACTCTCCATCAACTTGGTCAGACTTCAAAGCTTTCAGCTTGATCAGTTCCAACAGCAGAGACAAGTTGTTCTCAAAGACAGTGGGTGGAACTGACAATGTCTTGAGCTGAAGCTTAGTCCGCTCCAGCTCAGCTCTGACTCTCTCTAACTCGCCCAACTGCTCATCACTCTTGACTCTCAGCTCAGCTAAAACATCTAAATGGGATGGGCAGTCTCTATAGGGCATGATGACAGTGGCATGAGCATTTTTCAGCTCTAGCTGAGCGATTTCAAGCTTAGTGGCCAAAGCGTCTCTCTCATCAACCCTCTTTGTTTACCTGGACTTTAGAGTCGTTAGGTCACACAACAACACCACGTAGTTAGGGATCTCACTGCTCTTACCCAAGCAAGGGAAAGAAGATAGACTCTCAATCTTGCCACTGGTTATGGCAAGCTCACTCTCAAGCTCATCTATCCTCTTCTTAGCCCCTCTAAGTAGTTTCTCCTGATATTTTAACTCCTGACGGTTCTCTTCAAGTAATTCAATGACTTCTTGTTCATAGGAAGATACCTTCTCGTCGTCGTCGTCGGAGTTGTCGAGGGATCCCTTATCTTCCTTATCCCCAAGAGCCATTGAGCAGATGCTCTTGCGGGATCTTCGGCTGCGGTGCGAGTGGCTCATCGGCTTGTCCCCGAAGGCCATGAAACAGAGGTCCGCCGGATCATCCTTGTCCTTCCCCTTCTTGATCACGATCTCCTCATCGCTTGAGCTTGATGAAGAGGAAGAAGATGATGATCTCTTGGAGTAGCTTCTCTCAATCTCGGCGAAGAAGGCCTTGTCTCACTTCTTGTTCTTGCGCTGGTAGTCCTTCAGGGCCTTTCGAAAGAACCTAGTCACTAGCTTTCCCTTTGTGAAGGTGGAGTTGTCATGCTTGTTGGAGTCGTAGGAGCCACCGCCGGTTCTCTTCTTGTGTGTGTTCTGCTTGGGGCAGTTGGCGATGAAATGACCTAGATCACCACACTCAAAGAAGCCATGTTTTGTGCCATGTCATTTGAACATTATTTTATCATATACACGATGAACACGACTATTGAAAAGACAAAGGTCATCATCTCCTAGCAAATCCAATTGGTCCTCAGTGATAAACATCAAAGTGGACAAAGCACAACTCAAATCAGCAGGATCAGTAGAAGGCGTCGCATGGGCCAGGGTTTTTGATCCAAAACCAGTGAGATTTGTTCTCAACTGGATATCAACCTCTGAGGCCTTGAGCTTGTTGAAAAGCTATGCGACAATCAAGGTATCATAGGGTCCAAGGTATGAAAAACCTTGAGCACATGTTCATGATTTGAGACCAGTTGATCACGATCGGCCTTGTTAGCCCGAAGCTTGTTAATGATCGACTAAAAGTGACCAAACAAAGCTTCAATAGTCTCACTCGGCTTCTATGAGAAGTTTTCGTATTCTCGCCGGTAGATTGGATAGAGCCTAGACTTGACCTGAGCTGTCCCCTCATGGTGTGCCTGGAGGGTAGCCCAGATCTCCCGAGCACTATCGAGATGCTAACGCGCTCAAACTCATAGGTATCATAGGAAGCGCTCTCAACAATAGAGGATACTTTGATCTCCCAGATCTTAGGGTCCAAGGTATGAAGAACCTTGAGCGCCTGTTCATGATCTGAGACCAACTGATCACGATCTTCCTTGTTGACCCGAAGCTTGTTAATGATCGACTGAAAGCGACCAAACAAAGCTTCAACAGTCTCACCCGGCTTCTGTGAGAAGTTTTTGTATTCTCGCCGGTAAGTCTGATAGAGCATAGCCTTGACCTGAGTTGTCCCCTCATGGTGTGCCTAGAGGGTAGTCGAGATCTCCCGAGCACTATCGAGATGGCTAACGTGCTCAAACTCATTAGGACCTAAACCAGAAAATAGTATGTTCACTGCCTTGTTGTTCAGGTCATGCAGAGCGACTATCCTAGGAGTAGTACGCTCTATAGCTGGAAGCACAATAAAAGTAGCATGAACACACATGTCCCATATCCTTGAGATCTGGCTCAATAGATAGGCTCGCATGCGATTCTTCCAATAGTTGTATCCAAAAACCTCAAGGGACGGAACCTTCCAGAAGAGGTCATGATCGCTACCTTGGGTTAGAACCGGTTAAGGTATGGAAAAACCCTAACCAGGCTCTGATACCACTTGTAGGACCGAGAGTAGCGACTAGAGGGGTGTGAATGGGCGCCTCAAAAATTCGTTTGAATCGATGGCCTTCTCCCAACACCCAACACACCTCAAGAGATAACTAAAATCTCAGAACAAAAACCACAGATGTAAATAGTGCTATCACTCTCCTATCCAATATGATGTGATGCAACAGTCTGAGAGATCATAAGCACTAAAAATAATCTAGCCTAAAACCGATTGTTGACCTAATCAAAAGACACAAACAAAGTCCTTAAAGGTAGATTAAGTTCACTCACAGATCAAATAATTGTTCCATCGGGAAAAACATCCATAGTACACAGGCAGATTATCAAGTATGAGTAAACCCAATATTTAATGTATTTAATCTAGACAAAATAAACACAGTGAATAAAATGTACTTGCGGTAGACAGGAATCAAGAGAAAAGATTATTGTTCATGGCTGTTCATCGTTGTGTGTAAACTGCACAATGCCAAGTAGTGTATGGCCTCATGCGTTTGCTGTGCTGGGCACGTTCTGCAATAACACAAAAAAATATGAAGAACTGAATTAAAAATTAGCAATTGTTAGCACAACAATCAAGGAAAAATAGGTGATTAAAACAAAGCAGTGTAAACTTAGACACCGGCTCTGGTTCTTGCAGTCCACACTCCACGCTGCACTCGCTCGCTGCGACAAGTAAATGCGCCGACCAACGCCAAACTCCTCCCGATAGAAAACGACGAACATGAGTTTCTCAAGAAAACCGGCCGTGGTTTTTTCAGGGAATCAGTGAAAACCAATGAAGAATGGTGCGGCGGCGTCGGAGGTAGAAGAAATAGTGGAACAAAATTTCTGGAACTCAGATATTTTCCATTGTTGACTTCTGTTGACAATCACTCATCACTTCTAGAGCCATGAGGCCTATGATCTTCAACATGGCTCCTCAGGCATGTGGCATGAGGAAACAAAAGGAAGAGACTACGATGGTTCTGTATTCAGGAATAGTGGCCAATTTTTTATTCCTCGTAAAACCAGCAGCAGCCACTCAGTTCATTTCGGTTCATGGAGGAGCAGTACAGTAATCAATTTACTTATCCTTGTGCACAGTTTTTATTCCCAAATAGTTTGTGATTAATTCATTTTCTCAGTTCTTTAATTTTAGAATGCACTAAATATTCATAGATATATTTGTGAGCACATTTTATTTACTGCATTTATTTTTTCTAGATTAAATGCATTAAATACAATGTTTGCTCATACTTGATGAAGTGCCTATAAGCTGTGGATATTCTACATGTGCTTGATGGATTATCCGTGAGTTGGTGAAATTTTTGTGGGGATGTCATTTGTACGGTGAGTTATCTTAATCGTTCTTTAAGCATTGTGGTGGTGTCTTTTCGTTTAGGACATTGGTCGTTTTTATGCTAGATTATTTTTAGTACTTGTGATCTCTCAAACTATCATCTCATACCACTGGGTTTATCTGTGGCAATTCTTGGAGATTTAATTTGTTTTGTCTTTTGAGGAGTATTGGGTGTTAAGGGTAGGCCATCAATTCGAAAGAATTTGTTGAGGCGCCCATTTACCCCCCTCTGGTCGCTACTCTCGGTCCTACACTTGGTTGTATTGGTCTTCAGCGGCATGACCTCAATTCATTTGGAGAATTTGGCAATGGCCACAAAAGATGATCATATCCCTGCGGTGCCTTCGGCAATGGCCCCACCATGTCTAGCCCCAAACAAGCGAAAGGCTAGGAAGATGGGATGGCCTGGAGAGCTTGTGCATAGAGGTGGTGCTGGTTGGAAAAGAGTTAGCATCCTTTGCAGCTACGTACTAGTTGGCGAGCATCAGATTTAGCAGTCGGCCAATAAAATCTAGCTCGGAACGTCTTGCCGACCAGTGTACAGGCCCCAACGTGGTTCCCACAGGTGCCAACATGGATTTACTCTAGGATCTTCTATCCTTCAGCCTTGTCGACGCACTTCAGCAAGACTCGGGTGGATGTAGCTCTTCTAAACAACTCCGAACCGATCAGGATGTATTGCTTTCTCCTTCTGGACAGCCGAATAGCAGCATTTTTGTCCTAGGGAAGCATGCTAGTGAGGATGAAATGGATCATGGGTCGGCGCCAATCTTCTTCTTCGCTAGTAGTGATTATGGCGACTGATGTGGCTTCGTCTTCTAGAGGCTGCAAGCCTTCTTCTTTGATGGACGGCTTCAATAACTCCTGAAGGAACACCCCTCCAGGAACTATTGCTCTTAATGATCTGAGCCTCGCCAGTACGTCGGTGGCCGAGTTCTTGTCCCGAGGGATGTGATGGAACTCTAGGCCATCGAACTTGCCTTCTAGCTTGCGGATCTCCTGGCAGTAAGCATCCATCTTCTCATTGACACAGGTCTAGTCCTTGTTCACTTGGTTGATCACCAACTTCGAATCTCCGAACGCCGGCAGTCATTAAATCCCAAGGAAGACAGCAATGCGGAGTCCATGGAGCAGAGCTTCGTATTCGGCCACGTTGTTGGACACAGCAAAGCACAGGAGGAGGACATACTTCAAATCTTCACCTTGGGAGATCTCAAGAGCACTTCGGCACCCGCCCCCTCTAGGATGACGGAACCATCAAAATGGAGGGTCCAGAAGCTCTCAATGATGCTCTCCATCGGTAGCTGGTACTCGGTCCACTCGGCGACGAAGTCGGCGAGCGCTTGAGACTTGATGGCAGTCCTTGGGTTGAAGTTGATGGCGTATTCCCTAAGCTCAATGGCCCTTTTGGCGATCCGCCCGATGGCATCCCGATTTCTCAGGATGTCGCTGAGTGGGAACTCGACACCTATACTAGTTACATGTGTCGAAGCAACAATTCTCGACTCACAAGTCATAAATGTACACCAGCCTTGGCTGTAAATATTAGTGACACGTAGGCCTATTGAAACCGAGATTTGGTAAAACCCAAGGCCCACCAAGGAAGACGCATGGTCAATAAAAGGTCAAAGAGGATCCAGTCAAGGAAAGTCAAAGCAGTCCATCTGCAACAGCTGCATGATCGGATAGGGGAGCCAATGGAGATAAGAACAGAAGATGGTTATAGGTTCATTCGGAATCAGTTGGATAAGTTATACGGCAAGTCTTCGGACTATAAATATGTATCTCTTAGGTTAGATTAGATAACTCTCGTTCAACCAACCAATCGGCGCATTGCCACCCTTGAGCCCCAAGGTTATCAGGCGGGACTCGGGCGCTGGGAGCTGACTGCATCATTTCGATCTCCGGTGAAGAGGTGAGTCCCGCCACCCCCGATGTTCGTACCAATTAGGTTAGTATCCTCACGGCTGCATTGGTTCAGTTCAATCTCTTGAGGAGAACGGTGAAACGGTACGATCATTGGTTGTTCTCAATGTATTTGGCTAGGTTTAAGGCTGCATCAGTTAGGTTTGACCTCTTAGATGGATGTGATCTGGGTCTGATAGTTTGAGGCTTCATCGGTTAGGTCTGACATCTCTTGCTATTGTATCTTTTTCATGTCGTACACTGTTCAACTAAATAAATTTTGCCTGATTCGTTGATATATTATTCAGATCATTGTGGCTAGCTAATGTCTTGGTTAGGTCCGATCTAGTTATTGTGATGATCTCTATATTATAGATCTATTATCTGTCATGCTTTATTTATTTCTATTAGAGTACAAGCTGGTAGATTATCTTTAATTCATATCTGTAGCACATTCACTGTCGAAGGGTGTGCATCGGCCTATATGCATGATCTATCTTTTCTATCGGCCGATGGCACGCTCGCTCGATTAGGTCAACTTGGGTTGTCAGCCTTATGGCCGACTGACATGGTGATTCACGGTTTTATCATCTTTGCCACGGTCATCGGCTTGCTAGCCGATCGGCTATGCTACTAACGTTTATCTTTTTTGATCACTTATCAGTTGTAGGGTCAAACTGATTGGCATGCCTTAAACCCCTTTTCTAAGAACGCAGGACCTACACGGGAGTTAAGCAGATCTCCCAGGCCACGCGTGTGTCAATGTGTGACCAAAAAGCATGCCAACAAGGCCATATTTAATATTGCATTTATTGCATGCATCTCGTACATCACATTTATCCAAGGCCATGTCAGTCACAACATTCTCTGCCAAACAAAGTTAGGCGAAGAATCTACAAGTGACCAAAATCTGGATCTGAAAAACCCAGCTCAATAGGGGAATTAATCCTAAATTTAATAAGAGGAAGAGTTGTAGGGGAATAGGAGAGCTACACTAGCCGGCAAATTCAAAATTTTTGCCCTTAAGTCCAAGAACCATACGCCTGAGAGATCATAGATCGTTACCTTCTAGCATAAGACGTGCAAGGTGCAACGGAAAAAGATGTTGAGAAAGTGCGTCCTAGCCTATCCTCGCTTTGTCCTGGCCATTCCTCGCCAATCCAATCAGTGAAACCCACGAGCGCCGCTATTAGAGAAATGCCTCCACAGAATCCACACATATAGGGATGAGATCAATCTCACGCCGGCGTGCTAGCACCGGAGGTGAGATCTGGGAGAGGTCTCGATTTCAACTGTTGAGATCAAGAAAGAGTGAGAAGACGTTCTTGGTGGCTATGGTTTAGAACTATTCTAAACCTCCAAAGATCTGATGTTCAGAACCTCCTCCACCCCTCTTTATATAGTGTCAATAGACTTAGCCCTGAAGCAACATAAGGCCCAACAGATCCAATTTGTTTTTGCCCACGTCGGAACTTCCGATCCTGGATCGGAATTTCCAATCTATGTATTTTCAGTCTCTCGAGCTAGCATGTTATCGTAATAGATTCAATCTGTTTTCGCCCACTTAAGAACTCCCGATACACCTATCGTAACTTCCGATCAATACAATTTTCCCGATCCAAATCGGAACTTCTAATACCGTATCGGAACTTCCAAAGCAAGTTTTGCTATTTGTCTCGAGTCCAAAAAAATAATCAGAACTTCTGATCCCCAGAATTTTCTTGGGCATAATTCCTTCAAGGGTTTACTTGTGCTTACTGGAACACTTTTTTATGAAATTCTTCTTGAAATCCTGCATACCTAACAGGACATCTGCTTGAAGATTAGAAGTGCCAGAGTCCTCTTGTGACAATTACTCTAGAATGTTATTGTAGAAGATTTGTCAATGTTCTATGTAGCATCAGCAAATTTTACTTGTTAATAGATACTAATAGGAACAGGTTAGCAGTTTGTGCTATGTGGGTAGTTGGGCCTATTCGGCCTAACGCCGAACTTTGATGGTATCCAATTCAAATCAAGCTCTACATTGGAGAAAATATGTGTTTGGTTCATCAGAAAAAAAAAGAGAGAGAGAAAAGAACATGCTAACGCCCTGACCTCTCCCACATCCCATTACCATCTGTTATATACTTATATCCTCCATTGATCCTCAATGGGTATTCCTCATCAAGTCACTGGAGAGTAGAGACCCTATCTCTGCTACTCATCTTTCTCTTGTGCAACCTCATCTCGCTTGTCCATGAAAAAAGAGATCAGTCGGCAAGTTGCCTCTTCAGCTCTTCCCTTGAGCCTTATTGCTCATAGCCTCATACCATTGCTCCTACATACCTGTTGCGTTTGCACTTTGCCAGGGAAAGATTTTGGGTTGCAATGGGCCATGGGGAACCAAAGTTGTAGGAACATAGGTGATACTGTGATAGTAAAGAGCTGTTATGCAATCTTCACTAGTCCTCGTTGGACCACTCTACACAAGAGTGTTGTTCCCCCTCACGCCTTGCAAGGCATGAGTACTCTCTTCATGGTAGCACTTCACTTCAAATAGGTCATAGGTGAGTTCCGTGTCACTTGAGTCTTTTGGGAGAGAACCAGAATCACACGAAGGAAGAGTGAGGGTGAGAGATGTTTTCCTTTATAAGAGTGGTAGCAGTTTGACAATGGCAACTGTCATTCCATAACCTCAGCCTTGAACGAGGTGCACCATGCTATGGATTGAAGCACTTAACAATGTTAAGGCTAAAATAGATGCCTATATATTCACTATCTACAAAGAAACTAATGCAGGTCAGTTCCATGCAAAAGATACATACCATAGTGGCACATCAGAATCCCACTACCACCTGATTCCTGTTGATTTCTTCCTCGTTTAAAGATTGTTTATAGCCCAATGGAAGTACAAAATTAAGTAATTAAATGTTACTGTAAATGCCCGAGTGAAGTAGAAATGTACAGATCTAAGAGTGCTTGAAACTGGAAGAAGGATCACATTGGCTGCAATGAATTTTGTCTGCTGGTAGGTCAAAGTTTATCCAGACAAGGATTAATGGGACCCATGAAGGCATGAAGTCCTCACAAGCTGATGTTCTGACTTCTGAGTGAAAAAGAAGGATCAAATGCCACTTTAAAAGGGTGGATACAGTTTCTGATTTCATTAGCAATACCTAATGACATGAAGGCTAGTGATTTTCTGATGTGTTATTAATTGAACATAATGAACATAGAAAAAGGCAAATAAGGAAGAGTGGTCTTGTTGCAATGTGCAGATCACTTGGCTTTTTAGAGTCACTGAGTAGCATATTCGCTTTGCCATGCAGTGTAAATATTGTCGATCAACAGAGAAGTAATTGATTAGCTGTAGGCAGGGGGGAGGTAGACGTTGGGACACGAGAAAGTTACGTTAGCCGACAAATTCAAAAATTTTATCCTCAAACCATATAACCATGCGCATGAGAGACTATGAATCGTTTCCTTCTAACGTGAGACGCGCTAGTGCAACGGAAGATGATGTTGGGAAAACGCGTCCTCACTTATCCGCGTCTCACTCTGCCTGTTCCTCGACGATTCAATCGGCGAAGACCGGTGATGTCCACGTGAAGAAGCCCACAAGTACCGCTATTCGAGAAGCACCTCTATGGAGTCCACTCGTACAAGGATGAGATTAATCTCACACTAGCGTGCTAGCACCGTTGGTGAGATTTGGGGAGAAATCTAAATCTCGACTATTGAGATCAAGAAGGGAGAGGAGAGGTTCTTGTAGGCTAGGGTTTAAATCTAATCTAAACTGTAACTAATCTGATGTCCATGACCTCCTCCTCCTTTTATGTAGAGCTAGGACCCTAGGCTCAAATCCACATTAAGGCCCAACAAATCTAATCTGGTTCGTTTGCTTCGGAACTTCCAATCCTAGATCGAAACTTCTGATCTGAACTCTCGGTCTGCAATTCAGAAATTATCAGAACTTTCGATGCCCCTATCGGAACTTATAATCGTCCCTATCAGAACTTCCGATTCCAAATCGAAACTTCCGATTCCAAATCGAAACTTCCGTTTTGAACTCTCTATCTCTAAATCAAAAATAATCGAAACTTCCGATTCCAAATTAGAACTTCCGATTTCAAATCGGAACTTCCGATTTAAGCTCTTGGTTTTCTCAAACCATAAAATATCGGACCGATACCATATCGGAACTTTATATTTGAGCTCTCGGTTTCTAATTCACAAAATAATCGGAACTTCCGATCCTCTAAGAATTTTCTTGTGCATACTTCGGTAGGGTGTGGGAAAGGCACTTGCACACATCCTATGCTGGGATTACCAATGTGAAAGTTATAAATCAGTTATGATTTCCTGGATTACCAATCTTTGTACTGTTTCTTAGAATATGAATATTTGGTGTGACTGTTGAGCCTTTTGATCACCAGCTTGTTACTTGTATAGTACCTTAAAACAACCTTTTATCCATTTTTCTGCACTCTGCTTTTCTTCCTATCTGTGAAGTTTGGCCCTACAAACAACTATACTGCCAATATAATATTTTTTCAACTGTTGTATGCACTTTATCTTATGCAGTTAACACTCCCTCCTTGTGACTTACTTTAGTTAATTATATCGAGTTGTAATATGATAGTTGAATTCCAGATCATCCATGAGTACCCCCTAATAAATAGCTAAAGTAATCCATGATTTAATTTAACTTAAAAGATCTGTTTGTCCAGAAACCGCAATATACATCCTTCATGCATTATTATTTTTTCTAGGTTCCAACCAGGCTGTGCATTTTATCACATTGAGTTTGAGCAATGCTTGATGGATGGGAGCCATCAGGCTATTTTAGTTGAAAATTTGTGATTGCATATACTTTCATGGTGTTAATGCCCTGCCGTGTGATGTGAGAGATAAGCCAATATCGTCTACCTGTTGCATCTGTTCTCACTCTGAACTCTATTGGTCACTCGTCGCCTTATCTGATAGTAATCATGCATATCATATTCTGAGATGAGTGAAATGGTAGTGACTGTTTGTTATGTTTGCTTTCAGAATGAGGCGGTAATAAGGGCTTGTGCTGCAGCAGAATCATCGTCAACATCAAACACCACATCCGCTGTTGGGAAACAACAGTAGATGACAAAGTCAACCGATGACATTCTGGAAGGCTTAAATGCAATTGAAAAGGCCCAGTCAGTGACCTTTGCATGACATGCTGTAGCCTCTTCTTTCCACGTCTCCAATCTTATTACTTCATCAACTGGAACAAGTACATGAATGTACACATCCAATTTTTCACCAAGAATACATCATTGCTTGCTACCATATGCTTCCTCTGTTCCCTCTTCTCCTTGCATCGTTTTTTAGCATCTTCCATGCTCTCTGAACCCCACAATATTATTCTTTTCCTGTTCGCCCATGCGGTTTACATCACTTCTCCGAAACTTCCCATTAGTACTCTGCCTGCTTTCCTCCACTACGCATCATGCTTTGATCAGTAGAGTTAATGTTATGCAGATCTGGCAGTGTTTTATAACATGCAACAATATAATGCAAATGCAGTGCACCCCCGTTATGTCGTTGACGTCAGATGGTCACCATTTCAAAGCTTGCAAGTTTGGTTAAAGACATGGAGGGAGGATGGAGGAAGAAGACTCTGTTGCCATCAAGGACAGCTCTGGTCCGTTGTGATTTGTTGCCATGCATCTATGGTCCCATGTGCAATCATGTGCATGTGTTTGCATAAACGTATATAAATAAGCTGATACGAGGACACACGCAACCAAAAATATCTGTGCGTGCATGCGTGCGTGCGTGTGCACGTTTTCACCTGGATGGTAGCTGGGTCGGCGAGAATCGACGGCTGCAGATAAAACAGAGGCTTGCAAGTATGAGTTGTTAGATGGATAGAAAAGGTTCATATACGTTTTGTTTTCTGGCTTCTTTTCCCTCGGGAAGAAGAAGATAAGAGCTTTAAATTTCAGAACTAAGTTTTAGATTTGGTTTTAGAGGTTTTTTTTTCATATTTTTCTATTTTTCCAGAATTTTCGATTTGGTTTTATAGTTTTTTCCTCATCTTTTTTTCTATTTTTCCAGAGTTGCGTCCTAAGCATTTAGAGCTGAAGTATAAGAGCCTTATCCTAGAATTAGATGTGTCGTTGTTTATAAGCTGCAGCCTTAAAAAACTCGACGAGTCTATGCCCAATTGTGTGGACATAGAGTGCGTGCACGTCCCGAAGATGGCTGTGAAGTGATCACCCGTACGTTGAGAAGTTTGTCAGTTGTCATGCAACTTGGTGAGGTGAAAACGAACCAATTGCTCATTTTATTTATTTTGTTTTGGAGAAAGTAAAGGCAGCGCTGCAATCCATGCAGATATGCAATCTGTGTGATTGCTCAGTGTTCGTAACGTATAGAACTCGATACAGATGGACTCGCTTTGGCACCCACTTATTTTCGCTTTGACATTCCATCCATCATCCATTCGCCCCCGTATTCCGCCGGACCTGTGGGCCGCCGTCGGCGTGTCAGAGCCGGCCGTATGCACGCCGCGCCGGCCGGTTGTACGCACGCGCGCGCACACACGCAAGTGCAGCGGTTGGTCGGCTGCTTCTCGTGAGTCGTGACCCATTCTCGTACCGGTCGAACGCAACACCTGCCGCACGCGACAAAACGGAGCGTGTCGTGTTGTGTAGCTGAATGGTGCCGTCTTTTTATCGGCAATCCGTCGTTCGCATGGCGTGCCGACGCGAGAGGAGAGAGGGGATGGTGGTGGGTAGGTTCGCGGTGGTTGCTGCCGGTCCAAGTACGGGCTGGTTGCAAGCTTACTACTGCCTATGAGCTACGATGCATGGCAGGAGAGATCGATCCGGTGTTTGACTGATTCTTTCCGGCAATTGTTTGGACTCGGCTGCTGGAGATTCCATCCGTTCACCGCCGCGGTGGTTATACAGTTCCTCATCAGCCTACTTTAGAAGGTATCACAATCAATACAGAATGCAGTGAAGTACTATTAGGCTATTCACAATAATGGATTTTATAACACTGTTTTTTAGAAGTCTATATTAGTTTTGCAACTGAATGAAATATTCTCTCAGTAGAGAATTTTATTTCACTATTTCCTAGGCTAACCAATGTAATTAAATGCAACTAGCTCTCGTGAAATACCATATCTCTGATGAAACGATTTGGCTCTTAGTGGACATTTCATTTCGTTTCATCCGTCTTAGAAACGGGTTAGCACCATGTCATAGTAATGACACTACTTCATTCTCTTCTCTTATTAATTGAATGTCATGTTATCAAAAAATCTGATGAGTCATAGTAATTAATACTATGAACCCCATAAAACCCCCATTATAAATAGTCTTAGCGACATACATAATATGTTTTTGTTACAAACATATGATTATTTACTTTTATTGGTCAGTAATAACAGTTTATTAGTGATATATGTCTATTCATTACTAATGTCCAATTTTTACTGATTTATGCACACTTATGCTCGTCAATAATAATCCGTCACTAAATATTACTTTTTAGTTACAACATCTGGTATTGTATTATATTCCAACCTATTTCTAACTTACATTTGTTACCGGTCGCTAAAAATAATTTAGTATATACTGTTTCAATGGCAGTGTTTTGACTTTTGACACAGTGATTCCATCCGGTTCGGGGGGCCGGACACTCTAATTAATTTCTATGTTCATGTCGGCAGATTCGCGACGGTGGCTACGAGCTATCAGCTGGGGTTGGGTAATGGGTATAAAGACGTGTACCGCTTAGCTATCTTGGCCATGTGGCTTCTTTTCCCAACGTTATCTTCTCTTATGGCATACATGCAATATTTAAACACGTTGTTTCTTAAGTGATCTATGTCAACTTGCACTTTATTGGACGATAAGCACCATCCACGCGCGAACATTCAATCAATTAATATTGGAGGATGTTTTTCTCTCCCTCACCAATGCTACCTCCGTTCCCAAACAATAAAACATTTATGCTTTTAGAAAAATCAATATTTATAAATTTAATGTTATGCGTATCATATACTTAGATTCATATTTCATAATACTTTTATATATTGGCAAACTATGTATTTACTAACACTTAATCTGTAAATATGTAATAAGTGTTTGGTGGAGCTCCAGCTGTCAAGAAAAGTCTATTCAATTTGATAATAAGCATGTGTTGATATGACGAATAATTGGCAAAACGAGTTCTTAGACTGATGCTGACAAAGTTGGCATAAACTTGGTTTCAGAAGATGTTTTATTGGTCTTTATGCACAGGTGATGTGAGAAATGGCAGAGCCGGTATCTTTACAAATATTAGGCTCAAACTAAGACTAACATTCACTATTACAAATCGCTACTGTAGTGGCGTTGGAGTTTTCCACTGTAGTGACAGGCCATTAGACGCCCGCCACTAGAGTTGCTGGTGCTGACGACAGCACCAGCGCCCGCCACTACTATTGGTAAAGTAGTGGCGGTCGGTGCTGACGTTAGCCCGGACCGCCACTAATTTACCAATAGCAGTGGCGGGCGCTGGTGCTGCCCGCCGCTGTTAAGATGGTCGCCACTAAAGTATTGATGACATCACTTGCGACCGCCACTACTATTCTAGCTATAAATGCGCAGCTTCTTCCTCCCCGAGCTCTACCGGAGTTCGCATTTAATTTTGTCCGTACAATGGCGACAAAAATCTAGATAAAGAGGGGGAGGCTTTGTTTTGTTTCTTTTGAAGGATTTCATTCTAGGAGGTAAATCCATGTCGAATCTCACATTTATTTTGTATTTAATCATGTATACAATGAGTTATTAGTGTTTTACTAATTTAGGGTTTGTGAATAGAAATTTTCAAATAATCTTCCATTAACAGTGTTTCTTTCTCCCAAATGAACAAATATGACCCTCCTCACAATTATTCATCACTTGTATATTGATTTACGTCATTTTAATCTCTTTTTAATTTGATTTATGATTATAGATCTAGAGTTATGTTGTTTGGAGAGAGAGAAACTAATATAGTTAATTTATTTAATAATCTTTTTATGCTTAATAAATAGTTTGAATTAAAGCATTTTTAATTAATGTTGTTATGAGTGATAATAAATCAATATATTTTCAATTTGTAAATTACTAAAATTAACAATAATGAATTTATTAATATTTTTTCAAATAATATATGTTTTAGATGGAGCATAGGTCCTGGATGTACTCGTCCAACGACGGAGATGTGGTGGCATATTTTAACAGAGTAACTGAATTTACTGAAGCTGCCGCACAATATGCTTCCCGTCAGAGTGAAGAGGCAATATATTGTCCTTGTAAAGTTTGTAAAAACGAAGCAATGTATCCGTGTTCAGATCGTGAAACCATACGATTTCACTTGTTGAAAAATGGTTTCGTGAAAAACTATTATATATGGACGAAACACGATGAGATGGGCCAAAATCCTCCTGAAGATTCTGATGTGCCGCAAGATGCTCATCAACATAGAAGAGGTGGTGATCATACATCCGACATAACACATGATGATGTTGATCAACATGATGATGATGACGCCTTTAATGTGGAGGAACTGATGTGAAATATTGCGCCTAAGGTGTTGTTGCAGAGAACTACAACCAAAGGATACGATAACTTTGAAGCACTTGACAAAGCATCAAAAAACCTTATTTACGAGGAACGCCACGGATGCGATAAGCAGTATACTGTGTTGTACACAATTCTTGAGCTTATGAAACTGAAGGCCAGCAATAGATGGTCTGACACTAGTTTTTCAGATATTTTACAACTCCTAAAAAAGGTTTTGCCAAAACCCAATGGTCTACCATCTGATACGTACCAAGCAAAGAAGATGATTTATCCGTTGACTTTGGGCGTTCAGAAGATTCATGCATGCCCGAACCACGGTATCCTATATCGAAAAGAGTATGGATTGTTAGAGAGATGTCCGCAGTGCAACGCAAGTCGATACAAACGTCCAAATGACTGTGTGGAGGACTACAATGACCACCAGAAGAATAATAATAAGAGGTTGCAGAAGAGGAATAAAAATGTTATTGAAGACCATCCTGGAAAAAAGACGATGGAGAGGAAAGTTCCAGCCTTAGTAATGTGGTACCTACCGGTGATTGATCGCTTGAAACGTATGTTCTCGAGTCCTAGAGATGCTGAACTATTAATCTGGCATTTCGCTGGGCGAAAGAAGGACGGAAAACTTCGGCACCCTGCGGATGCTAGGCAGTGGAAATTATTTGACCTGGCCCATCCAGATTTCTCGGACGATCCTAGAAATATCAGGATGGGACTTAACACGGATGGAATGAATCCCTTCGGTGAGATGAGGAACCCACATAGTACGTGGCCGGTCTTTCTATGCTTGTTCAACATTCCATCATGGTTGTGTCATAAAAGAAAATACCTTATGCTCACTACTCTAATTTCTGGTTCAAAACAACCTGGCAGGAAGATTGATAATAGTAGTGGCGGGCAGATGAGGTCAGCGCGCCCGTTACTACTGTTGACACAGTGGTGGCGGGCGCGCTGACCTCATCTGCCCGCCACTGTTATCAATAGCAGTGGTGGGCAGATGAGGTCAGCGCGCTCGTTACTGTTGTTGACACAGTGGTGGCGGGCGCGCTGACCTCATCTGCCCGCCACTGCTGTTATCAATAGTAGTGGTGGGCAGATGAGATCAGCGCGCCCGCCAGTGCTGTTGACACAGCGGTAGCGGGCACTCTACCCGCCACTGCTAACCAGGGATAGCAGTGATGTTAGAGCAGTGGCGGACTGGATGCCCGCCACTACAGGTCGGTTTTGCCCGCCGCTACAGTATCGCTTTGTAGTAGTGATTACTTATGCTAGCTAATACACACCAAAATATAATAAAAAGTACGGTAAAATATGTAATTCAAAAGAAAATAATAATATGTTACCTTAGCGCACCATAATAATAAATAATTATATCAGTGAAACATATGTTCATAACTTTACTACTCATTGCTAACCAATTACAATGTTCCTTGATCAGATTCGCAGTAGGTACGAATATGGATGTCAAAGTATCTGAATTATTCGTATTTATATTCAAATAACAATAAATATGGATATCTATATTTGTATTTGAATTAAATATGTATAGTATTAAAAAACATTCGAATTCGTTTTACAAATATGGATATGGAAACAGATAATCGAGTTTCTGCTAAATGTGGATATGAAAATAGATACATGACATCGCTATATTAATGGTTTATTAATTATTTGTGTAACTATGGATTATTTAAGTTAGTGAATATTAATATGTATGGTTTATTTATTTTTTATATAATTATGAAATACTTAAGTTAGTAAGGGTTTTCTAGTAATACAAGGTAGTAAGATATTTGAAACTTTGCTTGAGCTTGAAAATTTTATACACTCAATATATGACATAATTTATACTATGTATTTTTTTAATTTTTCTAGATCCATTTTCTATTTTTAACTCCTTAATTGTGTTTCTAGGATTTAAATTGAAATATGTGAAATTTGAACTGCAAGTACCTAAAATAATGCATACAAATTTATAGAAAAATCATATTCATGTTTTTGTGTTCATTTTAGTTCTTATCCACTAAATTTAAAGAAAATTTTAAAAATATATGTTATGACACTCAATTGGTAATGTGAAGCTTAAGTGTTTTTTAATTCTAAAAATCAAATAAAATGTTTCAAGAATGTTGTCACATATAGGATGTTAAGAAACTCGAGATTCTCTTGAGAGGAATTAGAGTTTTGAGAAGGAATAGGTTACGGTTGAAAGTAAATTGAAGGTTAAATTTTTATTTGAACTTAAAACTTTTTCTATAATCAAAATACAACATATCTTATTTCATATAAAATTTTTGTATTTTTCTAGATCTATTTGCTATTTTAACTCATTAATTGTGTTTCTAAGATTTAAATTGAAATATGTGAAATTTGAACTGCAAGTACTAAAATGATGCACCAAAATTTATAGAAAAATCATATTCATTTTTTTGTGTCCATTTTTAGTTCTTGTACACTAAATTTAAAGAAATTGAAAAATCTATGTTATGACACTCTATCTGTAATGTGGAATTTAATGGTTTTTAATTATAAAAAATCAAATAAAATCCGAAAAATATGAAATTTTTCATGTTGTTATAATATTATACGTAGAATCGATGATAAAAAATAAAAAATGTTTCAAAAAAAATTGTCAAATATAATGTTAAGAAACTCGAGATTCTCTTGAGATTAATTAGAGTTTTGCGAAGGAATATGGTATGGTTGAAAGTAAATTGAGGGTTAAATCTTTATTTAAACTTGAAATTTTTTATAATCAAAATACAATATATCACACTCTATGTAAAAAATTTGTATTTTTCTAGATACATTTTCTATTTTTAACTCATTAATTGTGTTTTTAGGATTTAAATTGAAATATGAGAAGTTTGAACTTCAAGCACCTAAAATAATGCACCAAAAATTATAGAAAAATCATATTAATTTTTTGTCCATTTTTAGTTCTTATCCACTAAATTTATAGAAATTTTGGAAAATCTATGTTATGACACTGAGTCTGTAATGTGAAGCTTAAGGATTTTTTAATTCTTAAAAAATCAAATAAAGTCTGAAAATACGAGATTTATCTTGGTGTTATAATATTATACGTAGATGCTACGCTAAAAATTTGAAAATGTTTAAGAAAGTTTTCACATAGGAAGTTAAGAATCTCAAGATTCTCTCGAGAGGAATTAGAGGTTTGAGAAAGAATAAGTTATAGTTAAAAGTAAATTGATGGTTAAATCTATATTTGAACTTGAAACTTTTATTATAATCAAAATACAATATATCACATTCTATATAAAAAATTTGTATTTTTATAGATACATTTGCCATTTTTAACTCATTAATTGTGTTTCTAGGATTTAAATTGAAATATGTGATATTTGAACTGCAAGTACCTAAAAGAATGCACCAACAATTATAGAAAAATTATATTCATGTTTTTGTGTCTATTTTTTTTATTTCTTATCCACTAAATTTAAATAAATTTTGAAAAATTTATGTTATTAAACTCGATCGGCAATGTAGATCTTAATGGTTTTTAATTTTAAAAAATGAAATAAAGTCTGAAAAATATGAAAATTGTCATGGTGTTACGATATTATATGTAAATACTATGATAAAATTTTAAAATGTTTCAAGAAAGTTGTCACATAGAATTCTAAGAAACTCGAGATTCTCGGAATATGTTATGGTTGAAAGTAAATTAATAGTTAAATCTTTTATTTAAATGTGAATTTTTTTATAATCAAAATATAACATATCTCATTCCATATATTTTTTTTATATTTTCTAGATACATTTTGTATTTTTAACTTATTAATTGTGTTTCTAGTATTTAAATTAAAATAGGGTTAAATATGTTAAGAAACGATGCATTATAATTTTGGTTATCAATATGAAAAAATTTTAAACGACGAACATCTACGTGCGGATTCATTTCAAGTTAAACCGAGTAAACATCCAAATGTGATTTCGTATTTGAATTATCTATTTTATATTTATTTATATCCGAAAACATCCAAATTTGTATCCTCGTATTCAGGATAAAATGTAGTAAACAGTGTTATCCAGATTTGTTTCGATCCGTATCGGATTAAAATCCATAACTAATCGGTAGTATCTACTCTTGGCCGGCCTAGGAGTAGTTGCGGATGAAATTAGGTACGAATGGTCCTAAGATTTTTGTTTAAATTAACGCTCAGTTAATAAAAGAATAATATTTTATTAGTAGATAAAAATATTTCAGTAAAATAAATAAAGTAAAACACAATCAAATATACGTTAAAATATTTTTAACCCACATATAAAAATATTAAGTTTAACTACTGAAACAAACAAAAAAGATATTACATGTAGATGTTTATTTGACTCTTTATTTTACATACAACATCGTCGAATGTTACACCAGTTTAAAACATTTTTTTAACATCGTGATTAAATACATTTTTTTAACATCGTGATTAAATATTTTTTACTAAGTATTAAGACATTTTTTTAATTCTTAGTCGTCATAAACAAAGCATTATTGAGTAGTTATCGTTCTACATAGCCAATCGATAACTCTGGATGGGAGCTGGGCCCTCAAACCTGTAAACAGGAAGAAAGACGTTGTTTCTCTCACGGCCTTTGAGGCAGTCGTGCAGACAACCTATAACACTCACAGCAATTCTTGAATTCATCGGTGAAAACCGTGGAGTGTTAGCAATCTTGCCTTAGTCGGACACCCCCCAATTCCTGATCAGCCTCAGAAACTAATCCCTGATTTAAAAGATTAGATTTCTCGCAGATTTTGGTATATGATATTTCTGTTAGTGTGTCCATCTGGGTACTTGATATCCCACACATCTGCAATCAGATTTCACGCTAGATGAATTGCAGCTACGGTGTAAAAGTTACACACGCTTTACCTACAAACCGTGAGGTTGTCTGTCAGTTGCCCTGTTTTTTATTACATGTTTTGGGGGCGAGCTTCATAGCGCGTAGACTTAATTTTAAAGTGTTATTAGATGGATAGATTAAAACAAAATCATAATATTTAAAAAATATATGCACACAATCAAATCTAATTATAAAATGATAATAGCACTTAAGCCCACACCGTTGTTGTTCCTACTTTATAGTGAGACGGTCAAAACAGGACAAGGCCGACAGGTTCGCTTTCGTTGAACTTTTCTAACCAGTCGCCGCATCAAACAAACCACAGGGAAAAAACGCTACACCCATCAACTTGCTCTCGGCCTCTCCCCATCAATCGATCGTCCCAGTGGCGTACGCGACCGGCGACCCGTCGTCGTGCCGGCCGGTGTCGTGAGCTGACCCTCCAAGCAATCTACCGACGACGATGACTTGATCGGACCCAGAGGCCCAGCAGGCCGGCCAGCCGGCCGGCCACGGCCATGGTTTATTCGGCTCTCTTCCTCTCGCTGCCCGGTTGCGATCGATGGCGACTACGCCGCACCCGGTGGCGACCGAGCTTGATCTGCTCCATCGCCGCAAGCAACTGACTGACCCATCGGTCGACCTGGTCGGCTACGGCTTAGTCGCAGCTGCAGCTGTCTGATCTCCGTGTACTCATCCATGCATCCATGCATCCATGCATGTGTGTATATATGTGTGCAACAATAATTAATTAATGGTCACAATCACTTGCCATGCGCTGCAAATAACCTAGTTAGCGAGTTCGGTGATTCGGTTGATTATTGGTTTTTTTTCTTTACCACCTCTGCTCTTTTTTATATATGTCTATGGATGGCAATCGCCTCGTCCTCCACGGATCGAGCAACAAATAAGCGAAAGAAGGGGGTCGTTTTGGGTCAAAACGCGAGCCAAAATGCAAAAGAGGATCATCTAGACGAAAAAAATGATGAAATCCAGACCAGCTAGTAGACGATTGAGTTTTGGTCGCACTTCGGAGAATCAATCTTACAAGTTTGCTCCATGTATATATACAAATCAATTTATTCAGTCTCCATCGATTGAGCTAGTGTGTCAAATTGAAATATAATAGCAAGCAAAACGGCACCTTTTACGAACACACGCAACCTGGCAGCATGTATCCTTTCTGTTTGATCATATATTAATGAGATGATGTATCATGGCATATGTTTCTGTCGTTCCGTCGTCAACGTTCCACCAAAGCTAGCATGTAACGTGCGCTGCGCTGCTTTGACAAATTAATAAATCTATCTATTATATACATAGATATATACCTCGGTTATATCATACATGGAGTTATTAATAAATGTATACAAACAAACATGTAATTATATATAGAGAGGACGCCTTTTCGCTGTTGCGACGATATGACGGCAAAAGGTTCAGGAGGAAGAGGAAGGGAAGCCACACTGTTGAGCATGCAAACATGCAGCTTGATTTATAGGTCAAAAACGGGCAAAATCAGAATAGGATATTCAATCTGTCCGGTTTCACTTAAAGACCGGATATGCGATTGAACCGATAAAACCAAGCAAACCAGCCATTTTTTAACCGTCAAACTGGTATTGATTTTGAATAGGCCGGTTCAATGTTAGCATATAAGAGCATCTCCAACATACCATATACCACTTTAAATTTAAGGTATTTGTTCTAAAAATCACCCTCCAACATATTTTCTATCTCATTTCCTACCCTATCTCATTCTCTACTCCTCTCTCCTCATCCCCAAATCTAGAGAATCTGTCTCCTCTCCCTATCCATGCCACGTCTGCACTGGAGAAAGAAAGAAGAAAAAAAAGAAAGGAATAAAGAGAAAGAAGAGAAGAAAAAAAGAAAAAAGAAAAGAAAAAAGAAAAAAAAGGAAAAAATTGAAAAATAAAAGGAAATTTATTTTCTTTATAAATTTTAAGATGTTTTTGAGATCAACTATTTATACTAATTATAGGATATTTATTTATTCATGAAAAAAAATAAAAATTCACCACAAAATATAGTTATTGAAAATATAACCGTTGTAATTTTTACTGTTGAATGATAATAAAAAAATCTATCAATCTTCAACAACAATAATGATCATACATAATAGTATATATGTGTTAGAGTTATAGCCGTTGAAAATATAGTTGTTAAAATTTTTACCATTAAATAATAATAAAACAGAGGATTCAAAAATATAGGGGATGGGTTTTATGGATTCTACTGAAGACCGAAGCTATATAGGGATGAATCTTTTAAGGTCATTCCCTATATAAGAGGTATAGGGGATGAGTTTTAGAAAAACTGCTAGAGATACTCTAATATACCTCTTATTTTGTATTTTTTACTATGAATTTGAGAATATGCTGATAAATATATACGTGGAATTGAGGGTAAATTTATTTTATAATTTGATACACTTGTAATAAAATTTGTTGAACAACTAGAATACTGCTATTATTATTGAAGATGTCTGAGTCGTGACATTACAGTTATAATACCACTTTAAAATGTGATATTGTAATATAATTGCAATCTTATATGTAAAGTTGTATCTATTATCATCTAATTATACATGTTTTCCATAAACTTATATTATTTATATATTAAAATAATACAAAATAATATAAATAAAACAATAACCAATGGTTAAACTGATAAACCAATGAACCAATTAATAACTTACTTGTTCGATCACCGCTCTGGTTTGTTAGTATAGGTTGATTTGATTGGTTTAGGCCCTGTTTGGAACCTCTAAAACTAATTGTTAGCTGCTAAAATTAGCTATAGAGGTTCCAAACAGGGCAGCTAATACCTCAGCTAATTATTAGCCAACCCCCCAGATAACAATAATCCCATTAGCTGGTCCAATCCAGCTAATCCCAGCTAATTGTTGGCTATTGTCCATTCTACCCCTGCCCTCTCTCCTTCCTCCATCTCCTCCACGTTACAGAAAGCACTTCTGTCATTCGATCCATCACACGCCGCACTCTCGTCTATCCCAGTCGCGTCACCGCCCTCCACAACCGGCCAACGCACGGCCGTCCACCACCGAATCGCATTGTCGCCCTGCTTCTAATCGTGTCGCCCTGCTTCAAATCACATCGCCGCCGCCTGCTTCAAATCGCGCCGCCGTCCAACTTCAACTCGCAGCACCTGGCAATGGATTTCTTCAGGGATGAGGAGGAGTACAACACGAATGTACTGGCTATCATTCAAAAAAATCATGAACTTGTTCCAGGGACACTATGGTCAATTAGCTCTAGCAACCAAAGAATTAGCTAGGGGTTTCAAACAGCCTCCAGCTATTAATTAGCTAGCTAATAATTAGTTGGCCCAATCCAGCTAATAGATTATTAGCTAGCTAACAATTAGCTCTAGAGATTCCAAACAGAGCCTTAGTTGGTTGAATATTGCTTGAATTGCACAGTAATTTGGAGTTTTTTTTGGCTGGAATGGATTTGGTGTGCATGCAACACCTTCCTCCTGTTCCACGGACTACGGCCGGCCGGTGCTTAGAGGGCGTTTATATATAATGTTTAAATACTATTTTGGAGTATTAAATGTAGACTATAAAATCTATTCATAATTGATGGATTATTTGTGAGATGAATCTAATGAACCTAATTACACCATGATTTGACAATGTGATACAATAAACATTTGCTAATCATGAATTAATTAGACATAATAAATTCATCTGGTAAATTATCTTCCGATTCTATAATTATTTTTATAATTAATTTATATTTAATAATTCAAATTGATATCGAAATATTCGATATTACATAGGCTAAAATTTAACACATTGATCCAAACACCCCATTAATTTACATGGAACGGCAGCCAGGCAAGCTTGCGGCGTATGCCTGCAAGCTAGGGTACTTACTACCATCGCCGTCAGTGTACTGTAACTGTCCTTCTAGCTTCTGTTGCCTTCTTTCCTGACCACTGGTGATTAATGAATGTGTTTGTTGTCAATATGGCTCGAATGTTGTTACTTGTAGCAAACTAAACTCCTTTTTTTTGTGATCCTTCTTCATTCTTCAAACTGGTTACTGCTTGGTATGTGCCACGCAGACAGTGACATTTAATTTGACGGGGAAAAACGCAGGCAACCTGATGAACTGGTTGATTGCCATACACGGCAGGCTAACTGGAATTTAACTGCCGTGCTCGCGCTGCTGTTGCACGTTTCTCTGGCTTCCTTCAGTGGTTGGCTGGCAGATTTCATGAACTTCAATAGTATGAATCGGTATAGTTTCCTAAAATTTCATCCGGAATCTCTGATTGCCAGGACAGCTAGAGCGTTAGCAGAGCCAGCAATTGTTAATAACGCCTAGAACTGCATGGACTGTTTTTTTTTATCTTTTTCAAAAATCTATGTAAAATTTTAATATAATCTTAATTGATTTCTAGGAACAGGCCAAGCGCAAGCTAGGAAGGCTTAACACATTTTAACATATTGCATTAGAAATTAAGACTCTTAAACTAAGTGCTTAGCATTTTTATTATTAATTTAGCATCGATTTAAGCATCCTGCATTGTATGCATTAGAGGCGCTCTTATTGATCATGCGACAGTGGCCTCTACCAACTGTGTGATGCGGCAGTTCGATCATCGTGTTTCAAGGCTATAATGATTTGTTTATGTAGTGCTATTGTTAATACGTTCGATTAGTTTGGTCCAATTGTACTATTAAATAAGAAATTGATGCTCCATTGAAAAGGGGAGCAAGATATTATGTGTGCGTTTGGTACGGATTCTACACGCTGATTCTAGAGAGAATCCGTGGAATCTGTAACAAACATACAAATTACACATAGATTCTCAAGTTAATCATTATTCACTTATTTGTGAAGAAAATGTGAATCAATGTTTTTCCAGCTTCTCGTGATTCACCTAGACATATGAAGTCTATCATCTTCTCCCTGCCACCTGCATCGCGGCCGCTGCCCCTTCCCTTGTTGTCTGCATCACTGTCGTCGCCCCTCCCATTGAACCTGCATTGCCACTACTCTCCTCCCCCTGATCGCCATCTATCGTTGTCGTGCCTCCTCCCACCAGACACCACCTCTCATGCCACCTGCATTGCCGTTGTGCCTCTCCCCAGATCACCACCTCCCACGATGCCTCTCTCGACACCTCCCCCGATGTCTCTGCCTCTGCCTTCACCCCGTGCCCAAGTGCCTCTATTTCTGCCTCCCTCTTCTTCGAGTTCGATGGCCTGTCCCTCAAGCAAACTAAAACGCTAGATCTCTCGGATTGGGTGGTCCGCCCCCATCGCGCTGCCCCAACCATGTGTCGGTGACTGCCGGCAACCCCGCGCTATTTCGGTTCTCCATACGACCGATGTGCTGAGACAAGAGGAGGTAAGAGTGGCCACCAATGAGTAGTCCAGCCAAGTGCTGATTCTCTTCAAAATTTCATATTTTTCTCCGCCTTGTTGTTCGATTGGGGAAATAAGAATCGTATTAGAGGGAGTAAAGTATAGTTGAGTGGCTTATATCAGAGAACTTTCTTTCTTGAAAAACAATTTTGTTATGGTTAATAACTAGTATGTCATCTGCATGTTCTTCATGATCAATTCATCTTCTTTTTGTATATGCATTACAACACATATTTATCATAGGAATCAATCTGAACTAAGAAGATTAGTGTAGTGTGATGTCTTTCTTGTTATCTAAAAGGTCATGGTCTCCCCAACTTCTTAGGTATGTTTTATCTTGACATTTTCAGGAAGTTTGCTCTCTACATTCGAATTTCGGCTATTGCTGAGGACTGAGATCTTGTTTTAAATAATCAAAATTTACTCACCTATCCAAACGATTTCATAGATGATTCTGATTCACCGTAGAATCACTCCTTAGATAATTAGAATCATAATTAAGAGAATCTGAATCTGGAGCCATATCAAATGGGCACTATATGTTGTGATAAATATGGTGTTTTCTAGAAAATTCTTCTTGATCCCATGTCTCAAAGCAAGACCTAGAAAGGGCCTCTTTAGAGCAGTTTCAAATTCTCACATGAGGATGAATTATAGACAAAGATGAAGTCCAAATATCAAAGGATCATGTCATCAAACGAAGACGAATTATATATGTATGTGTTGACGGTAAAATTTGGTTAAAGCCCAAGTCCACTAAGGATCTGGCGTAGTCAACAAAAGTCAAAGAAGTTTGGTCAAAGGTTGGTCAAAGAAGCCTATCCGTGTTGTTATACATGACCAGAAATGAATGAGCCGATAGAGATGGAGAGGTAGAGATGAGATCCAAAATCGGTTACGATACGATCATAGCGGACGACGAGTCTCCAGACTATAAATATGTACATGTTAGGTAGATTAAACACACAACTACAACTACAACCACAAACTACTCTTGACGCATCGTCACCCTTGTTTATTCAAGGTTAACTCTAGCGGGACTTGGCACTCATTTTGATCTCCGACGAAGAGGTGAGTCCCTCCACCCCGGCGATTATATCGAGTAGATTGGTGTCATTCAAGGTTGCATTGCTTCGATCTCTTGGAGTGTGCCAGTTCAGTCAGTATAATCATTGGTTTATCTTGCTGTATCAGCTAGGTTTGAGGCTGCATCGTTATGATCTCTTAAATTGACGTAGATTAGATATCGTAGTTCCAGGCTTCGTCAGTTAAGTTTGAAATCTTGATCTATTGTATCTGATTTATGTTGTACATAATTCATCTGAATAAAGTGTGCTAGATATGTTGAAGGATTGTTAGTCATTCATGATTTAGCAACTATCTTGGTTAGGTCTGATCTTGTTGTTATGATGATTTAATAGTTTGGATTCATTTTCTAGCATACTAAATTTAGATTTCATCATAGTACAAGCTGATGAGTTATCTTTAATTCCGCGTTACATCTCATTGGCATCGAGGATTACCAATTGACTCGAGTGTATAGTGCACTTCTTTTATCTTTATCGGCCTAATGGTGCGGGCGTTGCATATCGGCCGATCACCTAATCGCTTCCAATGTCCCTTCAATGATACGTGTGTTTCGACGCGTATCGTGTCCATCGGCTCAATAGCCAATCGGCGTTGCTACTAACATTTTTTCTATACCTTATCAATTACAGTGTCAAACTAATTGGCACACCCAGAACCCCAAGATTTAGGACCTGCACTGGAGTTAAGTAGATCACCTAGGCCACGCGTGTGATCGAGACCAACACTGATAAATTTTTGGCCCAACACGCTTTTTAGCATGCTTGATGGGACAATCTCTAGATGACTCAACCATGGCGGCTGAACTCGACAACAATAACATCATCCCAATCACCTTGGAAGAATTGACTGATGAGTAGAGAGCAAAGGTACTAAGGCATGTAGATGATTACCAGAAGTTGTGTCTCGAGTCCTTCGGCATGAATCGATCTGGCCCCGTCCAAAGAAATCAATTTCCGAAGCCGACCTTAACCGGGAAGTCAGCCAACAGACCTAACATTCCTGGGTCAGTTTTCAAGATGTCGTCGACAACGCGCTCCACCACGCCCTCATCAATCAATATGAGGTATTGGTCAATACTTTGCATGGGTTGATGAAGAAGACCATTGACGGTACCATAGCTCACGAGTCAGCCTAAGGTTTGTTGTATTTCCCTATCAACAATCCACATTGGTCCTAGGATCCGTAGCACACCTAGACGAAGCCACTTCCACAAATGTCGATACAGGTAGTAGTCGACTATCGACTATGGGCTGAGTGTCAGTTGTATGTTGGGAACGTGGGCAGTCGATGGTCAGTCGATTGGCCCGATGGCTGGTGGAGATAGCCGTGATGGCCAATATCGACAACAATTAGCCAATGGTGGTGGAAATCGGCCTGATGGCTTATGCCGATGGAGGCCAATGCCGATGGTGATCCGAGTTGTGGCTGATGGAGATCGTAGTCGGTCATCGACCGATCCAACATTTATTCTCTCATGTTATTGAGTATAATACAATCATAACCGGAACTTAGTAATCCATTCATCGGCGAATCGACCTGAGTAACAAGGAGATAATTCACCTGGTCATAAAGTTGACGAACTCGAGCACGAGTCATCGATCCTTGGTACTCAGGTGTGGGTGTATCGGCCGTAGGGATGTTCTCATCATCCTCCCCTTCTTGAATTGGAGTCATCCTTGACTCATCGTCAAGCTCGTCACCCAAGTAGAGCTTCAAATCAGCGGCATTAAAAATGTTGCTGACGCCATAATATGTCGGTAATTCAATCTTGTATGTATTATCATTTATATTGGAAAGAACTTTAATAGGTCCACTAGCACGAGGCATCAACATAGATTTTCATAAATTAGGAAATCTATCTTTCAGTAAATGTAGACAAACTAAGTCTCCTGGTGCAAAAATAACTTATTTTCTACCATGACTACTCGGTAGTTGGTATTTGGCATTCATATGCTCTATATGAGTCTTAGTTGTTTTATGCATTTAGAGAATAAATTCAGTGTGTGCTTTAGCATCAAAATTCATCTTTTCAATAGATGGTAAAGGTAATAAATCAATTGGAGCATGAGGATTAAAATCGTATACCACCTGGAATGGACTTAACTGC
Organism: Zizania palustris; assembly: GCA_019279435.1. Lineage (NCBI taxonomy): Eukaryota > Viridiplantae > Streptophyta > Magnoliopsida > Poales > Poaceae > Zizania > Zizania palustris. The sequence continues at coordinate 28,105,586 of JAAALK010000289.1, read as the reverse complement.
GTGGTAGAGTATAGTGATCGATTGTAGGCAAACTCTACATGAGGTAGACACTCTTCCCACATCTTCAAATCGGTCTACAACACAGCTTGCGGCTTCATAGATAAGGTTATGTTCACCACTTCAATTTTACCATTAGTGTGGGGATGACAGGTGGTGGAAAACAGAAGCTTGGTCCTTAATTTGTGCCATATTGTCCTCCAGAAATGGTTGAGGAACTTCGTGTATCGAACGAAAACTATTGTGCATGGCACTCCGTGAAGACGAACAACTTTCCTGAAAAATAAATCAACAACTATCATAGCATCGTTTCTCTTGTGACAAGGAATGAAATGTGTCATCTTAGAGAATCTATCGACAACCCTAAAGACACTATCCCTCCCCTTCTTAGTTATAGGTAGTCCCAAAACAAAATCCATAGAAATATCCTCCCACGGGGCACTAGGGACAGGTAAAGGCATGCATAAATCATGGGGATTAAGGTGGGACTTGCTTTGTTGGATGTGGTGCATCGGCCCACATAGCGCTCCACGTCACGCCTTAACTTAGGCCAAAAGAAATGGGCGGTCAGTACATCCTCTATTTTTTTCACGCCGAAATGTCCCATCAATCCTCCACCGTGTGCTTCCCATAAAAAGAAAAGACAAACAAAACTGGCAGGGACACACAGTTTGTTAGCACGATAAAGTAGTCCATTTAGAATGTAGTTGTGTCAAGCTCTCCCTTCCCTGCACTGACCAAATGCTTCTTTAAAATCAGGGTCAGTAGCATATAATGTCTTAATTGTCTCTAATCCAAATTTTTGTTATCAAGTTGAGATAATACCGTGTATCGGCGAGACAAAGCATCATTAATTATATTATCTTTCCCATTTTTATGCTTAATGATGTAAGGGAATGATTCAATGTATTCTACCTATATGGTATGTCTGTTGTTCAAATTAGATTGACTTCTAATGTGTTTCAAAGACTCATGAACGGAATGCATGATAAATTCTTTCGTCCATAAGTAGTGTTGCCATGTTTTTAGACACCGAATTAAAGCATAAAATTCCTTATAATAAGTGGAATAGTTCAAGCTAGGGCTATATAGCTTCTCACTGAAGTAGGCAATCGACTTACCTTCTTGTATCAAGACGTTGTCAATCCTAATCCCACTAGCATCACACTCGAGTTCAGAAACCTTACCGAAATCGGGTAGTTGGAGTAGTGGTGCACGGGTCAGCATCTGCTTCAACCGATTGAAGGCATCTTCATAGAACTTTCCCCATTGAAAAGGGGTGCCTTTCTTCATGAGTTCATTCATCGGGGCGGCAATAGTGCTGAAATCGCGCACAAATCTTCTGTAGAAACCCACAAATCCGAGAAAACTCTTCACTTGTGTGACCGTTTTAGGAGTTGTCCAACTCTAGATCGCCTCTATCTTGGTCTCATCGACTTCAATACCCTGCGGGGCTACAACATATCCAAGAAAAGAGACTCGATTGATGCAAAATGTGCACTTCTCGATGTTACCAAATGAACGTGCATTCCTTAAAGTAATGAAAACACCATGTAAATGTTTCTTATGTTCTCCTATCGACTTACTGTAAATGAGAATATTGTCGAAGTATACTACCACAAATCGTCTGATGAAGTTGTGTAAAACCTCATTCATTAGTCGCATGAAGGTGCTAGGTGCATTAGTTAAACCAAAGGCATCTCCAACCAATTTCATTCATATTTGGTGGTAGCCACTACACAAGTCCACCTTTGATAACATGATAGAGCCACTCAATTCATCGAGCATATCATCAAGCCTAGGAATAGGAAGACGATATCGAATAGTTATGTTGTTAAGGGCTCGACAGTAAACACACATGCGCCATGATCCATCTTTCTTAGGAACCAAAATGACTGGAACAATGCAAGGACTAAGACTCTCACGTGAGTACCCTTTGTCGAGCAGGTCTTGTACTTGCCGTTGGATTTCCTTGGTTTCTTCACGGTTCATTCTGTAGGGCGCACGGTTCGGCAGTGAGGCACCTGGAATCAAGTCAATCTGATGTTCTATTCCTCTCATCGGGGGTAATCCTAGGGTTACCTCTATTGGGAACACATCAGAAATCTCATGAAAGAGATTAGTAATGTTAGGATGCAAGGAGGTCATTAAATTTTCTAGTGTAAAGAAGACCTCTTTGCAAATTAAGACATAACAGAGAGAACCATGAGTTATGAGTTTAGACATTTTAGTAGCTAATATAGAAACACCTTTCAATTTAGCTATGTTTTTCTTCATGGGTTTCGCATTCTTATCCTTTTTGGATGGGCACAAAACCTTAACTACTTGCTGATTTTCAGTGTGTGATCCACTGGAATTTTTCACACGTTCCATCCATGCCATCTCATCTTTCAATATTTCAGTAGGAGTCATGTGTAGGAGTTCTATCTTTCTACCATTGTGAGTGAAAATGTAAGTGTTAGTCCTCCCACGGTGCATAGCATCCTTATCATATTGCCATGGCCTACCCAAAAGTATGGAACATGCTTGCATAGACACAACATCAAAACTGGCACTATCATGATAATTACCTACTGAAAAAGTATTTAGATAGTCTTACATACCTTCAACTTACCACAAGAATTGAACCACTGAATGGAATATGGATGTGGGTGATGTTGAGTGAGTATGTTGAGATTTTTAACCAAATCGGAGCTACCAAGGTTTCTACAACTTTCGTTATCGATGACGACTCGATAGGCTCTTTTCTAAACGACGAATCATGCCTGTAACAGATTGTGGCATTGATGGTGTTCCGTCGTCTCTAATTGTTCACTCAACACCCATTAGACCACGATGCTTAAGTATTGGATGGTATCGGCAGTGCCGATATGCTCCATTGCTTGCTCATCGAGTGAGTCGTTCGCTTCATGCTTTGCATGATTAGTGGCATGTATATTATCATCTTTATTTTCACTAGCACTAATGTACTCACCACTTTCTATAACAATCAACACTCACTTGTTAGGTCAATCTCATTGCACATGGTCGATGCCCTTGCATTTGAAGCACTGAATGTCTCTAGCCCCGCCCGTTGAAGCAACCGATGATGAACTTGGTGTAGGAGTGGGAATTGTGGCCGATTTATCCTTATCGGACATTGGCTTAGTCGGGGCCGATATCGTGGTTCTCACTCGATCAGTGGATGACGTGTGGGGACAATAGGAACTGGCTGATGGAGTCTTGGCGTATCCTGGGGAAGATTTCATGATCGGCGTACTCTTGAAATGGATCTTGGATGCTAGCTGCCTCCCCTACAATTCTTTCTCAGCTAACATAGTAAGGTGAAATAATCAAGTAATGTATTTATACTCCTTATAATCAACTATGTCCTAAATTTCACGCCGTAACCCCCCATAGAATCATGACATTTTGTCCTCCTCTTCTTCTACCTCACAACTCAACATACGTATTTGCAATTCTTGGTAATATTCCTCGACAGATCTATTACCCTGTTCTAAGCGTTGCAATTTGTTTCTCAAATCGCGCTTGTAAGATGGAGGGACAAATCTACCACGCATAGGTCTTTTCAGCCAATCCCATGTGTCAAGTTCTAACCCAGCCTTTACCAATTCATTCCACCAGAAGATAGCAAAGTCCTTGAATTCACTAGTGGCTTGTCTAACCCTAAATATTTCTATGCAAAAAGAAGTGTTTTAAAACGTGTCACTTTTCTTTCATTTCCAAATTATTACAAATATCAATTAACTGAACGTTTGTATTTTTGTAGTTATCGTGTCATTAGTCTAGGGTTTACCCTTTTAACCATGTGTATTATTTGTGGAGCAGTATGGGCTAATGAGGCGTGGGGATCCTAAAGAAACTTGGGCATTTATTACTTAGACAATGGGAATTATTTTTTTTCTCAACAATCATTTCCCAATCTAAATATAGTTCAAGGTCATACTTACAAGCAAATGAAGGCATAATAAATTTGACTTTGGCAAAAGGGTTAGGATTACCTTGATCGTGTGGCTGATTGCCATGGTGATCATTACCTCGCCGATTGTGGTGCACTTGGGGACGCCGATGCCATTGGTCAATAATGTTTGCACTTTTGTGATCAATGTCTTCTTCATTGGCTTCAACCTCATGCACTGGATCTGGAGGTTGTTGCTCTGGGCTATTCTACGTATGTTAGCCGTGAGAGTAGCGATGCTCCCGGCTAATGCTTGAATGCTTAACTGTATTGCATTCATGCTAGCATCAAACCTTCCCTCGATCCGTTGAAGCTCTTCCTTAGATGTGCAATCCCTGAAGTCGATGATCTCACCTGCCATTGTTAATAGGGAATAGAGGACAAAACAATAGTACTATCCTTATCTACTATTCATGATGTATTGGTGGATTTCTCTCTCACACACACTTTCCATGTCTTACCAAGCCCTTACGAAGCTCTTACCGATTGAAGCAGTTGGTACGACCGAAAAAGGTGGGATGTTTGAGGACTTGAGATGTGCAATTATAAGGATCCAATCTATTCTAAAGGGAAGTATGTGGATCTCAGAAAGCACAATTTTGTAGCAAAGGTTAGCACAAATTAATAACAGAATTATCAGTGCTGAATAAAAGTCCTAAAACTTGTTAGAGTTGTTGGTCAAGACTGGTCCTTATGGTCTAGTCTAAGCAAGTGAGAGAGGGTACAAGGACTGTGGGATGTGCACTCAGTGCACACAAAAGGTCAAAGTTTTCAGAACATACAACATGGATCAGGACTTTTGCTACCTGCTACTTCCTCTTCCTTTTTCTTCTTCTAGGTAAAGAGCAAGACACTCTTCCACCCGCTCTTCTTTTTCCTTTCTTCTGAGTACGGAGAAGGACATTTTTGCTACCTACTCTTCCTTTTTGCCTCCTTCTCTTTCTTCTTTTTTGATTTTTCTTCTCTTTCTTTCTTTTTTGATCTGTGGATAGAAAAAACATTTTCTTCTATGGCTCTGGAAAGATCTCTATTGCTTGATCTCGAATCTGTATGCAGAGGTAGTGGCCAAAAAAATTTGGAAGGTGTGCGGAACAGAGAGTCTGCACTTCTTGCTTGTTCGACACTTAAAGAACTCAAATAGGTTTTGCAATAGAACACAAGGAGGCTAGCATTGTCGGGCAATTAACACAAGGCAGTTTGCAACCTATCTATAGGCTTGCGATGCGGAAAAGAAACATAAAGGTGGTTGCGATCGGAAACTAAGATGAACTCAATCTCTTAAGGGAAGGCTCTAGCCACAACACAAGAATCAAACTAGACTCAAGAATGCAACTCTAAACCAACAACAAGACTTGAACAAAGGACTCAAACTCAACAAAGCAAGACTGAAATCAATCCAGTGAAAAAAGGCTCAAGAGGGTTTGGAAACAACGGAAAAACGAACTAACACATAACAACGAAGTATTTTAGTGTGGCTTTTTCTGGACTCCGGGAAAACAAAATCACAAGGATAGACAGGACAACGAAGTATTTTAGTGTGGCTTTTTCTGTACTCTGGGAAAATGAAATCACAAGGATAGATTGATACATAACGGGTAACCTTTTCTCTAGTACACTTGATGAGAATGGGGACGTGCCAAAGGGTGGCCCGATCTTCCGATAGGTATGTGTTGGGGGAAAATACTTCATCCTCAGAGCCATTGTTGTAACAAGACAGAAGTAGGAGATTTAATCAAGGGCTTTTGATGTCTAACTTTGGGAGCGCTTTGAATATGATTCGAAGCATGAAGGCGAACGCTAGTTCGAAGTATATCTTCGAACGTGGACTCTTCAGAGAGTCTTTTTGCCAGCTAGGATGGAAGACTTATCTTCTTTCTCATTAGATTAGTCTTTTACCATTTTAGCCCTATTAAGGGTACCGAATAGTTTCCACTATGTCGGTTGTAACAGAGGGATAAAAGGGTCTTTTCCTTAATGTTTGGGCCTATAAATACCCCCCGTTTTACCCTGTAATGAGGACCGGATACAAGTTATTCAGTATAGATCTTCGAACTGTTTTGAGCTATTATCCTTTCGGAGGCTTGAAATAGTTTACTTCGCAAACACTTTGTTTGTTAGTTACTAACTTTCAGAAACCTGTTAGCGTAATCTTTTACGCCAACAGTTGGCGCCGTCCGTGGGGACCTAGTCCAAAAAACTTCGTTCTCTACCAAATTCTCAAATCATGCCTCCCAAGCGGAGTGCAGGTGGTAGTCCTACTCGGAGGTCTCCTCGGACCTCCGGAGTAAGATCTTCGAACACGGTCGAGGTCGGAGGACCTTCGGTAATTCCTCCACCTCAGACCCCCGAAGGGATTCCCCTTCCTCGAGCATACGGAGTTCCTCCCCCAACTCCATCTATACTTCGGCCAGCCGGAGTCCCTCTTCCACCTCAAGTTCCACTTTGAACTGATGCGTACAGTTCTCAAGACCCGGAAGGTCCTTCCGGAGGAGATGAAGATGGTCTTGGTGATATGGCCGTTCAAATGGCCAGTCTCCAAGCTGAAGTAGCAAGGTGGCGACAAGAAGCCGCAGATAGGCTTCATTCTCAGGCTACCCCAGTCATCCCCGAAGTGCTCGAAGACGACGAACTTCCTTATCCCGAAGCCCCGGAGAACGCTTCCTTCGACACCGAATCTCCACTGCATCCTGAGTTGCAGAAAGTGCGCTTCGACCCTAAGTTCAAAACTTCGAAGCTTTGTAAATACTCTGGAGATGAAGATCCTGGAGAGTTCACCCGCTCTTATGCATTAGCAATCAAAGCCAGCGGGGGAGTGCGAGACACTATGGCCAAATGTTTCCCCCTAGCTCTCGAAGGAGTGGCACTAAGGTGGTTCTGGTCTTTGAAGCCAGGATCAATCAGATCATGGGGGGAGTTGAGGAAGAAGTTCGTGAGCAACTTTCAAGTTACCTTCGTACCTCTAATGTCAACATGAAGTCTTTTCCAGGTGAAGTAGCTCCCCGGAGAGACTTTAAGGCAGTATTTCAAGCGGTTCGCTCATACGAAGTCGCAAATTCGAGTGTTAACTACGTCTTCTGTAGTTGACGCAGCTCGAGAGGGAGTTATTCATGCGGGCCTCCTTGATAAACTTCACAGGAAAAAGATATCTTCTGTTGCTCAATTGATGTCTTGTTTCGAAGAATATGCAAGGTCAGAAGAGGGGTGGCTTCGGAGAACTGCTGCAACTCCATCAATACTGCAAGAAGTTAAGTTGGAAGTGAAGACTACGACGCAGCCGCAAGGGCCTAGCTTCGAAGCTCAGCACGACAGGCATCGGGGGCAAAAGAATCCTCGTTCAGAAGTTTTGAACATTGCACCCCCACAGAAATTTTCCCCGAGGGCTTCGCAGCCTTCAGGAAGCAAGACCAGCGGTTGGAGGCCGCCGGGGAAACCGGCTAGCAAAGCCCAGGCCTTTTTCTGCTGTGTCCATGGTGAGAATCGGAGTCACGCGACTGATGCGTGCAAATCTATACTTGCTTTAAGAGGAGAGTATTTGGAAAGAACTTCGGGTCGAGGCACTACTGACCGAGTTCTGACTGAAGTGCGTCCGGAGCTTGTCTAGGCTGTGGCACGATTAGAGAACTTCGACCCTGCAAGACGGCCTCCGGTGGTCAATGTTATGTCACCTCCGAAGCAAGAAGATGGACAAGATTGAGGGAAAAGAGTAGTCCTCCCCATCTCCGGGGGAGGGACCCTCGGAAGTATGTCGAAGAGGCAGAGAAGAGAATATGTTAGGGAAGTGGGCCATATTGGAACCTCTTCGTCTACAGCTGCTATGCCCGAATGGTCCCATGTGCCGATATCTTTTTCTGCAGATGATGCAGCTGGAATAAATTGGCTTGGAAGTTACTTTTGGAGAGGAGCTACTGGCCAAGACGGAGGAAGTGATTTTCGATGTTGTGGATGCCCCATATGCATACAATGTCATCTTCGGAAGGGGCATGCTGAATCAATTCGGAGCTGTGGCACATCATAATTACCTATGTATGAAAATGCCCACACAGGCAGGAGTGCTCACTATTTTCGGAGATCAGGCCACCGCGCGAAGAGCGGAGTATGGTCATGGCCCTCCTCTTGACCCGAGATAGGTGAACAGTGTTCAAGATAACCCAGAGGTTTTCTCTGCTTCTAGCGAATCCTCGAAGAAATCCTTCCCAAGGCCAAGACCTGAAGGAGAGATTGCAACTAAGGTTATTGTCAAAGATGGCAAGGAATATTCATTTCAATTTGGCAAAGACTTGCCTCCAGAAGTCCCTACTTCGTTAGAGAAAGTAGTTGAGGAGAATTTAGATGTCTTTGCTTGGTCTGATGAACACATCACCGGAGTCAGTCGGGATATTATTGAACACAGTCTACTTGTGAACCCGAAGGCTCGAGCTGTTCGGCAAGGACTCCGAAAGCTGTCTGTAGAGAGAGCTACCCTTGCAAAAGACGAAGTGGAAAAGCTGCTGAAGGCTGGGATTATCAGAGAAGTGGCTCATACGGAGTGGTTAGCCAACCCAGTCTTCGTTAGGAAGAAATCCTCCGGGAAGTGGCGCATGTGTATTGATTTTACATCTCTGAATAAAGCATGGCCCCGTGACCCCTACCCCATGCCTCGAATTGATCAATTGGTTGATTCTACTGCCGGTTCGGAGTTATTAAGCTTCCTCGACGCGTACTTCGGCTATCATCAAATCTGGCTAAAGCGCGAAGATGAAATCAAGACAAGCTTTGTAACTCCTTCAGGAGTCTTCTGTTATGTAAGAATGCCCTTTGGCTTAAGAAATGTCGGGGCTACTTTTTCGAGGTTAATTGCTAAGGACCTAGGTCATCAATTAGGTCGCAATGTAGAGGCCTATATGGATGATATTGTAATAAAGAGTGCTTTAAAGCACCAACATAGCCTAGACTTAGCAGAAACATTCAATATCCTTCGGGCATGTGGGATCCGTCTTAACCCCGAAAAATGTATCTTCGGGGCGCAGGCTAGAAAATTGTTAGGGTATCTAGTTTCAAGCAGAGGGATCGAAGCTAGCCCCACTCAGATAACTGCGTTGCAAAGGATGGCTCCCCCGGAGAATTTAAAGCAAGTGCAAAAGCTAACTGGTCGCCTTGCAGCACTTAGCAGGTTTTTGGCAAGGTCTGCGGAGAGAAGTTTGCCCATTTTCAAAGCATTGAAGGGGTCCGAAGATTTTGCATGGACACCGAAGTGTCAAAAGAGCTTTGAAGATATTAAGAATTATCTCAGCAACCTCGCTACACTCACGGTGCCTGTTGCGGACGAAACCCTACTCCTTTACCTTGCAGCTACTGGCTCTGCTGTCAGTGCAGTCCTTGTCAGAGAGGTTGATTTCAACGGGAAGTTGGTTCAGAATCCAGTTTATTTTGTGTCCGAAGCATTGTCTGAAGCAAAAACAAGATATTCTGAGCTTGAGAAATTTACTTATGCTCTGATAATGGCTTCGAGTAAGTTAAGGCATTATTTCTTGGCACGTAATGTGATTGTACCAACTTCATATGCTTTGGGAGATATGCTCCGAAGTAAGGACTCTACAGGAAGAATTGGGAAGTGGGCTGTTGAGTTGGCACCCTTCGGCATATCCTTTGTGGCAAGAACAGCAATTAAGTCACAAGTGTTGGCCGATTTCGCGGCAGAGTGGACTCCCCCTGTAGCATGGGCTTCGGAGAAGCCAAGTGAAGGGATTTGGACTATTTACTCCGATGGAGCTTTCCAAGCATCTGGAGCAGGTGTTGGAGCAGTAATAATTTCATCTTCAGGGCAAAAGGCTTTGTATTCCGCAAGACTCAACTTTAAATCTACTAATAATATAGCGGAGTATGAAGGAATTTTATTGGGACTTCGAAAGGCACGCGCTCTAGGGGCTACAAGAGTTGTTATTAAGACAGATTCTCAGATTGTAGCAGAGCACGTAGACAAGAGCTTTCAAGTTCGGCATCCACAGCTTGCAAAATACTTGGAAGAAATCCGTAAGATTGAAGCAGCATTTAAAGGGATTTCCATTCGGAGTATACCATAGCAGAAAATGTGCAAGCTGACATCTTAGCAAAAGCTGCAGCCGTAGCTATGGACATACCAGAAGAGGCTTTTTATGAAGAACTCAGTACACCTTCGGTACCACAAATCCCTGCCGCGGAAGTCCTTTGCATTCCAAGTACAGATTGGCGAAGTTCAATTATGGAATTGTTGCAAGGAGAAGCAAGTATGTCTGAAGGGCCACAACTTTCGAGGTTGAAACTCAGAATTCGGAGTTATCATATAATCAACGGTATTTTGTATAAGGCCGGAGTATATTCCCCTTTGCTCCGATGTATATCTCAAGCCGAAGGTCAAGAAATTCTCCGAGAAATTCATGAAGGACTCTGCGGTAGCCATTTGGCCCCTCGAGCTTTGGCAGGAAAGACACTTCGCCAGGGGCTTTATTGGCCTACAATAGTAGCTGATGCGGAGAGCTTAGTCCGTACTTGCCAAGGATGTCAGTGGATGGGACGAAGAAGTCATCGCCCACCAACAACTCTTCAAGTCATTTCTCCAGTATGGCCCATGGCCAGATGGGGCATGGATCTTATTGGCCCCTTCCCAGTAGCAAAAGGAAATTTGAAGTTCGCAGTGGTAGCAATCGAATACTTTTCAAAGTGGGTCGAAGCAGAGCCCCTAACAGTTATCACTTCGAATAATGTACAAAAATTTTTCTGGAAGAATATTATATGCCGGTTCGGAGTGCCTCGGCAGCTGACAGTTGACAATGGAACACAGTTCGATGCAGAACCCTTCAGGAAATTCTGTGAAGACCTAGGCATCCAATTATGTTTTGCTGCAGTAAGACATCCTCAGTCCAACGGAGCCGTTGAAAGAGCTAATGGTAATATCTTGTCAGGGCTGAATCGAAGAAAAGTGGGATTGGCAAAAGGATTGTGGACCGAAGAGCTCCCAAAGATCCTATGGTCCATTCGGACAACTCAGACAAGGTACTAAGTTACCAGTTTTTAGACTCCAAGTAGTCGAAGACGCTTTATAAGATTTTAATCAATCTTTAAATTGCTGAGGGGCTCCGAGCTCCCAAATTTGTACTCCTAAGTTTTTCTTTGCGCCTAACCATCTTTGAGTATAATTCTAAGTTGCTTACGCCCAAAGAGGGGCTGGGAAGTAGGGAGACAATTTTAAAAAATCGATATTTATTATCCAAACAAATTATAATTACATCATGAAAAATCGGTGTCTATACCGAGAAGGAATCGAAGACCCCTTCGATCTCTAGAGCTAAGGTTGGAACGACTAGTTCCAGAGCCGGGAGTTCTAACAACTTTACGTTTAATTCTTCTACTTCCCTTCGATGCTCTAAAGTCTTTCTGTTCTTGTTGAAGCTCGGCCCAAGTTCAGAGTCGTTCGGGGCTCCTTTCCCAGCTTCCAAGTTCTTCAGGTTTTTTACCCTGAGCTCCATCTTCATCTTCGTACCATGCAATGTCTTTGGAAGATGAAGCTTCCAAGTTAACTTCTTTTTCTTCCTCTTTAATATAAGATAGTATATCTTTGCTTACTTCGGGCGCAATTGCACCGGAGCTATCTCGAGGAACTAAAAATCGAGGTCGCTTGTGAAGTTTTAAAAGATCAAAGGTAGCCCATAGCAGGCGGAGTTCTTCGGTAATGTTTAACACTTTGATATCATCCATATGAGGTGAAGCCTAAAAACACGATAAGTAAATTTTCATTCATAAATGTATAAAAAGCATGATTCTTTACATAGTCAGGACCCTAAGGCAAATCTAGACCTGCGGGTTCGGCGGAGGCTGGCTGCTCGAGGTTTGCGATTGAGCTTGCTTCTGGCGCTGTCCTTCGTCAATCCAAGCCTTGATCGTAGTACGACCTTCGGCTCTCCATGAAGCTTGGAAGGCTTGCCAAGCAGCGGCCACGTCTTCGGAAGGAGTAAGAAGCCGATTTTCGTCGAAGGTAATGGGAGCCGCCTCTGCGTTCGGAGTTATCGATATTCCCATATCTTCGTAGTAACGAAGTATGCCGATAGCAGCCACTTGTCCGGAGATTTCTCCGTACCGAATGCCTGCCGTCTTCATCCTCTTCGCAGCTCCTTGGATCATTTTTAGCCACAGAAGCAAGGAGGCGTTGTCATTCGAAGGAAGTGTCCCAGTAGTACCGAAGTACTCTAGAACACCTAGGAGTTGGTTCATGACCTCTGCAGCCACCTTCTCCGATTTCAGCTTATCTTCAAGTAAAGCGTCCTTCGCCGAAGTCAACTCTTCCACCACACCGGAGAGCCTAGCTGCCTCCGTAGCTAAAGAATTTTTCTGGTTAAGTAGGTGGCTAGCTTCATCTGCAGTTTTGGCCTTTTCCTCCCGGAGCTTGACAAGTTCAGCCCCCGCCGTAGCATGCTTTGCCCGCATCTTTTCTATTTCTGCCTGAAGCACAATTTGTTCTGCTTCGAGCTCTTTATTCGCGGTTTCCAAGCTTTGCCTGGCCCTCCGCTCTGCTGAGACCATGTTGTCTAAATGGGAAACTCGACCTTCGGAAATGTTAAGATTTTGCTGAAGAGTAGTGATTTCCTCTCGAAGGCGAAGGTTTCCACGTTCGTTTGAAACGTTTGCAGCTCAGGCCAAGACTATTTGCTGCAAAGAGAAAAAACCAAGGTGAGAAATTATTTGTATATGAGATTAATTTTGTTTTGCAGATATTTCGTACCTGGTACGCTGCACGCTCCATGGTGGCGTTGAGCTCCGAACCCTCAAATTCGCTCAGGATGGCTACCAAGTCTGTCTCCCCGACTTCACGGCTAGCTCGATCTAAAGGCTCGAGCAAAGTCCGAAGTCCGGTTCTTCGCTCCAAGAAAGGAGCTAGAAGAGGGAGCATAGACAAGGCCCTCTGGTCGTCTCCGCTCGGCGAGGGGTCGGAGCGCTGGGCTGTATCTTCAGGAACTTCGGCAGACTGGCCCCCCTCTGTAGATTGATCTTCGTCTGTCGACTCAGATGGAGTTAATCCCGAACTCAGAGCAGGGAGAGGGTCCATTTTGCCTTTACCTTTTCTAGGTCCCATTTGGGTGACTTCTGGAATTGGCTCCGGAGTTACCGAAGTCCCAGGAATTGTATCTTCGGGACGAACCTCTTCCATAGGAGCAGATCCTGTTGAGGCAAAGGTATTATACATTGTATAATTTTGCAGGAAAAAGAACAAAAGGATTATGTGAAGTTTACCTCCGAAATCTTGTCGACGGGTGAGCATCGGACTGCTTGGCGGGTCAAAAGCTACCCCAAAGTCTTCATCGGAGTCAGAATTCACGACTAAAGTTTCGATTGTTGGAGCCTCTTCGGGAGCTGCAGTCGTTGCTTCATCCGGAATCAAAGTTGATTCTGCAGCAACTTCGGCTCCACCTTCGTTCATAGGGGCTTCATCCCGCGGTAAGTATTCTTGAGCAGCCGAAGTCCCAACTTGTCCGAGGTTGCTTGGAAACTCCGGCACGCTCGCAGCATCGCCAATGCTTGCATCTGCTTGGGCTCCATCCTTGTCAATTAGGTCAACAAGCATTCTACCTTCATCCTCCGAGGAATCGGAGACCGAAGCTATTGGACTTGAAGGCGCTGCAATTCTTGGTTTTCGAGCTACCTTCTTTCATGGAGTTTCGGCAGATGTCGAAGCTCCAACTTCAGCCTTCCTTTTCTTAGGCCCTTGCTCCGAAGGCACCCAATCTAAAAGAGGAGAGGGAACAACTTCGAGTAACCCCCATACTCGGTTGTTCCGTTCCCAAGTACCCACTAACTTAATCCTCCATTCTTTCTCGGCCGGAGTCGGGACTCCTAGAATTTTCTCCGAAGCTCGCACAATTTGCTCCGAAGTCAAAGGAGCTAGAGAGGCTGAAAGATAAGTTGACATTGGTTATTTCCTCAAATAAATATATATGACACATGTTGTTTCCGAAGTTACCTGCAGGGCTCGAGCTAGAAGATATCTTTCGGAGGCCGCCCTCCGGATCTTCCTCGAAGGTGATTGGCCAGTTGGCCATCAGAGGGGGGATCTAAAGTCCGATTAACTCCTCTGCTAGATCCCGCATGCTCAGACGGTGGCTAATGCGTTGAAGTAGGCTAAGGCGAGCTTCAAGCTGGCCTAGATCCGGCTGGACAAGGGCTTCCCTCCGAAAGTTTATGTCCCGTAGAGGTCCCGCTAGCTGGCTTCCTGCCCCAACTTCAGCGTAAAACCAGCGGAGGATCCAATCCATATACCACCTAGCATTGATGGCCTTGGCTGGAAATCGAAGAGCGTACTCATCTCGAAGCTGGAAGTTAATACTCCCGAAGGCCACCACCATATTCTCACCTCCGGGGCCTACGAAGGTCTTGGGCTGGCACGAAGCTCGGTGTAGGGCTGCGATGATTTCTACTCTTCCTTCGCAGTCTTCAGCCCGCAATGCCCATTCGAAGATGGCGAGACGTGCTATCGCATTTGGAGAGAGTTGGGGGAGAGTAACATGGAATAATTCCAATACCTAAGCTAGGAAGTCGACGGCTGGAAGTCCTAATCCAGCTTCGAAAAAGGCTTCGAAGACGACCACTTCTCCGGGCCTTGGTGAAGGAATAGCTTCTTTTCCAGGTTGAAGGTCCCAACTGGTAGGATTGATCCACTTACTTCGATGACGCCGGGAGGAGATCATGAGGATCATCGCATTGGGGATTTCTTCCTGGCGCCGCCATTGCTGCTACTGTTGCTGTCGGAGTCGCCGCTGCCGCCGCAGCCTACTGCCGAGCCAAGGCTGAAGCCACCCAAGGAACCTTAAAACTGGTCTTCGCCATGGACTTGCTCTGGTTGCTCAAGGAAGAAGATGGAGACTAGGGTTTGTTTGCACTAAAGTGGTGAGAAGAGTACTCGAGAGGAGGCTGGGCCCTCTATTTATAGCCCAGGCCACGATTTTTTACCATTTGCATCTGCCATTTCACATTCTTAACCGTTATTTTGTTACGGAATTGACGCATCGCGTAACTTCCGTTGGAAGAAAAAAGCCAACGACTATTTCTTCTAAGTCTAAAAAAAACTTCAAGCTCCTTATGTTCATTCTAAGATAGTTCAAATGTAACTCTCTTAGAAGTTGATTTGAAGTTTTGAATCTCCACATATTTCGAAGGTTGATTAAACTGTTAACCTCTGTGCATGATTATTTTTCTTGCGTATACTGCTTTCCTAACATCACAGGTCTAGCGGAGAAGCGTATTCGAGGGGCTACTATTGGGGGAAAATACTTCATCCTCAGGGGCTACTATTTGGAAGGTGTGCAGAACAGAGAGTCTGCACTTCTTGCTTGTTCGACACTTAAAGAACTCAAATAGGTTTTGCAATAGAACACAAGGAGGCTAGCATTGTTGGGCAATTAACACAAGGCAGTTTGCAACCTATCTATAGGCTTGCGATGCGGAAAAGAAACACAAAGGTGGTTGCGATTGGAAACTAAGATGAACTCGATCTCTGAAGGGAAGGCTCTAGCCACAACACAAGAATCAAACTAGACTCAAGAATGCAACTCTAAACCAACAACAAGACTTGAACAAAGGACTCAAACTCAACAAAGCAAGACTGAAATCAATCCAGCGAAAAAAGGCTCAAGAGGGTTTGGAAACAACGGAAAAACGAACTAACACATAACAACGCAGTATTTTAGTGTGGCTTTTTTCTGGACTCCGGTAAAACAAAATCACAAGGATAGACAGGACAACGAAGTATTTTAGTGTGGCTTTTTCTGTACTCTGGGAAAACGAAATCACAAGGATAGATTGATACATAACGGGTAACCTTTTCTCTAGTACACTTGATGAGAATGGGGACGTGCCAAAGGGTGGCCCGATCTTCCGATAGGTATGTGTTGGGGGAAAATACTTCATCCTCAGAGCCATTGTTGTAACAAGACAGAAGCAGGAGATTTAATCAAGGGCTTTTGATGTCTAACTTCGGGAGCACTTTGAATATGATTCGAAGCATGAAGGCGAACGCTAGTTCAAAGTATATCTTCGAACGTGGACTCTTCAGAGAGTCTTTTTGCCAGCTAGGATGGAAGACTTATCTTCTTTCTCATTAGATTAGTCTTTTACCATTTTAGCCCTATTAAGGGTACCGAATAGTTTCCACTATGTCGGTTGTAACAGAGGGATAAAAGGGTCTTTTTCTTAATGTTTGGGCCTATAAATACCCCCCCGTTTTACCCTGTAATGAGGACCGGATACAAGTTATTCAGTATAGATCTTCGAACTGTTTTGAGCTATTATCCTTTCGGAGGCTTGAAATAGTTTACTTCACAAACACTTTGTTTGTTAGTTACCTACTTTCAGAAACCTGTTAGCGTAATCTTTTACGCCAACAGTATGATTGATTCGACGAGTGGACGTTGATGCTTTAAGGATTCTGATAAGAGATTGAAACCTTGCAATCGCTACACCCTCTCATCTAGTTGTTATCAACCATGTTTTCATGTAGTCGACCTCACCACAAAGGTTTTGAGTAGAAAAGCATTCAGAGGACCCGCGGCGATAGAGGAAGGTCACATGATCGGGAAAAGTCAAGCATCCATCGGAGGTTGTCACCATGAAGTCCATCAGTGCATGCAAGGCTTGGCCCCATTGATGCTAAAAAGTATGACTGATTGACCGATGATAAAGCAGCGATAAAGAATCCGCAGTGGTGACCAAGCAGAATTTTTACGAAGAACCAAAAGAGAAGGGTACAACAACTGCAGCGGAAGGAGCTGAAGGGGTCAAATCATGATTACAAAATCGACCGGCTTAAGAAAGTCAAGAGCGAATGGCAAGTTAAGGAGAAGGCTGATCAAGATGGCAAGAAAGATGCAGGGGTGAACATGTTTTTTCACCCTACAGAATATTGGGATGCCCTCGATAGTGGTGACGAATAGGCCAAAGTAATGGCATAGCTGGTGCTAACACCCTAATCAGTGATATTCGATAAGCTATAAGACCCCAGGCATCGGCACCTAAAGCCACTTTATATCAAGGTATTAGTCAATGGAAAGTCGATGTCCAAAATAATGATAGATGGAGAGGCGGCCATCAACGTAATGTCGTACGCTACATTCCAGAAGTTGGGTTAAGGGCTAGAGGACCTGATCAAGACCAATATGGTACTGAAGTACTTCAGCGGTAACTCATTAGAGACGATAGGGGTACTAAATGCAGAACTGATGGTTGGTAGGAAGACAATGCCGACCACATTTTTTGTCATCGAAGGTAAAAGCTCCCACAGCTTATTGCTCGGGAACGATTGGATCCATGTCAATTGTTGTGTCCCATATACAATGCATCAAAGCCTAGTACAATGGGTCGATGACCAGGTAGAAATTATCCCCGCCGAAAAATCGGTCAATGTAGTAGTAGTTGATTTGTCGGTGTGGGAGTTGGAAGGAGTTAACTAGTTGTCAGGTAGAGAATGAGACAGTGATTTTCTCGAAGTGTCAAGCAATGTAGTCAAGCCAATCAGCAATGAACAGTCCATACTTACACTTTAGAGGCATCATCGATGAGATAGAGCGTAAACTCGGTCAAGGCTTCACCTTAACCAATGAGCTACAGGAAGTAGACATCAGACCTTATGTTCAATCGAGGCCAACCATTGTAAGTGCTCAACTTCTTGATGAAATGAAAAATGAATTGATTGCATTATTACGGGAATATCAGGATTGTTTTGCATGGGAATATCATGAGTTGCTAGGTTTGAACCGATCGATGGAAGAACATCGGCTTCTGATAAAACAGGGATATCGGTCTGTAACACCCGGATTTAATAAAATCGGGAAAATCGGGACTTTATTGAATTTCCATAGAAAATCAATAAATACAAGGCGTTCATCACACGACCGCGTATAATACGCCAATCAAAAGATGGTTCATAGACCATATTATTACAAAGAGTTAAATGAAAGAAATACTTAGAAAATAAATCATCTAGATGAACGCCTTCTTCCAGTCTCACGCCTTGACTAGGTCGCTACTCCAGACCATCCTCCTCCTCGTAGAATGCTACCTCTTGTGTGGTGAGTACAATCGTACTCAGCAAGCCACTAAAATGCAATTATAATGCAAGGTAATAACAAGGAAGGTTGTGGCTCATGTTTGCGGAAAAGTATGTTTGTAAAGCATTTAATGTAATCAGGTTATTAGTACGGAAAATTAAATCATGAGTAAATGCATCATCTTCTACATCGAGGGGTACAGTCAGCCCACCCTCGCTCAACAGTCCTTACATGCCATTTCATCATGCAATCATTCAAATAAAAGTAATCTAACTGCGGTGAACATTGTCCAACCCGCCCTTGACCATGGGCATGACTTTTTGAAAAGATTATACTCTGATCAGAGGTGTACTACTGTACCCACAAGGCACTCATTCCCACACACCAAAGTGTGTCGTGATGACACCACGTCACCCCAAAGGAACTCATGCCAAAACCTTTAGCATGGAACACACCAACTCAATAACACCCTATTATGGGTTTCATACGGCACCCCAACGCATTGGGCCAACAACATACAACAGGTACAAGCCACCCGCAGGTGTCACTTGCCCCCTCCACTATGGTGCTTCAAGTTGGAACGCCCTATACCTCCGGTTCGGACATACCCACTAGAATTGTGGTTAGTACGAAATGTTTTGCAACAGATCCCACAGACCGGTCCTTATAGTGCCCCGGATGCTACCTACCAATGCCCTAGCTTGCACCCGAAACCCACCATACTTATAACTTAACCAAAACTCCAACAGAATTCCAGGGACGAGAAATATAACAGGGAAGTCATATAATAGAATCCAACTACCTACGACTCGTTTTTACCCTATAGCAGTTGTGTCGATACATTGGACACTATCTAATATAATACTTTAAAGGTGACAAGGAGTTTAGGATCAATAAGCATGGCTTGGGTTTGCACAACAAGGACGGGGATCTAATAAATATAATGTATGGCCCTTAATTAAACTAATGCAATTATAATCCTATGAGTTATAGCGGTAATTATAAAAAATGGGCTCAATTATGATCAAAATGGGGGTCGTGACTTACCTTGATCAGCAAAGGGTGAAGGTGGGACCTCTGGATAATACTTCGGATCCTCGACGGTGACGTAATCTTATCGATATAAAATTAAAAGAGAACAAACAATTATTAACATGGAAATAGCAGTACAAAACATATGGATTAAATGGGCTAAAGTTGTAGAGAATTTACTTTATAATTTTCTGAAATTTGAATGGTGAAATTTGGAGTTAAAATGAGTGAGATATAAATTTTTGAAATTTAAACAGAATTTCTAAATTTTATTTAAACTGAAAACAACCTCTGGTCCACGGTGAGCCAGTACCACCATGGACAAGTGCACTGTGCGCGTGAGCCGGACACGTGGCTGCGGTCGGATCAAGATCCAACAATCAGTGCGCGTGCGAGATTTTTAAATGAGATCCGACGACCAGGATGACCCTGTACCGGTTTGACCAGATGGACGACCCAGATTAAATCCATGCGGGATATAATCTCAGCCGTCTAGATCTGATCGAATGGCCATGGGCCCATCCGGCATGGCACGCATCACTTAGGGTAAAATACCCTCTTCTCCAGCAACGGTGGCGCTTGGGCGTGGTGGCGCCGGTGCCGGCGAGAGTTCCAAGCCCTACTTTTATGCAGAAACGGAAAGAGGGAGTCACGGGGAGCATGAGGATACTGGAATCATGGACCGGCGAAGGATGGTTGCGGTTGGCGGTGAGTAGGGGGCGGAGTGGACCTTCGGGTCGACGGCGATGGCGAGGTTTCGTTGGTCCTTATGGCCAATAGAGGCGTGGCCGAGGATGGGCGGACGATGGCGGTTCCGGGGGTGTCGACGGTGGAGACGGCGGGGTCCTGTGGTGACGGCGAGAGACTGCAGGAGCCGGAACAGAGGGGCGGCGGGGTTTTGGTGACGCAGTGCATCGGGAGTATGTGTGTCGGGTCAATTTAGGGTGGCCGGAGTGCGGTGGAGGTCCTGGGTTCTTATAGTGGTCACCGACGGTGGGTAAGGAAGGTGAAACGAGGGAAACCCGAAATGAAATCCCCTTTTTGCCGGTGAGCCTACCATGCGAGTAAATCCTTGCCATCCGAGTGAAACCGTCTCGGGTGATAGGGGGAAAGTGATCGCCGGTGCTTGGCAAGCCGAGGCACAGGATCAATTTTAGGATTGGTGGCCGACGACGGCGAAATTGGAAAGGGGCTCACCGGGGATAGAAAGGGGGATCCCCTTTCTATCGGAGACGATGACTCTGACAGGTGGCCCCCACCTATCAGCGGTCG
Source organism: Zizania palustris (assembly GCA_019279435.1). Classification (NCBI taxonomy): domain Eukaryota; kingdom Viridiplantae; phylum Streptophyta; class Magnoliopsida; order Poales; family Poaceae; genus Zizania; species Zizania palustris. The sequence goes on along the minus strand of JAAALK010000289.1, from coordinate 28,085,282 downwards.
CTGGCGAAGGAAGGCGTGCCGACAGGCGGGCCAGGGCAATCAGAGGCGGAGGGGGGGCGTGCGGCTGCCATGCGGGACTAGGTGGGCGCGGGCGCGGAGGAGAGAGAGGGCCCGCGCGCCAATAGGCGGGTCCCACATGTCAGTGAGCGCGGGTTTGTACTAGGCTAGGCCGAGGGGGAATTGACGGTTGCGGCCGAATAGTATTAAAATTCCTTTTCCAATTAAAATAATTCTAGAAATTAGTTTATATGTTTAGAGCTAGAGGCATAGGTGCTAAAATTTTGTAAAAATTGTCAAAAATACTTCTCGGCTTATAGAATCCACCATAATTTTATCAACTCTAAATTTGATTTATTTCTCCATGTTTTGTTTCACTTGGGTGCTTTTACCCTTTTCTCTAATTAAAATATTTTGTTAATTCAGAAAATTTATTTTCCTCATTTTATTTTACCTTGGAATTTTTGAGGTGTTACAATCCTGTTGGTGTAAAAGATTACGTCAACAGGTTCTCTGTTATCAAGAACAAACAAACAGTGTGCTCGCGTTTAAGAACTTACTCGAGCCTCCGTATTGGATAATAACTCAAGTAGTTCGAATATGTGTATCAAATGGCCGGGGGTCCCCCCTTTACAGGGTAGATAGGGGGGTATTTATAGGCAAAAACGTCTAAGGAAAAGACCTAACTACCCCTAGATTACAACCGACATAGTGGAAACTGTTCAGTACCCGGAGCAAGGTTAAAGAGGGTAAAACTCCCCAAGGTGGATGGATAAGCCAAACATCTTATCAATCTTGTCGCTCTGCTTCGGAGCTTCCATATCTTGTGGAGGGCTTCTCAGGACTTCATATCGAGGCATCCTTTGGCTCGAAGCCTCCACCTTCGAACAAGAGCCTGCCAGCTCCAAAGCTTAGGGAACCTTCGAGTTATTAATCTCTAAGTCTTGGAAGTGAAGCAATTTCCCCCAACAAATCCTATCCCCCTTACATAGAATCTCATCCTCGAGATTCGGGTCAATCCTCAAATAACTCAGGGAGCTTAGCTTTTAGCTCATCTTCTTTCTCCCATGTAGCCTCCTCGACCGGATGATTGCTGCACTGAACCTTGCAGAAGCGAATGACCTGGCTTCTGGTTATCCTTTCTTTGACTTCCAATATCCGGATGGGTTTCTCAACATCGGTCAAATCTTCTTGAATATTAAGTTGTTGGAGATCAACTTGCTCCGTTGGTACCTGTAGGCACTTCTTTAGCTGTGACACATGGAACACATTGTGTACCCTAGCTAGTGTGGGTGGCAGTTCTACCTGATATGCGACTCTCCTTGGCGTTGGATGATCCAGAAGGGTCCAACATAGTGGGGTGCTAACTTCCCTCTCATATTGAACCTCTGAGTGCCTTGGAGGGGGGTGACTCTGAGGTAGACATGATCTCCTTCTTCAAAAGCTAAGTCCCAGCGGTGGTTATCGGCATAGATATTCTATCGAGACTAGGTTGTCTTCAATCTATCTCGAATGATTCGCACCTTCTCTTTAGCTTCCCAGAGAACATCCGTACCAAATACTTGGGACTCATCGGTCTGATCCCATAATAAGGGTGTCCTACACTTGCGGCCGTATAAGGCTTCGAATGGCGACATCTGTAGGCTGGCTTGATAGCTGTTGTTGTACGAGAACTCGGCGTATGGTAAACTTTTGTCCCATGTTCCTCCAAAATCTACGGCACATGCCCTAAGCATATCCTCCAAAATTTGGTTCACCCTCTCGGTCTGTCCATCTGTTTGCGGGTGATATGTTGTACTAAAATTTAATCTCGTTCCTATCTCCTCTTGAAGGTTTTTCTAGAATTGGGACGTGAACTGACTCCCTCTGCCGGAAACTATCTTCTTTGGAACTCCATGAAGGCATACGATACGGGCCATGTACAACTCTACTAATCTAGGGCCGTTGAAGGTTGTCTTAACGGCTATGAAGTGGGCTACCTTCGTAAGCCGGTCGATGATTACCCATATGGAGTCATACCCTGCTTGGGTCTTTGGGAGTCCGGTGATAAAGTCCATTCTGATCTCTTCCCGTTTCCATTCGGGAACCTTGAGGGGCTGTAACAATCCTGCTGGCCTCTGATGTTCAGCCTTCACTCGCCGATAGGTGTCACACTCTACCACGAATTGGGCGATCTCTCTTTTCATACTAACCTACCAATATCTTTCTTTTAAGTCTTGGTACATCTTGGTACTTCCAAGATGAATGGAGTACAAAGTATCATGGACTTCTCTCAAAATTAAGGTCCATATCTTTGGCTTATTTGGCACACATAACCGGGTTCCAAACAACACGGTGTCGTTCTCATCTTCTGAGAACCTTGGGGCCTTGCCCTGTGTCATGTTTTTCTTGATCGCAGCTATATTGGGATCCTCAAGCTGAGCTTCATGAATCTGGTCGATTAAGATAGGTCTAGCCTCTAGAGTGGCTAGGTAGGCTCTGGTAGTTATCTCGAGGTTTAACCTCTCCATTTCCTTATATAACAAAGGCACGTGATCCTGGACCATGATGGCAGTACAATATCCCTTTTGACTTAAAGCATCAGCCACCACGTTCTCTTTGTCGGGATGGTAGTGAATGCTTAAATTGTAAGCCATTATTAGTTCCAACCATCGCCTTTGAATGAGGTTTAGATCTGGTTGCGTGAAGATATACTTCAGACTCTTGTGGCCCGTGAAGACTTCGCATCGGTTTCCAACAAGGTAGTGCCTCCAAATCTTAAGTGCGTGCACTACGACAGCTAATTTCAGGTCATGGGTGGGGTAGTTTAGCTCGTGCGGTCTCAATTGTCGGGAGGCATATGAGACTACTTTGCCGTCTTGCATAAGGACACATCCTAGACCCTGTCGAGATGCGTCGCAATAGACATGGAAATTCTTCCAAAAGTACGGCAGGGTTAATATCGGGGCTGACACTAACCTCTACTTGAGGGTCCGAAAACTTTCCTCACATTCCAGAGTCCATTCAAACTTCTCACCTTTCTGCAGCAACTTGGTCATAGGCTTCGCTATCTTACAAAAAAATTCAATGAACCTACGGTAATATCCCGCTAGTCCCAGAAAACTCCGTATCTTCGATACGTTGGTGGGTGGCATCCAATCTGTTATGGCTTCCATGGTGGTGGGGTCTACCGTGATGCCTTGTGCTGAGATGATATGCCCCAAAAATTTTACTTCCGTTGACTAGAACTTGCACTTGTTGTACTTGGCGTACTACTAGTGTTCCCTGAGTTTTCTTAGGGTCAACCGAATGTGGGTCTCATGCTCTTCTCGGCTCTTGGAATAAATTAGGATGTCATCAATGAATACCACTATGAATTTATCCAAGTATTCCATGAACACTTTATTCATCATGTTCATGAAGAAGGCGGGGGCATTGGTTAGTCCAAACGACATGACTGTACATTCGTACAACTCATATCTGGAGGTGAAGGCCGTCTTCGGTATGTCTTCCTCTCGTATCCTCAACTAGTGATATCCTGTCCGGAGGTCAATCTTGGAGAATACCGTGGCCCCTTTTAGTTGATCAAACAAATCATCAATCCTAGGTAGAGGGTACTTATTCTTAATGGTCACGTCATTTAGGGCCATATCCTTTTTATTCTCAACGAAGATGACAGGGGCTCCCCACGGGGATGTGCTGAGTCTAATGTACCCTTTCTGCTCAAGGTCCTCGATCTGCTGTTTCATTTCTACCAACTCGTTTGCGGCCATCCGGTATGGTCGCTTAGAGATGGGGGTGGTTCCGGGCACTAGATCAATCTTGAACTCGATATCTCTCTTGGGTGGCATCCTTGGCAAATCCTCAGGAAAGACGTCCGGGTATTCTTGGGCCAGCGGTACTTCTTCTAATGCTATCTGATGGAAACGAGATCTTCCGAGCTTCTGGTCTGGCATCTGAAAGGTGACGACAGCCTCCTCTTCACTGGTTATTGTTACTCTCCTTCTTGTGCAATCTATCACCCCTTTCTATTTGTTTAACCAATCCATCCCTAGGATGAGGTCTAAACCTTTATAGTCTATCAAAATGGGGTCTTCCTAGAAAGTTACGTCTTGGATATCTACCCATACCCTTGGGCTATAAAAGTAGGCTAGGGTCTGTTTGCCGGGGGTGGCTATCAATACAGGTCTCGCTAGCTCAAGCTCATTCAAGTTACGAGTTTTCACAAAATTTGCCGATATGAACGGGTGAGTTTCCCTTGTGTCAAACAGAAGAACTGCGGGTATAGAACTAACAGTAAACATACCCATGACAATCTCCAGAGCGACCTGGGCTTCTTCGGCTAAGACGTGGTTGACACGGGCGCGAACCACGGGATTCACCGCGATCCCTTGAGGGCGCTTGGGATGAGGACACTGGTGCGAATTGTGACCCTCCTTACGACAGTTGAAGCATACCACCGGCTTGCTTTGTTTGTAATGTAGAACCTATGCATTCTTAGCGGGGGCTGGTGGAGCAACGGGTGTGGATGGAGCGGGGCGAGGGTTTCCGGCTCCTGAGTTGCTGACAGGCAGAGCTGGTCTGTAAGTAGAGCGCGCGTGGAAATTGGGCGCCTGGGGGGGCGTGAAACGAGGTCTCTGTGCTATCCCTTGGTGCTACCGGAAGGCAATCATCCTCTTCTTTAGGTCTACCTTGTTCTGCTCGGTTTCTTGAATGATCGCCTTGTTTACCAACTTCTGGAAATTTGCATAGTCCCCGGCGACCAACTGAAGTGATAGCTCATCCTTTGGTCCACGGAGGAACTTGGACTGATGTGCAGCATCAGTGCATACCTCCTCAGGTGCATACTGGGCTAGCCGGTTGAATTCATGTAGGTACTCGTTGATGGTCTTGCTCCCTTGCTGTAAGTCCTGGAATTCTTGCTGCTTTTGGGCTATGACGCCCTCCAGAACATGGGCGGGGCAAAAAGCGGAAGTGAACTCATCCCATGAAATCTAATGGCCCGTGGGCTGAGTCTCATGGAAGTTGTCCCACCATTCCGCGGTGGGTCCTTGGAGCTGATGAGCACCAAAAGCCACTCGCTCTTGCTCAGTGCATGACAGAAGGTCCAACTTCTTGCCTATCGTTCTCAGGCAGTCGCCCGCCTCCATTGGGTTGGTGGTGCTGGAGAACGTAGGGGGCCTCACCCGTAGGAACTCAGATAAGTGGGAAACGGGGGCGGGTGTGGGGGTGGCCTGTCTGAGAGGAGGCTCCGGGTGTTGCTGCTGAAGGCGGATTAACTATGCTTGTTGTTCTTGCATCTACGTCTGTTGTTGCTGCATCTGAGTTAGCAAGGTCGCGATCAGCTGATTCTGGTTGGCCATCATCTCAGCCAGTGTGGGATGATTGGCAATGGGTGCCTGCCATTGGCCGGTTGCCCCCCAATGTGGTAGGTTGTCGGTGTTGTTCCCGTTACAGGGAGCATCGGAACCCTGATCGTTGGCCATCCTGAAGGTAAGGAATACCAGAGGGAGAATAAATTTAGGGGAAATTTTTCACTTTATTTCTCAAGAGATTTAGACGTAGTGGTCTAGATTATTAACTCTTTATTTTGCCTCTTATTTAAACCCACCCATGCCTTATACTGACATGGGCGGAACCATAATCATGCCAAAAAATAGAAACAATCATACGCAAACTAGCATCTAAATGGTCTAATCCTCGTCCTCAGTGCTCTCGGATCTGGTCGCAGCTTGGGGAAGACTGGGATCGAGGGAAGGTTCGATCATCGGCTCCACGGGGCTGGTCGGTGGAGGATCCGGTGAACTGGAGGGTCCTGCGGAGGATGCGGTGCGTGTGATCTTTTTGGTCCTGGCCGTGGGAGTCCTAATGGCCCTCCGCTTGCATGGGGGAAGAGGGGCAATCTCCTCAAGGTCCTTCTTCAGCTCCTCGACCTGGCATCGGAGCTGAGTGTTCTCGATGGCGCTCTGCTATAGGGCAGTGACCTAACGTCGAAGCTCTACGATCTCAACTACATGGTGGCGCCCCTCCTAGACCTGGCGTCATAGATCTTCGTTCTCGCGGTTCAGGCTCTCCATCATGTGGCGGCAGTAGTCGATCGTGTCATGCTGATTGTCAGCGTCGAGCATGGCCTCGGTGTGGAGATGGTCCATAGCCTGAAGTAGACGAGTGCTGCGAGCGATGATGGAGTTGTGGTTGGAGTAAGTGCTGACGTAGACGTTGTGGTGGCTCCCTGGGGTGCGCATGGGAACGAAGCAGTACACATTATCACAAAGCTATCTGTCGTAGATCATCCAGAGCTCGGCGATGGCCTAGAATGCAATGTGTTGACTGGCCACCTCGAAGGTCGGGCCCCCAAAGCCTGCGATGAAAAAGGATGGGTGCAAGCCAGAAGAACGGATGATGACTGTGACCTCACAGGCTCCGTCGTTCACATCGGGAAAGATCCCATGGAACGCAGGCTCGTGAGCGAACCCTAAGAAATCCATGAGCATGCGAAGCTCGTGGACGAAGCCATCACGATCTTGGAGGTATCTGCCCATGGTGTGAATAGGCATCTACAAGAAAACAAAGTTTGTAAAAATTTTGGAAGACAGGGTATTAAGTAGTTTGTAGAAATATTTGTAATATAAGTCCTAAGGTTCGGTCTGTTTGCTTCCTACAGTCAAGTCGGCTCTTATACCATCTAGTAACACCCGAATTTAATAAAATCGATACTTTATTGAATTTCCATAGAAAATCAATAAATACAAGACGTTCATCACACGGCCGTGTACAATACGGCAATCAAAAGATGGTTCGTAGACCATATTATTACAAAAGAGTTAAATGAAAGAGAAACTAGGAAAATAAATCCCCTAGATGAACGCCTTCTTCCAGTCTCGCGCCTTGACTAGGTCACTACTCCAAACCATCGTCCTCCTCATAGAACGCTACCTTTGGTGTGGTGAGTCAATGGGGGTGAGTACAATCGTACTCAGCAAGCCACCGAAATGCAATTATAATGCAAGGTAATAACAAGGAAGGTTATGGCTCATGTTTGTGGAAAAGTACGTTTGTAAAGCATTTAATGTAATCAGGTTATTAGTACGGAAAATTAAATCATGAGTAAATGCATCATCTTCTACCTCGAGGGGTACAGTCAGCCCACCCTCGCTCAACAGTCCTTCCATGCCATTTCATCATGCAATCATTCAAATAAAAGTAAACTAACTGCGGTGAACATTGCCCAACCCGCCCTTGACCATGGGCACGACTTTTCAAAAAGATTATACTCTGATCATAGGTGTACTATTGTACCCACAAGGCACTCATTCCCGCACACCAAAGTGTGTCGTGATGACACCACGTCACCCCGAAGGAACTCATGCCAAAACCTTTAGCATGGAACACACCAACACAATAACTCCCTCTTATGGGTTTCATACGGTTCCCCAACGCATTGAGACAACGACGTACCCCCCTTGAGCCTCGTTGGTACAAGCCACCCGTAGGTGTTACTTTCCCTCTCCACTATGGTGCTTCAAGTTGGAACGCCCCATACCTCTAGTTAGGACTTACCCACTATACTTGTGGTTAGTACGAAATGTTTTGCAACAGATCCCACAAACCGGTCCTTATAGTGCCCCGGGTGCTACTGACCAATGCTCTAGCTTGCACCTGGAACCCAACATACTTATAACTTAACCAAAACTCCAACAGAATTCCAGGGACGAGAAATATAATGGGGAAGTCATATAATAGAATCCAACTATCTACGACTCATTTTTACCCTATAGTAGTTGTGTCGATACATTGGACACTATCTAATATAATACTTTAAAGGTGACAAGGAGTTTAGGCTCAATAATCATGGCTTGGGTTTGCACAACAAGGACAGGGATCTAATAAATATAATGTATGGCTCTTAATTAAACTAATGCAATTATAATCCTATGAGTTATAGTGGTAATTATGAAAAATGGGCTCAATTATGATCAAAATGGGGGTCGTGACTTGTCTTGATCAACAAAGGGTGAAGGTGGGACCTCTGGATAATACTCCGGATCCTCGACGGCGACGTAATCTTATCGGTACAAAATTAAAAGAGAACAAACAATTATTAACATGGAAATAACAGTACAAAACATATGGATTAAATGGGTTAAAGTTGTAGAGAATTTAATTTAGAATTTTCTGAAATTTGAATGGTGAAATTTGGAGTTAAAATAAGTGAGATATGAATTTTTGAAGTTTAAACACAATTTCTGAATTTTATTTAAATTGAAAACAATCTCTGGTCCATGGTGAGCCAGTACCACCATGGACTAGTGCACTGTGCGTGTGAGCTAGACACGTGGCTGCGGTCGGATCAAGATCCAACGATCAGTGCACGTGCGGGATTTTTAAATGAGATCCGACGGTCAAGATGACCCCGTACCGCTTTGACCAGATGAACGACCCAGATTAAACCCGTGCGGGATATAATATCAGTCGTCCAGATATGATCGAATAGTCATGGGCCCATCCGGCACGGCAAGCATCGCTGAGGGTAAAATACCCTCTTCTCTAGTGATGGTGGTGCTTGGGCGCGGTGGCGGCGGCGCCGACGAGGGTTCCAAGCCCTACTTTTATGCAGAAACGGAAAGAGGGAGTCACGGGGAGCATGAGGATACCGGAATCATGGACCGACGAAGGCTGGTTGCGGTCAGCGGCTATTCGGGGGCGGAGTGGACCTTCAGGTCGACGGCGACGATGAGGTTCTGGTGGTCCTTATGGCCAACAGAGGCGTGGCCGAGGATGGGCGGATGATGGCGGTTTTGGGGGTGTCGACGACGGAGGCGGCGGGGTCCTGTGGTGATGGCGAGAGACTGCCGGAGCCAGAACAGAGGTGCGGCGGGGTTTTGGTGACGCAGCGCGTCGGTAGTGCGTGTGTTGGGTCAATTTAGCGTGGCCGGAGTGCGGTGGAGGTCCTGGGTTCTTATAGTTGTCGCCGACGGTGGGTAAGGAAGGTGAAACGGGGGAAACCCAAAATGAAATCCCCTTTTCGCCGACGAGCCTACCATGTGAGTAAATCCTTGCCATCCGAGTGAAACCATGTCGGGTGAGAGGGGGAAAGTGATCATCGGTGCTTGGCAAGCCGAGGCACGGGATCAATTTTAGGATTAAGTGGCCGACGGCGGCGAAATTGGAATGGGGCTCACCGGGGATGGAAAGGGGGATCCCCTTTCCATCGGAGATAATGACCCCGATAGGTGGCCCCTACCTATCAGCGGTCGCTGGTGAAGGAAGGCGTGTCGACAGGCGGGCCAGGGCGGTCAGAGGCAGGGGGCGCGTGCGGCTGCCATGCGGGACCAGGCGGGCACGGGCGCGGAGGAGAGAGAGGGGGCGCGCGCCGATAGGCGCGTCTCACTTGTCAGTGAGCGCGGGTTTGGACTGGGCTGGGCCGAGGGGGAATTGAGGGTTTCGGCCCAATAGTATTAAAATTCCTTTTCCAATTAAAATAATTCCAGAAATTATTTTATATGTTTAGAGCTAGAGGCATAGGTGCTAAAATTTTGTAAAAAAACTCAAAAATACTTCTTGGCTTATAGAATCCACCATAATTTTATCAACTCTGAATTTGATTTATTTCTCCATGTTTTGTTTCACTTGGGCGCTTTTACCCTTTTTCTCTAATTAAAATAATTCTTTTAAATTCAGAAATTTTATTTTCCTCATTTTATTTTACCTTGGAATTTTTGAGGTGTTACACGACCCTTCAAGTAGCCACCTCGGCGATTAAAGGCAGAAATCTATCCAGACATCAAGGCCGAGGTAACGAGATTATATGATGTAGGGTTCATAAGGCCATGACGATATGCAGAGTGGGTATCGAATATCATATCTGTGTGGAAGAAGAGTGGGAAGCTCGGGATATGTGTGGACTTTAGAGATCTAAATAAAGAGACCGATAAAGATGAATACCCAATGCCAATCGCAAACCTATTGGTAGATGCCACATCGGTGTAGGACCGTGAGTAGCAACTAGAGTGGGGTGAATGGACGTCTCAACAAATTCTTTCGAATCGATGGCCTACCCAAACACCCAACACTCCTCAAAATACAATCATCAAAAACAAAACAAATCTCACAATGTTACTACAGATTAAATCAGTGATATCACCCTCCTATCAGATATGGTGAGATGAGACAGTCTAAGAGATTGAGAAACCAAGTTGAAATGTGCCTTGGTGTCAAGTCTGTGATGAGTGATTGACAAATTCTCTTCTAGGCGAAGGAGTCCCTCCGAAGGGGTTCAGAGGTGGTTTCTGAAGGGTTCAATGTTTGCTGGCTGCAATTGTGCAGCGGAGTGTGTTTGTCGGAGGGGTCCAGCAGAACATAGTGACATGGTGGTACCGAAGGGCTCGGTACTTTGGGTTGTACACCAGAATGTGTACCGAAGGTTGTTTACCGGAGAGGTCTCTGGGGTACTAGAAAATCTTGTCTGTATGTCGATGGTGCACAGGTGACTTCAGAGGCGACAAATGGTTCGCAGCAAGTGAACCTGGGTCAAGCGGGAGGCTTGATGCCAAACGAGCAGGGAGCTCGGTCACGAAGGCTGCGTGGGGTCGAGGTTGGTCCTCGGGTCAAGGTGCGCCAGGCGAAGGCTGCAAGTGCAGAGGGTGGCTTAGGCTAAAAGTACCCCGAGGCAAAGTCCTTTGAGGCAAGGCACTTCGAAGGGTACTCCAGAAGGAGTGACTTTGGAGTATGGTGGACAAAGTCCTCAGGATTGAGGAAAGGCTTTCAAAGTGAGATCCAGAGGGAGGCACTCGAAGGGTCATCTGACGAAGGTCTCAGAAGTCAAGGTGTATCAAAGGCATGGTCCGGATAAGGGTCTTTGTGGAGTGTGCTTATGGTTGAGACACTACGAAGGGGTGCTTATGGATATGCTTCATGCAAAGACCTTGGACGGAGGGACTTTGGAAGGTGGTGAAGGTACTCCGAAGGTGGGGGCTTTGGAGTGTGGCTATCTTGAGTTACTTTTGCCCTACATGGCATCGATACACGGACTAACGAAGTTCGAGCTGAGAGTAGCTGTGAAGCCTTGGTGGTCCACTCCGGAGGTGATGGTGCGAAGGCTCAAGAGCTTTGATGGCTTCGGCTCAAAACCGTTACTGTATCGAAGACTGAATTCGGTGAAGCGAAGGCCTTCGTGTTCAAAGCTTGTCACCGAAGCTTCTGCACACTTCGTGTGCGAAGGGGGCTTCAGAAGATTCCACTTTGCAAAGGCTGATCATGTCTGCTCTACAAAAGCTGATGTTGTCTCCTCTGCGGAGCTGACAAAAGAAGCCTCCATTAAAGTAGACTACCATCTGTACCCCCTTATCTGGCTGAGATAAAAACAGTGTAAACCCTAGGGGTAAAGTAGTTTATTCTCATGGTTGAGTTGTGCCTATAAATAGTGAGGTTGGCTAGGTCTAAGCTAACACTTTGAGCAACCATTTCTAGAACTCCCAGAGCTAGCCGCCACATTCATGTACTCAGTACTGTGAGTCTTTTGTGTTCCCTGTTCTTGCAATGAAAGTTTCATTCTATTCTTTGTTTATTGCTTGAACTTGTATTCCTGTTTTGCACTGCATGTGTTGATTTCTCTCTGATACACTTCATTCTGTTTTAGCCAGAGTTTTTGCTCTGTTTCTTTTCTAGAGAAGTGTGATAGTGTTATGTACGTGCGATGTGTGTGTATCTTTCAGTGTGTGCTCGTTCTGTGTAAACTGGAGAGAAGTCCTTTCTAATTACTAGCGAAGCACTGAGTGAAGTTGGGCTCGAAAGCTGTTTTCTTTCCTCAGTCGAGGTCCTCGGCGCGGTCTATTCTGTCTGCTTTTTGCCCTTTGAAATATGAAGCCTAGTACTAGTTACTAGTGCGGAGTATCTGTTCGAAGTCCTCAGAGGGAACATACTCCTACGAAGTGTGAAGTGCGTGTTGACACGAAAACGTGCCCCTGCACTTGGGTCAGTTAGACGATCCAAAAGTGTGCGGATACTTGGGGACAGGCCTAAGTGTAACACTGTACTGACGTCACGTTTCGACTACCCTTAGCCATGGTAAGGGGGTGGAGTCGCTAGGTAATCAGATCACACAAAATAATCCAATTAGCCGAAAGAAATATATTAAACAGAACAAAACAGCAAACCGAGCGGAGCCTAACTGATTCGAAGTATAGTGTGAAGGGTGTCACCGAAGGGTACCTTCGGCGTCTGGTGCGAAGTATCCCGCCGAAGGGTACCTTCGATGTTCGGATTGATCTGGCCGAAGATGAGCTCCGAACGGATCTAGACGCGACAATCACCTCCGAACAGGCGAAGTAATAAGGCGATAGCAATCTATTACATAGATTAATGGATACTTTACAAGCGAAGTAACAAGGATTACCACTGTTCTGAAGTGGCCGTCAGAGGGCTTCCAAGCAAACTCACGAAGAATACAGAAAAAAAAAGATAAAGTAAAGTTTGGTCCAAAGCTAGGGCTTTGTGGTTGATTTGTGTTGGGGGGTCTCTGAACCGGCCTCAACCCTATATTTATTGGGGCTAGACTTCTAATCTCTAAGCCTAATCTGGTGGAATTCTGTTTGACCACACGTAAAAGACTTAGTCAAAAATCGGACTCAATCTCTAACTCTTGCCCGAAGTGGGCCTTCGGCCAGGCCCGCCGAAGCCTGCTCCTCGGGCCGAAGCTTCAGCGGAGTGGGCCTCTGAAGGCCTCCGGGCCGAAGGCTGTGGGCTGGCTAGAAGCTTCCGAAGCCCGTAGCCCAGTGGTCCTTCGGCCATGTAGGGCTTCAGCCTAACCCGAGAGATGTGCATTTTTGGCCCAAATTACCAAAATTGATATTTTGACAATCTTAACCATTAATGCCATTTTTTGCTTTCAACAGTGTGAAGCCTGCTCGAAGGCACCTCGTGTGCGGAGCCTGCACTATCCTTGTAGAGTTGTGTTTTTTGGGGGGTTTGTGGGTGTGAGCGATGTCTCACAGTCTTCGACTTTTTACCATTTGTGAAGCATGTATTCAGAGCTGTAAAATACCTTCGAAGGGTGTGTTCGAAGCCTATTCCGTAGGAGATAGAATTTAAAACAGAAGGCTAGTTTTAGTCCGAAGTTTTAAAAGCTCCCATTCACCCCCCCACTGGTCACCCATTTCGGTCCAACAGAGATCTTGTTTGGAAACTTATACTACTGATCGGGTCTAAAGACAATCGGTTCAGTAAATGGTCACCTAATTGGGAAGGATCTTTTCGGGTGCATCGAGTTGTCCCTGGTAATATGATGAGCACGGGGGCGTGCAAATGGTTGGCCTGATATTCCGATAGGTACGATTGAGGCGACGAGTGGACGTTGACGCTTCAAGGCTTCCGATCAGGGACCGAAACCTTGCAATTGCTACACCCTCTCATCTAGTTGTTATCAACCACGCTTTCACATAGTCGACCTCAGCACGAAGGTTTTGATCCTTCAAATTAATCATAGAACTTTGCAAGCAGAAGGTAAACACAATATGAAATTGGAGATGATAATATGAAGATTCAAGGTTTGGGGTTTTACAAAACGGTATACGACGAAACTGCAACAGCAGAATTAAAGTTGCCTAGAGGAGGGTGAATAGGCAATTTAAAAATTTCTTGTGGAAAAATAGTGTTATGAAAATTTTCCTGATCGTAAGTTCCGATGTGTGCTCAGAAGTTCCGATTAGTCGGATCTTTCTGAAACTTTCAGTAGATCAGAAGTTCCGTTCAGCAGTGAAAAAATCGATAAAATTAAAACTTGTTTTCTAGGAAATGTGTTTGAATATAAATGTGCTCAAGTAAACAAGGAACAACTTTTACACAATGAGATTCTCTAGATCTAGGTTAAGAAGTAGATCGGGTAAAAATAAAGTTTGACCTAGTTAGAACACTAGAAATAGAATGAACACAAAAGCACACGAGACAAGCGATATATTTCCTGGAGTTCGGATACACCGATCCCACATCTCCGTTGAGGGACCTCGATAGGCCGGATCTCTTTCAACCCTTTCCTCACAAAGTCTTAGCCTTCGCTAAACATGGGTTTTTTCACTTTGGTTCCTTGTCAAAGCTAAGGAAAAGCTTTTACAAACTTCTTTGGGAAACCACAAACTCATTGGTTGCTCATGGAGTGACTCCTAGCCGTCTAAGAGAATGAATCCACCAAGAGTAATAAATGTGTTTGAAGATTTTGCCAACCCAATTTTTGTGCTCAAAGATTTACAATAAATTCCAAAAAAACCAACAAAACCAACCCAAGAAAATCTTTCAAAAAGATGCAGCAACAAAAGCTCGAGAATATTTATATTGTTCTCTCAAGGCGAATCGCAAAGAATCGCACTAGATATAGACTTGAATCACAAGAGAGCTTGAGAGTTAGGACTAGGGATTGCAAGTGAGAGAGTTGGGGTTCAAAAGTACTGTTCAAAGTGGGTGGAGGAGGTTTTTATACCACCCCCATAAATTCTGACCGTTAGGACACTTTTTGCTTCCCACCTCAGAAGTTTCGAGGGCACATCGGAAGTTTCGATTAAGAATAAATTCCAAACCGTGAGATAAAATCGGAAGTTCTGATCAAAAATTTAATTCAATACCGAGAGCTCAAATCGGAAGTTCCGATCGGAAATTTAATTCAAGACCGAGAGCTCAAATCGGAGGTTCTGATCCAAATTGGAAGTTCCAATGAATTTTAATTTTAAAACCAAGAGCTCAAATCGTAAGTTCCGATCCAAATCGGAAGTTCCGATGAATTTTAATTTTCAAACCGAGAGCTCAAATCAGAAGTTATGATCCAAATTGGAAGTTCTGATCAGTATAAGAAATCTAGAATTCATTTTTAACTTATCCAAAAATCTTTCAAAAAGGTTTTTCTTTGAGCACAAAGTTTTGGAACAAAACCCAAATGCATCCCTCTTAATAGTACGATGATCATAAACTCAATGTAAAGCATAAAACAATAATTTTAACCTTTGAGCCTATTTCGACTAAATGGAGCTTTTTCTCCAAATTTGTTTCAACGACATTTGCTTTTCTTGTGAAATCTCCACGATCATATTAGCAACTTGATTAGTAGCATTTTATCAATATTTTCATTAATACACCAAAATAAAATAGGGGCTAGATGCACCTTAATGCACTTTCGAGAATAATCTAAGCAAAACCCAACCCTAACTAATGGCGGCTGCCAATTATTTATAGGGTTTACAGAATAGAGGTGTGGGTCATGCCCTAGGAATATGGGCATGTGCCTTAGAAGGACTCCATTCATAATGAGAACCCAAACTTAGCTAAGTCAGGTGGCATCGTATACTGGTCGACTCGATGACTAGGAGACGCCATCATCCAATGGTGGCGGCAATCAAATAAGGGTTGATTCTGAGGGAAATACGAGTGGTTGCCAATGTTGATAGAGGGTTGCAGTCGGTTGTCGAGTGGTGGCCGATCGATGATGTCGATGGTCGGTCAAGGGCTGTTGAAGATCTGATTGACAGATGATGCTGATAGAGGTCGGAGCCTGCCGCTGCTTGTGATCTGAGTGATGGCAATTGGTCTGATGGCATGAGCTCATGGAGCCAGTGTCCGCTGAATAGCCAATGCTGTTGGTGATCTGAGTGGTGGCCGATGCCGATGAAGGTCACAATCTGTAATCGGCCTGATCCAGCATGTCTTCACCCATGTTTTGCAGTATAATACATTCATAACCGAAACTGAGTAATCCAATCATAGGATAGTTTGTCTTAGTAACAAGGAGTGAATTCACCTGATCATTGAGTTGTTAGACTCGAGCACAAGTCATCGGTCCTTGGTATTCAAGTGGGAGTGTATCGGCCATGGGGATGTCCTCATCATAATACCTATCTACTTGAGAGCTTAGAAGGAGAGGTGTTCGGGCAGGCACTAAATGGAAAATATCTAAGGATCTATGCGAAGGCAAAGAAATAGCCGATACCAAGGGTATCGCCTTTAGACGGCCGATGGAAAAACATAACCCTTAGAGACATATTAAAACATTCAAGATGGATAAAAGTTTTACAAGCAAAGGTTCAGGGTTACATGACAATCAGTGAGTACAAAATAAGCAGTTCAAGATAGGTACTATTGAATATCCTCAACCACTCACCACCGAATGTCATCGACACCTAGGAGCATGGCCTGATCTTTTGTGTCTGATCTTGGGACTACCTTTATGATGTGGTGATGTCTATGTGTCCGGTGAACAACGTTGGCAAGATGACGCTCCTGGGCTTGGATCCGATCCGGGAGGGTAGCTAGGATGTTTTCCTCATCGGCTATCCTCGCCCGAACTTCATCCAACCTTGTGACCAAGTCGGCCTCTTTTGTCTTTAGCTCACCAAGTCACAATGACACAGCTGATGACTCGCTACAAAGACTGCTCAACCCAACACCCTCAACAAGTATCACATCATCACGCACTTCGGTGGCTTCCAGCTACGACGCACGACTTGCACGGTCTACCATATGCTATAGAGCCTACTGGACCACCGACCAATGGTACTCCAGGTATGCCACCGGCATCAATATGTCAACGAGCTCAAGCTCAGGGGAGAGGGAGTCCAATATGTTGTTGAAATGAGCCCATATAGGTCCCGAGTCATTGACCAAGGATTCAAAAGAGTTGTCCAGACGACATAGAAGATCCGATAGAACCTTCCTCACTTCTAGAGATGGTTGAGTTGCAACTAGCCGAGGGACAATAGTGACCTCTTCGTCTTCGAGATATTGACTGATGTCAAAAGGGAATCTCTAGATGAAGGACTAGAAAAGAAGGTAAGAGTTAGACAAATAAAGTTGATCACATTGGAATATCAAGTACAAAAGATGCTTACGTCAGTTGGCCCAACACAATTAGACGATTGCAAGTCACCATCGGCAAGGGAAGCAACAACATTTCCTTACACTTCAACGGGGAGAGTATGCGCATCCAAGGCCGGTATAAGTTTCTTGAAAAAAATGAAGTTAAGGGAAAAGAGGGTACCCGATGAGAGACATCGGTGGTGTTAGACTAAGCTTTAGTATCGATGATGATAGGTGAGGCTCCGACTATGATATCAGGTGGAGCAATAATATTAGCAATGGCAGCCGGTTCGCCAGATCTAGAGGCGACATATTCCGATACATCAACCTCTATAGCAGACACCACAACAACATACCCAGCAACCACAACTGATGAAGTATCAGCAGGACCATCGGCAACGACATCATTATCGAACACCGCATAGAGAGAAGCGACGTCGAGGGGAGCAGAAGATGGTGGCTAGAATAATAAGATGTCAGTATCAAGAAAACTAAGGGAAAATATTATATGTGTAGAAGGAAGTACAAACTTGAGCCAGAGAAGATGATGCTGCCATCGGTAGAGGGACATCCATAGCAAGAGTTGGTGCGGCCGGAGGAGCGATCGATGATGGCTATGAGAGAGAAAGAGGGTAAATGATAAGGCCAAATGAAGAAAACTTCAAAATAAAAATATGAAAGTTAATAGACGTGGTGGAGAAGATAAGACTAGTTGAGTCCTTGGATCGACTCGAGCTCTGGTGGCCCAGCGCTCAACTATGCCCGACGCCTTGCACTTACGTGCCAGAATCTTGACCCGTCTCCTGTTGATCCAATCCGTCGGAGTAGGAGCACCGATACCCATATTGGTGGTGGCTCATATCGACCCATAAACTATCGGCCGACCACTTTGGCCCAGTAAAGGTGCATCAAAGTTGTCCTCTTGCAAGTACAAAGATGATCGAAAAATAGAAAACATTGGAACAAGTTGAAGAGAAATAGGTCAGTAAAACCTTGGGGTCAACGTCCATGAAGGTCGGGTCCAATGATAGGAAATAATGTTTGGAATGGCGGTTGAAGGCATGTGGAATGGCGGTTGAAGGCGTGTCGGCTTATCTCATACCACCATATCTTGTAAGGGACCGAGGCCACCCTACATGTGCTCCAGGAGCCAAGCTCACCCAAAGGGATTGGATCGGCCATTGAGAGGATCCGATCATACTCTAGGGAGTTTTGGACTTCACCTTGTACCTAGATCTGGACGATGAAGAAGATATTGATTGGTAGTTGGCCGAAACCAAACTACCGGGCATAAACTGTTGGATGGTAGAACTCGTTAGATGGTTTGCGTGCATGGCCAACTATTAAGTTGACCGGAAGGAGGTAAGGAGAGATACTAGCAATGATGATATCCTTTCTCTCTTGATTAGCATATACATCGGCTAACGATAGCCGATGCGGATACATGTAGTCCGCTAAGGATTCTTAGGAAAACCAGACTACACAGTCGCTGATAAAAACCATAGTAAAGTTCCTTGAACTAGCGGGTGAAGAGGTCAGTAGACATTTTTACCCCTGGTCGGCAGGCGGATGTCTCGCCTAGGGACAAGCACCGGCGAGTGGTCGGTGGGGCAGACTCACGATAGTCGAAAGGGAATCGAAGGAGGTCAAAGGAAATGCCAGAAGAGATTTTGGTTGTATATACATTAAACTAGAGCTACAGGAACCACCAGGGACCACCAAGATAGCACATTGCATCACCAGCCGATAATCGGACCGACACCTAGTGAAGAAGGTGATAACCGGAGCAAAGGAGGTATCGGCCGAGGGGGATCTAGACGTTGGCAGCTAGCTGCTCCGCCGAGAATTGAAGATGACAGGTAGGCCCGAGGGTGGACCCACAGAAAAGAAACCTCTCAAGCTATAGGTTAAAAAAGGCAATGTGCTCACGCACACTGACAGATCTAGTCTGTTTCTTATGGGTTGCAATATACTTTGCCCTGCCTCCACTAGATTTGATGTCGAAGTAGTGAGAAGGTTTGGAGCAGAAGGAGAAGGGATTGACTTTGGTGGTGATGTCAAGGGAGGTCTAGGCAGTGACATCAAGGAGAATGGGGTTTCACTACTACAAATCGCTACTATAGTGGAATTGGAGTTTTCCACTGTAGTGGCGGGCCATTAGATGCCCGCCACTAGAGTTGCTGGTGCTGACGGCAGCACCAGCGCCCGCCACTACTATTGGTAAAGTAGTGGTGGTCGGTGCTGACGTCAGCCCGGACTACCACTATTTTACCAATAGTAGTGGCGAGCGCTGGTGCTGCCCGCCGCTGCTACGTTGTCCGCCACTAAAGTATTGATGACATCACTTGCATTGCCAAGGGCATTCCCAAGAGGTTGCACGAGGCATTGCTATGCTTGGAGATTTATTTCACAATCGGCTTATTCCTGCTAAGTATACCAAGGTTTAGGTCAATGAGATCACCAACGACAGATTTATTAATGACCCCTTGGATCTTCCAATGCTTGATGAGGAGATTGAGACAATCGGAGATGCACTGAATAACTTTGTCCTATGGGCGAGCCGAGATATCAAATTACTGCAGACAAGTTCTCAGAGTAAATCACCTATTGTCTCATCACAATCCCCACATATCTTTCATCTTAGGATGTGCAAAATATAGGATCTTTATCACCTGTTGATGAGTGTGAGATAGAGGAAGAGGCAGAGAAAGAGCCAGTGCCCAATAAAGTGGTAGAAGTGATAGAACCGAAAGTGGTCGAGCCTGATCAAGTGAAAGAGTTAATTCTGGCCGAGCCAAATCAAATGCCACTGCCAGTTCCAGCCAAGCCTGAAGTGATAGAGCCAGTGCCAGTGCTTGAGCCCATTGAGCCCAACATAAAAGTGCCAGAGCCTGATCAAATGCTAGTGCCAGTTCCGGCTGAGCCTCAAGTGCCAGTGACTGAGCGCACTAAGCCTAACACAAAAGTGCCAGTGCTAGTGGCCGAGCCTAAAAAACAAGATGCACGCCCAAAGCTAGCAATCCATAAGACAATTGTTCAAGCTGGGCAGTGTTCTGCGCCGAAATCTAAAATGCTTAAATTTTTTACTACTGTGGGGCAAACACGTTCTACTCCTATAGCGGCTCCCATAAAGGCTCTAGTACAAAAGCAGGCGGGTGATAAATGGACCTACAGAGATGAGAATTATATCGAATACGAACCAGGCAAACAATTATTACCCCAACGAGTACTTAAGAGTATGTGTTGGTGGATGAGAACATTTCATGACTGGTACCTCAAAGCGTCTTCGTTAGGAGTTACACAAATAGAACTGAAGGTTCCAAAAGAAATATTCAACTGCCCAGAGTTTACTCTTGCATTATTTTTTGACGACTTCCATCCGATGTTCCATCTACAACGAACCGACATCACAAGCATGATGCTCTGGTGCATGTAAGTATTTTTTACTTTGTCAATACAAAGCAAAAACCAATCATGTATTATATTGACTATTGTTTCATAACATATGCAGTTTGAATTCATGTTGTGACATGTCTAATAAATATGGGTACTTGAACCTATCATTGATAAGCCAAAGTGCACTGAACCCAGCACTAAACCGAAACAATGACAAGTACTGGACCGCGGGTTAGAAAAAATTTCAAAGGAAGATGTTCAATAAAGACCAAGACACACTTAAGAAGAGTAAAAGGAATTATGCCGCGTTGTATATTGTGCGGTGCATGTTTCAATGGAAGGACAGAGAAATGATAAGTGGGGCATATAACTTTAATTATACCCACTATATCCACTTAATCATGTTTTATCGATTATGAAACTAACATAATCATATATTACTTCTTTTGATAGTGATCATTGGATAGCACTTCTAATATACCCGAAGTACTCAAGGGTTTATGTGCTCGACTCTCTCGACAAACCCAAAAAAGAATATCAAGATATATTAAATGTTATTCAGAGTGCATACAAATACTACGTGGAAAGGTTAGGTGGCCCACATGATCCACAGAGACCGAAAGATATGCTTATCAGAACCAACTATCCGGTAATATTATATTTTGAAATTTCTTAATTCAATTGATAAAGCCAAACTATATATCGTTCTAACTTTGTCTATTTTGAAGTGTCACAAACAATCTCTTAGATCGGTGCATTGCGGGTATTATACTTATGATTTCATGGGCAATAACTTAGGAAAGTTTGCACGGACAGTATCTGAGGATACTAAAGAAGTAAGTTGATTTATTGTGTGTTAATCTAATATAACTTTTAGCGTATGTACTTATATGTTACGTATGCAGGCGTCAGGTCCATCAACTGTTGCCTAGAAGAGCCAACTCTCAGAATCAGAAATGTACGACATTGTATCAAGGATGTTGTTGGCGCAAAAGATTGTGCCAACAGGTTCTCTATAATCAAGAACAAACAAACAGTATGCTTGTGTTTAAGAACTTACTCGAGCCTCCGTATTGGATAATAACTCAAGTAGTACGAATCTATGTATTAAATGATTGGGCGATCCTTTTTACAGGGTAGAGAGGGGGTATTTATAGGCAAAAACGTCTAAGGAAAAGACCTAATTACCCCTAGATTACAACCGACATCACGGGACTGTTCAGTACCCAGAGCAAGGTTAAATAAGGTAAAACTCTCAAATACGGATGGATAAGCCAGACATCTTATCAATCTTGTCGCCCTGCTTCGGAGTCTCTGTATCCTGCGGAGGGTTCCTCAGGACGTCATACCGAGGCACCCTTCGGCTTGATGCCTCCCCCTTTGAATAAGAGCCCACCAGCTTCGAAGCTTAAGGAATCTTTAAGTTATTGATCTCTAAGTCTTCCAAGTGAAGCAATTTCCCCCAACAGTAGCCCCTCGAATACGCCTCTCCGTATTTAACCTGTACAGAAGGAAGACAGTATACGGAAGGAATATTTTCATATTCGGAGACTTAGAGAGAATTTGAACACATTACAGCTCTTCGGAGGATTTCAGATCCATGGAGCTTGGACTCCCTCTCCAGGCTTCCTACGCAGTGGGAACATATCGCAGGAAGGAAAACCGCTTCGAAGCACAAACGTCATGAGGGAAACACTAGATTATAGCCATTACAGGGCAAGTAGCCATTACGCCCAGTAAAAGGTAACGGTCGATTTTTACGGCGGTTACACACCGTTCCACTTTCTGGACCCGCATGTCAGTGGCGGAAGCCGAACCTGCGATGTGAATGCAATCGAAGCATAGCAATCGGCGAGTGGTTATAAAAGGGAAAACATAAGTTACTCGAAACGTTTTACCGCACTTAGCACTCGCGATTCACTTTCCTCAACCTCCAATCTCTTCCTCTTTCGAGCAAATGGCGAGAACTAGCCACACTGTCCCAGCGACGGCAAGCACTCTGGCGCAGAGGCAAGCGTGGGCCGCCTCGGCGGCGGCGGCAATGGCGGGGACTTCGGGCGACGCCTGGCCTAAGAACCCTCGGGAGCTCCGTCCGCCTTCCAAGAAGAAGATTGTGACACCCCAAATTTTCAAAACAATAAAAATATTATTAAATTCAATTTCTTGGAATTATTATTTCTGAAAATACTTTTAATACTCCTTTATACCCTTTTGAACTACAACATATAGTAGATGGCCAAATTAAGAGGTGAAACTTTTTGTATATGCTCCTAAGACAAAATATAATTTTGGGAATTTTTATAGATTTTTACCAAGCATGGAGGTAGCCCTATTATTTTAAATCAATTTCTGCAATTATTCTAAATCAGAAAATAGTTTCAAACAGTATTGGGCCCTCTCCCTCCTTTCTCTCTCTCCCGGCCGGCCCAGCCCGTTACCTCGCGCGCCTTAGACTGACATTCGGACCCCACCTGTCGGCGCCAATTTCTTTCCCTCACACGCGCACCCGACGCCACAGCCCCACCCGTCAGCTGCCTCCCTCACTCGTTCGCGCTCACTGGTCGGTGGCCCCCGCCTGTCAGACCCTTCGTCCCCGCGAGATCCGCCCCCAAATTGCCCCCCCCCTCGCCGGCCGATGCCATTACTCGCCTCGGATCCCTTGCCCCCGACCCCCTCCCCTCGAATTAAGCCCGGCAATCAAACCCCCGCGTCGCGCTGACCGTTTCCCCCCATTAAACTCGATCAATTCGCGTCTAGGTTCGGTGAATCGAGCTCAACCCGAGCTCGCCGGCGCTTAAACGCGTTTTAATCCCGGCCACCGCAGACTACGCCCTCTCTGCCCCCGCCGATGGTTCTATATAAACCCTCTGGCCGTCCGCAACACGCCCCCACGCTCACACGCTGCGAGATCCAACAGAGCCCTTGCATTCCGCATTTTAGCGCACCACCGCCGCCCGACCTCCAGCCTTCGATCGCCGTCGCCGGAGTCCCCCTCCGTCCTCGCCGACCGCACCTCTGCGACCGCACGGACCTCATCGACCTCGGCCACCACTCCGCCGTCAACGAACCTCGCCGGACCACCGTCGCCGCCGAGGACCCGAACACCTTCGCCGCCTCCGCTCGTCGCCGGCCTCGCTCCGTCGACCTTTCTTCGCCGCAAGGGTACCCTCGTGATCCCCGTAGCGCCCTCTTTCCATTTTAGGCCTTAGCTTCGACCGCCATCGCTCGCCGTGGCCCCTGGCCCGCTCGCCGTCGTCGGAGAAGACGACCGGCACGGGTCGAGTACCCGTGCCGTGTCGGATTCGATCCGCGCCGTGCGATCTGGATCTAACGGTACTGATTTAATCCCTCGTGTGGTTTAATCGGCGCCGTTGGATCTGTGCGAAGGGGTACGTTTTAATCTCGTGCGTTCGTTGGTATTTAAAACCCACGTTTAATCTCATGCGTCCATCGCGTACCGGTTCGAACGTTTTAATCCTGGCCGTCCACGTCACTTTAACGCACCCCGCCTCGCCCTCGTGCGTCGGATCTGGATCCGACGGTCTAGATCGACCCGGCGCACGCGCACAGTGCGCGGGTTCACCGTGAGCCTGGCTCACCGTGGACCCGAGAGGGTTTAAAATTTAAAATAAATTCCAGAAAGGGTTTAAAACTTGTAAAATTCATATCTGGCGCATTTGAACTCTAAAAATTGCCATTCCAATTTTAGAAAATTCATAATATTATTCTCTACATGTTTATACAATAAAAACAGTAGGTTTACATTAGACATTTCATGTTTATTTAAATGAATGTTTAAATACCCTTAGGTTAAAAATGTAAAATTTAATTATTTAAATTCCAGTAAAATTTATATTTATTTATTTCTTGATGATATGAACAGATCACTAAGTTTTCTATGAAGCTTTCATTTTTAGAGAACTTCAAAAATGAGAATAACCCCTTTTAAAACCCCTTTCTAAAAAGGACTACTTTTTAAATTCCTTTAAAATTTATTTATAAAATAAACCACAGAATCTTAACCATTGAATTTATTTTATTTATAATCAAACCAACTTTAACTTATGTGCTTATAATGTAATGTTATATTGTTTGATTGAATGTTGTGCTCTTTTATTTTACCTTACTATATCAACAAGACTACGACGTCGCCGAGGAGCCGGAGTACTTCCCCGAAGTCCCTCCCTCTCCTTTTGCTGAACAAGGCAAGTCACCCAAACCAATCTTTTGAGCATATTGAACCCATGTTTGATTAAACTATCGCTAAAACACATAGGTTATATATATGCATTAGTCAAATGAACCCTTACATTATATTTATTTAGGATCCCCCGACCTTGATGTGCAACCCAAGCCATGCTATCTCGCCTAACCTCCTTGTCACCATATGATCAATGGTATTAGATAGTGTCCAATGTATTGACACGATCGCTATAGGATAAAGATGAGTCGTAGCAAAATTGTTCTATTATATGATCCCCCGTTACTTCTTATCCTTGGAAATTCTGTTGGTGATGAGTTATGGTTGTGAGTGTATGCATGGTGGGTTCCGGGTGCAAGCTAGGGCATTGGTCGGTAGCACCCGGGGCACTATAAGGACCGGTCTGAGGGGTCCGTTGCAATACACTTTCGTACTAACCACAAGTCTAGTGGGTAAGTCCTAACTAAGGTATGAGTTGTTCCAAACCGAGGCCACCATTTGGAGATGGGTCAAGTTGCACCTGCGGGTGACTTGTACCAATGTGGCGCAAAAGGGGGTGCGACGTTAGCCGGGATGCGGCCCGGCGCGCCGGCGAAACCTAGAGCGGGTGGTTATCGCTTGGGACATCTCATATTGAGGTTTTGGCACGAGTTCCCGTGAAATGGGTCATCTCGTTTAGGATGAGTGCGTGCCTTGTGGGTACAGTAGTACATCTCTGATCAGAGTCTTAAACCTTTTCGAAAAGCCGAGCCCACGGTCAAGGGCGGGTTGCGTGAAATCCCCCAGTTAGTTTACTTTGAATATGTATGTGCATGATGGATTGACATGTAAGGACCGTTGAGCGAGGTGGGGCTGACTGTACCCCTCGAGTTAGTTGATGTTGTTGATATCCATATTTACTTTTCCGCATGATTAAAATGTGATTACATTAAATGCAATAACTGAAACTGCACTTTTCTGCAATGTTAGCCATTACCCTTCCTTGTTTACTATCCTGCATTATTACTTGCATTTGCGGTGGCTTGTTGAGTACTTTTTGTACTCATACCCGTTGAACACCTCAGAGGATGCCTACTTCGAAGACGGTCTGGAGTAGCGACCCAGTCGAGAAGAAAGATCCTGAAGAAGACGTTCGTCATGCAGAATTTTAATTATCTTTGTTACAGCTTTTACCAAAACTTTGATGTAATAAATATGGTCTGCGTACCATGAATACTGTCGTATGTACGCTGTCGCATGATGAACCTCTTGTATTATTGTTTTTCTTATGAAATTCAATAATGTCTCGATTTGTTAAATCGGGGTGCTACAAGATTTCCTAGAGCTTCCTCATCGGTCAATCTACAAGCACCACCGAATCCATCGAGGAGGTCGTAGAAGGGAAACTGGGAGCCGGGCTGAGGACTCGGGTCCCAGGATCAGAGTCGACCCCGAGGCCGCGAAGTGGAGAAGTAGTAGTCTTCGAGGCGTTCTTCGAAGCTGGCTTGGGGCTCCCAGCCATCGACTTTTTGGCAGAGGTACTGGACCTGTTTCATATTACATTACCTCAGTTGTCCCCCAATGTCGTCGTCTGCCTGGCTATCTTCGAGTGGGCGCTCCGGATCGAAGGGTGCAAAGGATGCTCGGAGATCTTCGCCGCAACTCACGAAGCCATCTGCCAGCCGAAGCCGCAGGATGGGCCCAGGGATTCCAAAGTGATAACAGCTTTCGGCAGTGTCAACTTCCAGTTGCGGAGGGAGCACACCCTGCACTTCCCTGCGAAGGCCATCAATGACCGATGGTATACCAACTGGATCCTTCGGTGGTTCTACACCGAAGTCGGAGAGGACTCCCCCCTCGCAGGGCCTCTCTAGGAGATTTGGTTCTACAAGGAGGCGGAGGTAGCTCCGAACCCTAGCCTGCTTTCCACGAGGCTAGGGCTGTTGACTTCGGTGGCTCGCCGCATGAGCATGCGCGACTTGGCCGAAGAGTTCATTGGCCTTCGGATTCCACCTCTCAGAGCCGATTGGCCAATAGTGTTCCAACAGGCCTCGGAGGGTGATCTCCGAACCCTAGGTAAGACTTCAATTCCTGCATTACTGCATTTATATGATAAGAATAACATACTTATGACGTGTTACCCCTTTTCTTCAGCGGATCCTTTGGCATTGGCTCTGGAGGACATAGCTTGGGCCACCGAACGGGTCCTCGGAGCTCCTTCAGTGGCTGAAAAGCAGCGAAGGCTGGAGCTAGTGGGGAGTTGGGAACGCTCCAATAGAGTGTGGGGAGCTCTCGGGATGGAGCCCCCTCCTCTTCCTGACTTTGCCACGACTGGGGCAGCTGCCCGGAAATGGAAGACCGTTGCTGAACCGCCCAAGAGAGCCAGCAAGCCGCCGTCTAAGAAGAAGAAGGTGGCAAAGATCCCTTCGCAGCTGACCCCTGCCTCGTCAGCTTCGTCCCCGGATGCTCAGAGCTCAGCCTCCGAGGAGCCTGAGGGCTCCGACGTCCAGTTAGCATCGAGCCTCGAGAATTACCTCCTAGAGGACGACGAAGATATAGGGGAAGTCCCAGACGGAACCTCTGCTCGGGGGGTTGCTGTTGTAGATCCAACGCTCGCCTCCGTGCCCACTGTCGTTAATCTGGACTCAGACTCCACCACCCCCAACACACCTGTAACTGGGGTGGTCACGGTGGGAGTCGCAGCTCCGGCAGGGAACGTGGCAGAGAGGACCTCGGGAGACGACTTCGAGGATATCCTTCAGTTGTACGAAGTTCTGGAGGATCCGACGATCTTCCTCACGGGGCCTCCAAAGGTACGCCTTGACTCTCTTATCTTATCGGATACCTACAGCAATCTTTTCTTGTAAATACTTATCAAATCTCTTGACAAGACAGGTACCTCGAAAGGTGACGAAGCCCCGGCTGCACACGAAGTCCCAGCATCTTCGAGGGTCATGGCCCAGGCGGACCCTCCTGCTCCTTCGGACACTCCATGCCAGTTAGCAGAAGTCGTGCCCGCCAGAACGGAAGTCGTGCCCGCCGGAGCGGATTCGGGAACTGAAGTCGTCCTCTCTGTAGTGGCTCCGGCGACTAAGGTCGCCCCTACGGACGCAGCTCCAGTCGAAGGGGTAGCCGCTGAAGAAAGGGCCACTTCTGCCTCAGCCGTAGCGCCTGCCTTCGTGCCGGGGAGGGGCAAAAGCATGGCTAGCCTCGGCCTTCCCCCCGGCCTCGTGATGACTTCAGTCAGCAACTCGGAGGAAGAGGCCACGGTAGACGACCGCCAAGCTTCGTCTTGGCTTCCTTTGCTGGCTCCGTTCCTAGAGCACCGGGTAGGCCTCCGAGCTCTCCTAGAGCCCCTAGGAGAGAAGAGCCAGGACATCGCCAATTCAGACCTGGTCTCTGTTTTGAGAGAAGTTAGGGCTTCGACGCTCAACATGGCCCTCGAAAGGGCTTCCCTACAGGTATGAAGAACTCCATAGCTAATTCGAATTAATGGTTACAAATACTTTGGTACTTACTTGTTCCTTTTTCTTTGCAGCAATTTGTCCTTGCTAGAGCGGCAGCGACTTCCAACGAGGTCGAAACTAATCGACTCAAAAGGAAGGTTACCACCCTCCAAACCGCCCTTAATGACTCCAACGAAAGATCCCTTAGGCTTGAGGAGGAAGCCTTAGCGGAATGGAGGGCCAGGGCTGCGGCCGACGAAGCTCTCCGAACGGCGCGGGAAGAGAACGACGCGCTCCGCATTGCGGCCCAAGAGGTTGAAGCCGAACGCGTAGTTCTTCAGGCAGAAGTTGAAAGGCTTCGTCAATCGGCGGCCACTTCGAGCGCCCAGTTGGTTGAGCTCCAAGGGGCTCTCAACCAAGTGATGGCCCAGAAGAGCTCTTTAATGCTCCAGGTGGCCGAGGTGTCGGCTACTACTTTGGGGCTAGAAGCAACGGAGAAGAAGAATGCTAGTGCGGCAGAACATACCTTGGACGCCCTTCAGGGTACCTTGGAATACTTCGGCACTATGTGCCCTTCGTCTTCTGCAGCAACCAGCGAACCCCTCGATCGGAAGCTGAAGAGGATCCAAGTTGCAGTGTCGCTGATGATGAACTCCGGCGTCCGGTACGGGGAGATCTCTAGGCAGTGCGCCGGTATCGGAGTTCTTAACCACCTCGAGTCCCTTCAGATCCCTCTTGGTTCAGTCGAGGGTTCGATCCCTGGAAGCTTTGCCTCCGAAGACCTGTTGCGCCCTTCGTCGGACGTAGCCTTGGCTTGGGAAGCCTTCCGGTCAACCTGGAAGTCGGACCACAAGGCTGCGGCAAAAGCTTGGATTGACGAGGCCCGACGGCAGAAACAGGCGCAGACAAAGCCCCCACTTCCTGCGTCGCCAGCTCCAGCAATCCCTACTCCACCAACCGACCCGCAGGTCTAGCTCTTAGGGTCACCATGTATGCAAACTACTGTAAAGCCTCTTTAATTAATGAAAAAGTTATAATCAAGAAACTCGTTTGGGTGTTGTGCTTTCTTTTTTAGGTTTTGTCGTGCCCTTCGAATTTTGACCTTGAAATACTGGAGTTTCCCGAAGGGCTCTGGAAGGAGTGAACAAACCTCGAGAGCTTAAGGCCCTACCGCTGATCTCGCTTCTCTGTTCCTCGTGGAGACAAAGGGGAGATACCTCCCGAAATTTTTCATGAGGTCTTAGCGTATATCAAGGAAGAGGAGAAAGAGAAAGCATCCTCGTCTTCCGAACACATGAATTGGTCTGACTCGGAGTATCAGGCCGAGGACCCTACGGAGGTTAACTCTGAAAGGCTTCTGACCTGGGTCGAGCTTCAAGAGGAGCAAAAGAAACTGCGAGCCTCAAAGAAGAAAAGAGGTGCGCGGACGAAAAGGACTAAACCGGCAGCTTCGAGCTCCGAAGGACAGAGTAGCCGAAGGGGTAGCTCCAGAGGCCGACAGGGTCTTTGATTTTTCCTAGGTTGGACCAAAACTTATCATGATGTACAAGTACGATGGATTAATGTGAATTGTTCCAAAAATATTTTGTTTGCTTTTTACCCTCCTACCCCTCCTTGTGGGTGGGGAATCCTTTGCTATGTAAAGGGTTCGCCGGACACAATGATATGCTGGATTACTTGATGCTTCGTATTACACTTAACATTCGTACTTGACCTTTTTTAGGCTTCGTAAATTTCGAAGTTAGATCTCTCGCTTAGGACTTTTGATTCTCTTTCTTTTTTTTAAACGTCTCGTTAGCCTAGGCCTTGAAACTTTATTTAAAGTCCTTAGACTCTTCTATGGATCCTGACCAGCCGGAGCTTGGAATATGTAGGATGGCCACCTTCGGCTCTTTCACAGATACTTCGAACCTGGAGGCCGGAAATCTGTTTGTTTAAAGTCCTTAGACTCTTCTACGGATCCTAACAGGCTAGAGCCTGGAATCCGTAGGCTGGCCACCCTCGGCTCTTTTACAGATACTTCGAACCCGGAAGCCAGAAATCTGTTCGTTTAAAGTCCTTAGACTCTTCTACGGATCCTAACAGGCCAGAGCCTAGAATCCATAGGCTGGCCACCTTCGGCTCTTTTACAGATACTTCGAACCCAGAGGCCGGAAATCTGTTCGTTTAAAGTCCTTAGACTCTTCTACGGATCCTAATAGGCCGGAGCCTAGAATCCGTAGGCTGGCCACCTTCAGCTCTTTTACAGATACTTCGAACCCAGAGGCCGAAAATCTGTTTGTTTAAAGTCCTTAGACTCTTCTACCGATCCTAACAGGCCAGAGCCTGGAATCCATAGGCTGGCAGTGGAGTCCTCGAACCCATGGTTCGCAGACTGCTGTCTGGGTCTTGGGAAAGATGCTTGACTCTGCAAGCATCTCCGACCTCCTGATGCGTCCATCCGAAGTAAGGGATACTCGAAGAGCAAACAAAATTCGACCCCCCGCTTTTATTTAGAAAAGGAAGCTTTACAAGTGATTACAAGGAGCCCCTAAGCGTAATAACGCTTAAGGTGCTCCACATGCCACGCATGTTTCAACTCTTCTCCTTCTAAATTAGCTAATTTAAACGATCTGGGGCGTCCTGAGCGTAGGATAATATATGGTCCTTCCCATTTATTCCCTAGCTTCCCCGGTGCTATTACACTTCGCAAAACTAGATGACCTGGTCTAAGCTCTTTTGGCTTTATCTTCGGGTCATACCATGTTTTTGTTTGTCCTTGGTACTTCGTTAGGTTGGCAACAGCTCGAAGCCTTGTTTCTTCTGATAAGTCCAATGAAGTGTTTCTGTCATCTTCGCCTTTGGGCTGCATCGCACGAAGGGATCCCCCTTTGAGCTCCGTAGGAGTCATGGCTTCATCTCCGAAGAGTAGTCTGAATGGGGTAAAACCTGTGGATCTGGTTTGAGTGGTTCGAATGGACCACAAGATCTTGGGGAGCTCTTCGACCCACAGCCCTTTGGCCAGCCCCACAATCCTTCGATTTAAACCGGATAGGATGTTCCCATTGGCTCTCTCTACAGCTCTGTTGGACTGTGGATGGTGTACTGCGGCGAAGCACAACTTAATGCCCAACTCTTCACAAAATGCTTGGAATGTGTCAGCTTCGAACTGGGTTCCATTATCCACTTTCAACTCCCTTGGCACTCCGAACCTGCATATAATGTTCTGCCAGAAAAATTTTTGCACGTTCCTCGAGGTGATAGCAGTTAATGGCTCCGCTTCAACCCACTTCGAAAAATATTTGATTGCTACTACCGCAAACTTCAAGACACCTTTTGCCATTGGAAAAGGGCCTATGAGGTCCATGCCCCATCGAGCCATTGGCCATACCGGGGCAATAACTTGTAGTTGAACTAGCGGATGGTGGCTTCGCCTGCCCATCCATTGACAGCCTTTGCATGTTCGAACCAATTCCTCCACATCTCTCACTATTGTTGGCCAGTAAAGCCCCTGGCGAAGTGTCTTGCCAGCTAGAGCTCGAGGTGCCAGATGACTTCCGCACAAACCTTCGTGAATGTCCCGAAGTATATCTTGACCTTCGGGTTAGGAGATGCATCGGAGTAGAGGGGAGCAAACGCCAGCTTTGTACAATACTCCATTGACAAGTTTGTAATTTCTGGCTCTTGCTTGCAACCTTCGGGCATCCGGACCTTCTGAGGGATCTATGCCATCTTGCAATGTACTCATAATCGGAGCCCGCCAATCTGTAGCCGGAATGCACAGTACTTCTACAGAGGGTACATGGCTAGCTCCGGGCTGCATTAGTTCTTCATAGAAAGCACCCTCCGGGAGGTCTACCGCTCCAGCTGCAGCTTTTGCCAGAATATCTGCGAGCTGATTATCTGCTCGAGGGATACTCCGAACAGTGAATCCTTTGAATGCTGCTTCAGCCTTGCGGATTTCTTCAAGGTATTGTGCTAGATGCATGTTCTTTGCTTGAAAACTTTTATCAACATGCCCTGCGACGACTTGGGAATCTGTCTTAATCATTATCCTTGCAGCTCCGAGTGCTTCAGCCTTTCGGAAGCCTAGCAGAACCCCTTCGTATTCTGCGATGTTATTGGTGGTTTTAAAATTGAGCCTCGCAGAATACATGGCTTTCTGCCCTGATGGTGATATGATGACCGCCCCTGCTCTGGCACCGGATGCCTGATAAGCTCCATCAGAAAATATCGTCAATAAACCTTCGGAGGGTTCTTCTGGGGCCCAAACGGCAGATGGAGTCCACTCTGCTACGAAGTCAGCTATGATTTGGGATTTGATAGCTGTTCTTGCCGTGAAGGAGATTCCGAAGGGGGCTAGCTCAACGGCCCACTTTCCAATCCTTCCTGTAGAGTCTTTGCTCCGGAGCATATCCCCCAGAGGATACGAGGTTGGAATGATTAGGTTATGCGCCAGAAAATAATGTCTTAGCTTTCGCGAGGCCATTACTAGGGCATAAGCAAATTTCTCGAGCTCGGAGTATCTTATCTTAGCTCCGGACAAAGCTTTTGACACAAAATAAACTGGGTTCTACACCAGCTTTCCCTTAAGCTCAACTTCCTGGACCAGCACTGCGCTTACTACGGAGCCTGTTGCTGCAAGATAAAGGAGAAGTGTTTCTTCTGGAAGGGGCACAGTAAGTGTTGACAAGCTTCCGAGGTATGCTTTGATGTCATCAAAGCTTTTCTGGCATTCCGGTGTCCAACTGAAGCTCTCGGACCCCTTTAGGGCTTTGAAAATTGGGAGGCTTCGCTCTGCTGACCTGGCCAGGAATCTGCTAAGGGCTGCGAGCCTTCCTGCTAGCTTCTGGACTTGCT
Source organism: Zizania palustris (assembly GCA_019279435.1). NCBI lineage: Eukaryota > Viridiplantae > Streptophyta > Magnoliopsida > Poales > Poaceae > Zizania > Zizania palustris. Next base: position 28,052,612 of record JAAALK010000289.1, on the reverse strand, counting down.
TCAAATTTCCTGGCGGAGCCATTCTTTGTAGTGCACTTATTTGCGTTGGGCTAGCTTCGATTCCTTTGCTCGAAACTAAGTACCCTAGTAGTTTCCCTGCTTGGGCTCCGAATATACATTTTTCTGGGTTTAGGCGTACTCCACAAGCTCGGAGGCTCTCAAATGTTTCAGCTAGGTCTAGGCTATGCTGGTGCTTTTGAGCACTTTTTATTACAATATCATCCATGTAGGCTTCGACATTTCGGCCTATTTGATGACCTAGAGCCTTAGCTATTAAACGTGAAAAGGTGGCCCCGACATTCTGAAGGCCAAAAGTCATTCTTACATAGCAAAATACTCCGGAAGGAGTTATGAAGCTTGTCTTGGCCTCGTCTTCGTGTTTCAGCCAGACTTGATGATACCTGAAATAAGCGTCGAGGAAGCTTAGCAATTCGGAGCCTGCTGTGGAATCTACTAGTTGATCTATTCGGGGCATCGGGTAGGGGTCTCGCAGGCATGCTTTATTTAATGAAGTGAAGTCAATACACATGCGCCATTTGTTCGAGTCCTTCTTCCTTACAAAAACAGGGTTAGTCAACCACTCGGTATGGGCTACCTCCCTAATGATGCCAGCCCTTAATAGTTTCTCTACTTCGGTCTTGGCGAGGCTTGCTCTTTCTGCAGACAGCTTGCGGAGCCCCTGGCGCACTGGCCTGGCCTTCGGGTTGACAAGCAGGCTATGCTCGATGATGCTTCGATCCACCCCGGTGATGTCTTCGTCGGTCCAGGCAAAGACGTCCAGATTCTGCTTGACGACTTCTTCCAATGAGGCGGTTATCTCCGGGGATAGCCCTTTGCCGAACTGTACTGGATACTCTTTGCCATCTTTTGAAATTATCCTCGTCTCAACTTCACCTTCTGGGCTCGGCTTGAGAGATATTCCTTTTGAAAGGTTCGAGACCTCTGGTGCTTCTCTAGCGACCTCCATTGCCTCTTCGGCGCCTTCCGCTACGCTGTGCACTTGCCGGGGATCAATCGGTTGCCCGTGACCATACTCCGTTCTCCGGGCTATAGCTTGGTCTCCTGCAATAGTAAGCACTCCACCTTGCGTGGGCATTTTGAGACAAAGATAATTGTGGTGCGCTATAGCCCCGAACTAGTTCAGCATCCCTCTTCCGAAGATTGCATTGTAAGCATAGGGGGCGTCAACAACATCGAAGATCACCTCTTCTATCCTGGCCAGAGGCCCCTCTCCGAAGGCAACCTCGAGGCCTATCTGGCCGAGGGCATCAAGAGGTGGTCCTGAGAACCCTTGGAGCGGTCGGGCCGCTAGAAGCAGGTGCTTCTGGGAGATGCACATTTGATCGAAGGCCTGGATGAAAAGTATGTTTGCAGAACTTCCGTCGTCCACCAGGATCCTTCGGACCTCCACCCCTGCTATGTCTGCGGAAATGACCAAGGGGTCGGCATGAGGGAACTTTACCCCTGCGGCATCACTAGCAATAAACGAGATGGGCACATGGTACCACTCTGGCATTCCCTCCGCGGAACTCGAAGTCCCAATGTGCCCAACCTCGCGGATGTACTCACGCCGCTGCCTTTTTGACATGCTTCCGAGGGTCCCCCCTCCGGAGATGGGCAGGACCACCCTCTTGCCGCGGTCTTGTGGGTCTTCCTGCTTCGGCGGTGGCATAATATTGGCCACCGGAAGTCACATGGGGGTTTCTGGGACACCGGCTCGGGCCACGATCCGCACAGGCTCCGACCGTGCCGCCGGTAGGGCTCGATCTGAAGTGCCCCTCCCGGTACTTCGTCCTAGGTATTCGCCCCGAAGGGTTAACACCGACTTGCAGTCCTTCGTGTCATGGCTTCTGTTGTCGCCATGCACGCAACAGAAAAAACTCTGGCGCCTGCCTGGCGCTCTCTCTTGAGGTCTCGGGGCCCCAGCCTTGAAGTTATGTACCTGCTGAAAATTGGTAGGTGCCTTCGGGGCGGAGGGCGTAATGTTTAGCACCTCTGAATGGAAATGCTTCTTCCCTCGCCTGTGCTCGTTGAAGCGGTTATCTTGAGGGGGTTGCAGAGGAGCCGGGGCTTCATGTTTCGTCTTGACTTCTCGGAGGGTAGGTGAGGGGGCTCCGGTCCGCCGAAGACAGCCTTCCTCCACCTTGGCATACTGTTCGAAGTATGCCATGAGCTGTGCCACAGATGTCACCGGCTTTCGGTGGAGTTTGCTGAGGAGGTCGGGGTGTAGCACCCCTTCGCGGGCGGCGTCGACTACCGAAGAGGTAGACAGGCCCTTAATTTGTGACTTGGTGTGGGCGAAGCGCGTGAAGTATTCACGGAGTGTTTCTCCCGCCCGCTGCTTTACTTGGAACAAACTTCCTGTGGACATCGGGGCCACAAAGGTACCCTGGAAGTTGCTCACGAACTTCTTCTTCAACTGCTCCCAGGACCTGATCGATCCTGGCTTCAAGGACCAGAACCATCGGAGTGCCACACCCTCGAGAGCGAGGGGGAAACACTTCGCCATCATGTTGCGCACCCCTCCGCTTGCTTCTATGGCCAGGGAGTATGAGCGAGCAAACTCTCCGGGATCTGACCCACCGGAGTACTTGTGCAACTTCGAAGCCTTGAACCTGGGATCAAAGGGGACTCTTTGCAAGTTCGGATGCAGCGGAGACTCATCATCGAAATATGCGTTTTCGGCCTCCTCTGGGACTTGGATAACTTCTGGGGGGTTGTGAGCACCACCATCTTGAGGCCCTTCGGGGGTCTCGGTGGAGGCTTGAGTGCGGAGGCGATCGGCAGCCTCTTGCCTCCACCTAGCTACTTCCTCCTGAAGCCTGGCTAATTGAGTAGCCTCGGTTCCAAGAAGGTCTTCGTCTTCATCGGAGGGTAGCTCCGGGTCTTGGGAGCTGACATAATCAGTCCGAAGCACCGTAGGAGGAGCTCGAGGACCCCTGGGCACTCGACGCCAGTGGTATCTTCGGGAATTGCTGGAGCGGCAGAGGGCCCTGCTCCTGCAGTCCGAGGGGACCTTCGGAGGGGACCTGCGGCCTGGCTTCGCTTCGGAGGCATAGCTACTTGCGGAGAGATCCGAAGATCGGGGACTTTGCTTGATCTGGGAAGGCGAGCGGGGGCCTTCGAACCACCTAAGAAGCCCCTTACCGAAGGGTACGCGAAATCTTGGGACTCCGAGGCTCCCTCCGTAAGTGTTCTTCGAAGTGTGGTCAGCAGTAGAGAACAAGCTTTTAGAACTTGGTTCCCCACGGACGGCGCCAACTGTTGGCGCAAAAGATTGTGCCAACAGGTTCTCTGTAATCAAGAACAAACAAACAGTATGCTTGTGTTTAAGAACTTACTCGAGCCTCCGTATTGGATAATAACTCAAGTAGTCCGAATTTGTGTATTAAATGATCGGGCGATCCTTTTTATAGGGTAGAGAGGGGGGTATTTATAGGCAATAACGTTAAGGAAAAGACCTAATTACCCCTAGATTACAACCGACATCACGGGACTGTTCAGTACCTAGAGCAAGGTTAAATAAGGTAAAACTCTACAATACGGATGGATAAGCCAGACATCTTATCAATCTTGTCACCCTGCTTCGGAGTCTTCGTATCCTGGGGAGGGTTCCTCAGGACGTCATACCGAGGCACCCTTCGGCTTGACGCCTCCCCCTTCGAATAAGAGTCCACCAGCTCCGAAGCTTAAGGAATCTTTGAGTTATTGATCTCTAAGTCTTCCAAGTGAAGCAATTTCCCCCAACAGATGTGCTGCTTCACGATGCATGAGGTTGTTCATGAGCTTGGAGTATTCTTCGATCATGTGGGTGACGTGGCCAAGCATCCAACTCTGTATGATTGGGCCGGAAGAATGAAAAGGCAAGTACAACAAATCAATAAGAATTTTGAAACTGAGAAGCAAAAAAAGATGCGCAAGATATGAGTTGGCCTTCCAAGAAAACATAAACCGCATGAGCATGTATTTGTGAAAAATTGGTTAATTTTGAAATTTTGATAGATGTAAAATTTTTAAACTTGATGTGTTATTGTGTAAAATTTTGATAGATGTAAACTTTGTAAATTTGTAAATTGATGAGATGGGTTATTGTGTATGTGGATATGTGGATGTTTTGTTGCTGTGTATGTGGATGGCTGTGTGAAGCATATAATTTCTGTGTTTTGGTTTGTGGGACTGTGTGAATTAAGGTTTACAACATTCTGTGTAATGGGGGAAAACACAGTAGTGGCGTGCTCGCTGACATCATCTGCCCGCCACTGCTATGGCTAACAGTAGTGGCGGGCAGATGACGTCAGTGTGCCCACCACTACTATTGACACAGCGGTGGCGGGCACTCTGCCCGCCACTGCTAACCAGGGTTAGCAGTGGCGGACTGGATGCCCGCCACTACAGGTCATTTTTGCCCGCCGCTACTATGTCGCTTTGTAGTAGTGTTTAGCGTCCCATGGCTGAAAAGGAATGCATTCAATCCATCGGACCAAAAGTAACAAGAAGAAGCTAGCATCAACTCGTTTTTATAAGGGGAAGAAAGAGAGGCCGATCCAGTGCGCTATGCCGGTCTATTCCCAAGAACTGCGCTCTGACGCAACAACCCAAAGGTACCAGTCACGCCAACCAGGGAGCAGAGAAGGAAAATCCCTAAAGCTTTGGATCCAGTCAGACATAAGCATTTTTTTATTTTTAAAGGGGATTCGTTGCAACACGTCATTGATAAAATAGGTTGGATCAAAGTCGCCCAAAGGACCCAAGAAGAAGCGGGAAGGATGATTGGCGATGGAGACTAAAATCTGACTCCTCATATTCTACAAAGGAAAAGAAACCTAAAAAAGAGATAAGATTTCAAGGAAAATCAATAAGTCGAGAAAATCGAAGAACAATGAAAATGTTGAGCGCGTACCTCAGGGACGAAAGTGTTGGTTGTCATTGTGATGGTTGTTGGAGTTGAGGTCGGCGACAGAGAAGGGCGTCGACAGCGAGGGTCCAAGAGACAGTCACAGGAGCACCGTCGGCGGAAATTGAGTGTGAGGGATAATGCTAAAAATTAGAAAGCGTGGAGGAGGAGACAGACTCCAGCAAATATTTATAAGGTGAAATGATGCCTCAGCAGTTGGGTCAAGATGATCCCGGTGTATTTGGTGGGTCAAGCTACAATGTTCAGCAAAAGATATGATGATGACATACAAGTTTTGAAGCGCCAAATTGATTGTAGTACCGAGATTGAAGGTATTATATTTTTTGGTGAAACGTTTCAACGGCACAATTGCCGGACTATGTGGAATAAAACCTGGTCCGATGCTCCCACAAGAGAGAAGTAGATGCGTCGAGCCAGGCGACATTCATCATAGTCCTCTATGGCCAAAAAAGAAGTAGGGAAGAAGATGAAGGGGTTGATGAAGACTTCTACAATGTGAAAAATAATGCTTCGGAGATATATAAAATGCTTAAAGATGCTAGAAGACGAAATGTTTGGTTGCTAATGGAAGATTTGATGGGACTTTTGAGGTGAAATGATATAGAAAGCCTTAAATGAGTGATAATTTTGAAGCATCAGCTATACTTATGCTTTGAAACTAGGGGACATGTGTTGACGACAAAATTTGGTTAAGGCCTAAGCCCAATAAGGATCTAGCGTAGTCAATAGAAGTCAAAGAAATCCTTTCAAAGGTTGGTCAAAGAAGTCCGTCTATGTTGTTTTACATGACCGAATATGAAGGAGTATATACAGATGGAGAGGTGGAGATGAGATCCAAAATCAGTTACGATATGATCATAACGGACGGCAAGTCTCCAGACTATAAATATATACTTGTTAGGTAGATTAAACACACAACTACAACTACAACCACAAACTACTCTCTGCGCATCACCACCCTTGTTTATTCAAGGTTAATTCTAGCGGGACTTGGTACTCGGAGCTGGGCTGCATCATTTTGATCTTCGGTGAAGAGGTGAGTCCTGCCACATCGGCGATTATATCAACTAGACTGGTGTTGTTCAAGGCTACATCGCTTCGATTTCTTGGAATGTGTCAGTTTGGTTAGTATAATCATTGGTTATCTTAGTGTATCAGCTAGGTTTAAGGCTATATCATTATGATCTCTTAAATTGACGTAGATTATATATCGTAGTTTAAGACTTCATCGATTAAGTTCGACATCTTGATCTATTGTATATGATTTATGATGTACATCATTCATTTGAATAAAGTGTGTTCGATATGTTGAAGGATTGTTAGTCATTCATGATTTAGCAACTATCTTGGTTAGGTCCGGTCTTGCTGTTATGATGATTTAATAGTATGGATACATTTTCTGGTATACTAAATTTTGATTCCATCGGAGTACAAGCTGATGGGTTATCTTTAATTCCATGTTACATCTCATTGGCATCGGGGATTACCGATCAACTCGAGCGTATAATGCATTGCTTTCCTCGCTATCGGCCCGATGGTATAGGCATTGCATATCGGTCGATCGCTTAATCGCTCCCTATGGCCCTTCGCTGATACGTGTGTTTCGACGCGTATCGTGTCCATCAGCTCAAATAGCTAATCGACATTGCTACTAATGTTTTTTCCAATACCTTATCAGTTATAGGGTCAAACTAATTGGCATACTTAGAACCCCAAGATTTAGGATTTGCACTGGAGTTAAACAGATCTTCCAGGCCACGCGTGTGACCGAGAACGATACTAACTCGTTTTCGGCCCAACAATACGGTCCACTGCATGCCCAATAGTTCATATTATACATGAAGACGTGAAATCCAAACGTCAAACGACCATGTTGTTATCAAACGAACAGAAAGCATGTTTCTTTAATAACGTACCCATGAGCCCCTAAATTTCTCTGTCACACACACATATATATACATATACATATATTACCAAATGAACAGAAGGCATGCTTCTATATATATATATATACACACACACATGTATATATATGGGAGCGCTATTTTACACCACATGTGTAGAATAGCTATTCTACACCGACTACGTTCAGTAGTAGATTTTATCAGTAGAATAGTAATTGAGTACTATTTTTTTCTCAGTAGTAGATTTCTCGGTAGAATAGCTATTCTACACTCGTGGTGTAGGATAATATTTGTATATATATATACATATATAGTTTGAGTACTTGTTATATCACTTCTAAATTTTAGTTTACCTTATACTTCCAAAATCTCAGGGACTGTGTTGTTTAAAATTAGTTGTAGTTAAAAAACTCTTCAAACCTGTCCTAAGTTTAGTTGGGTTCTCGTGGGACTTGGTCGACAAACAATATAATTTTCTATTTATTAGAAGCTTTTTATTTATATATCTATCGTATCAATATGTATATATATAATTAGTGGCACTAATTATAACATATACACGTTGATTTAAATGAGTTATTGTCTAGATCCATTAAATGTCATCTCACCAAGAAATTTCGGAAGGATGTCTTTTAGGTCACCCATTGCGGAGTACTTAAAAAGGCCCTATGGCCATGTGTGCCCAAAGGCTGATTTGGAGGATGATGAACTCCTCCGTGAGGTCCCTCATGTTCATCCTCCGAGCCACATTCTATAGCAACTAAATTCGAGACTTGATGGTGGTGGAGTCCATGGCCACTTGAGTTTGACGGTGATATGAGATAAGAACATTGGTACTGCGAAGGGGAGAGTCTACTCCTACAATGATGTTGAACCATTTCTAGTCCCACCTAAAGTACCGACGATTATTCACAGCCCTCATTGGGAAGAAATCAATAAACTTCTTACGGAGCTGGAAGTTGACGCTGCTAAAGGCTAGGACCCTGGTGACTTCGTCTTCACAGGTCCACTTATTGGGTTCGTAATTGGCATCGTGAAGGGTCGCAAAGACGTCAACACAACCCTCATAGCCCACTCAAAGATAGCGATCCAGGCTACGACATTCAAGGGCAGTTGAGGGAGCTCCATATTCTACATCTGTAGCACTTCGCCTAGTCATTCTTTGGCTGGGACCTCGAGCCCCGCTTCAAAAAAATCTTCAAAGACCACGGCTTCATCAGCCCAAGGAGCAAGAATGGCATCAGTCTCCGAGATGCGGAGACCTACCTTCTTGATGACCTTACCGGCACACGCATCATTGGCGGACTCCAAAGTGGACTTCGTCTTCTTCGTCTCTAAAGTCTACTGAAACTTCTCTAATGGGGGGTGGAGGTCGAATGGGCCATAGTGCTTCGTTGCGGCCTTCGTCACGGCCGGCACTGCAAGCTGAGCTGACACGAAGCCAAACCCACCGCCTAGAAAAAGGCCCTTCGACAAATTCTTCTTCAACATCTTAACTAAGGGATCCGCAAGAAAAAGCCTAAGGGCTTCGCAAGCAAAGAGCTAAGGGCCGAATTGAGAGCAAGGACTAAGAGTGCTAATGCGCGTAATGAAGCTAGGGGAGCTGGTGGGCTTTTATAGGGGGTAAAAGAGAGGGGTGCTCCACCTAGAGCTATTTTTTATCACCTTGCGTGCATCCTTCGCAGTTTATGAACGGTGGGGCTAAGGTAAAATAGGGAGTGTGCCTCTGTATAGCAACAGTTCAATTTTGAACCGTTGGCCACCTGAGTGTCATTTGGGCTTCTGAGGTGTCTCGTCAGTTCTTGGGAAACATTTAATGCTTGAGTTGGCTCGGGACCAGGTTTCGAAGCCCTAAGGTCCGAAGGGGGCTAGTGCGAGGTGTCATTTGTCAAAAGAACGTGTGTTACCCCTTTTAAAGGCTACGTGCGAGAGGCTACTGTTGGGGAAAATAATTTTACCCTAACAAGGTCCAAATGACACTGTCTATGAAGTCCTCCAGAATGTCGAAGCCCCCTAGTGGTTCGAAGCACCCAACCGGTCGAAGACCCCTTCGTCCTACATGAAGCGAAGTATCCAAGATTACCCGGTGACCACTTCAAAACTACAAGGTTAAGAGCTAATCACGGGGCCATCGATCACCGAAGCCCCCTCTAAGACCCTTGGGGATCCGCTTGGGAAGTTGTTATGAAGATTACTTCGGCTACGAGCCTCCGAAATATGCTCCGATACTTGCTTCGAAATTCTGAAGCTACTTTGGCATGAAGGCCAAAACTAGGGGTCCTCGCCCCTGGTATCAAGCCATGTATTCATATATAGGTTTATCATTCTACCCCTACGAAGTTCTGTGAGCAAAATCCGTTATAACAGTTGTAACTAGAGGGTAAAATAGTTTTTTTTCTGTTGTATTTTGCTTATAAATACTGAGCATCTCTATTGTAACAAGGACGGAAAAGAGATAATAAAAAATCACTGTGAACTGGACGTAAAATCATTATCTTTTTCGGAGGCCGAAACTAGTATAAATCTATTTTACAATATATATCCCTTCGAGGTTAATCAAATTTGTTAACATAACTTTTACACTACGAATTCAAATCCGTACAATAACATTGATATCATATCATCATATCATATAAAAAAGGAAAAATTACTCACATGTCATTATAATTTTCAGAAATTGCCTATATGTCACTGTCAGTGACTGTGGCGACCCCTATCTGTCAGTGACACACCGATGACATATTGGCAAACCATAAAAATTGTAATGGCACTGAAAAAATTAACCCTATAAAAAAGCGGCATTGGAATTTGTATAAAAAATCGTGTTTGAATAAAAATTCGGATGTCGAATCCAAAAATTCGGTCGAAACTATCCAACCCTGCGATTGCGTCCATCCTGTCACAACTCTCCTCCCCAAGCGGTCAACACAAAATCCGTGCAAAATATTCTTGACCGGGACGAGCCGAGCCTGCTGCGTCAGGGGCCGCATCACATCACCCTTCACCACTTGTTACAGGCAGCCGCTTCTTCGGTTCTTCCTCTTGCTTGCCCAACATTCCAACCTTTTTATTTCCTTTATTACAAATCATGCATGCAAATTGCATCCGATTTGGCATCTCTGGTGGGTAATCTAGTCATGCGGTCATGCCGTGACGGGAGATCGAGGGAGGTGACTCATCCGGATGGTTGTGAGTGATGGAGAAATGGGAGGAGACAGACCCTCTCCATCTTTCCATGGCGAATCGCCTCTAAAAATTACGTTTAATTAACAATGTGCGAGACATCTCGTGAGCATGGTTGAAACCTGTGAGTTGTGACAAAACGGTGGCACTAACATAAAAACGGCGGTAAGATTAAATTCAGATACATTAGTTGTAACACTTTGAGCTAAACTTGAAACCTCCGATTGGGTCTTCTCTCCTGCACTGCATTGCGTTTGCGATTTCGTCAAGCGACTTACAAACAAAGCTCAGTGGCTTGCTACACCTTGCTCTGCTCGCTGCCTAGCTACCTTAGTCGGAGGCGCCCGTGCTCGTCGTCTCCTGCTGCTCCCTGCAATGCTCCGCCGACGCGTCCGTCACGCAGCTCGACGTCACCGGCGACGGCGCGCGCCGCCGCCGCGCGTCCGCGCGCGCGAAGAAGTCGATGAACCGGACGCCCTGGCTCGTGGCACCGTCGTCTTCGTTGCTGTCGTTGGCAGGGCTCGACGGCGAGGAAGATCCATTCTTTCTGAACACGCGGCAGAGCACCCAGCCCTCGGCAGGGCGGGAAGGGTCCGCGGCGGCGCCGTCGCCCTGGGCGCGGCGGCACGGGGCGAGTCCAGCGCCGGCGAGGCGGTACTCGTGCATGACCCAGTCCGTCTTCTTGCCGCTCGGTGGCTTCCCGCGGTAGAACACGAGGGAGCGCTTCATGCCGACGACCACGGATTGGCTCCTCGGCGCCGGCACGGACACAGCGATCGGCTTCTCCTTTCCCGTCGCCTTCCAGTACCCGGTGCCGGTGGCCCGGTTGGCGCGGCGCCCCTTAACGTACTTGGCCTCCTTGCAAGTGAAGAAGTACCTCTCCTGCTCACTCCACCCTAGCAACCAAACGGCACCCATCAGCGCCTGCAGACTCCAAACAAGCGGCGGCGACGGCGGCGGCGACCGGATGACTCACCTGGGGGCAGGAGGTCGGAGGGGTCATGCGCCAGGAGCCGCACATCCGGTATGTCAACGGCGGCCGGGAGCGGGCTCTCCAGCGCGCGGCGGCGGAGGTAGTGCACCACCAGCTCCTCGTCGGTGGGCCGGAACCTAAACCCCGGCGGCAGCACCCGCCTCGCCGCGCACTCCTTCGTCTCCATCTCGATGGCTACCAGACAGTACTGTAATACACCTCAATCAAGAACTCAAAACCACGCGGCGATCAAAGGCCGTTTATTGGCGCTCGCCGGCGGGCAGGAGGTCGAACAGATAGAGAAACCGAAGCACCGCGTCGGCCGCCGGCGCCAATGGCCAAGCTGAACAGAGAGCAGCAGAGCTCAGTTTGAAGTGAGGTGAGGTGAGCTTTTGCGGGGTGTGAGAGGAGGGGGATAGCGGGAAGGAGGGAGACGATGGATTTATAGCGGTAGGAGAGGAGGAAGAAGCAGGAGGAGTGTGCGACGGCGAGGGCAGTGGCGTGAGGAAGACTCAAGCGGAGCTCTTGGCATTGCTCTGCCTTTTGGCTCATGACGACGTACTCTGCCTCTCTGTCTCTGTCTCTTGCGATGTCGCGTTGCTCTGCGGCGCAAGGCAGCGGCGACACACTGACACACGGATGGATGGATGGGGCTGGGCCTAACCAACCATTCTCATTTCTCAATGTATAATTCTTTAGCATGATGAGGAAGAAAGGAAGCGGTAGGTTACACATTGGAAAACAGCAAGTTGTGTTTCCGTCGTCTACCTCTTCAACATAATCACACGTTATGTTATTGCGAAGACATTTCGAGTTGGAATTCACCATTGATTTGTGAATAATGTTTGTTCTTTAAATTCTTCAAGTGCTATATTTTACCATATAAACACCAATAGCATTAAGATACTAGATACACCATAGGTTGTAAAATCCACGATATCTTATATCTCGAAGAATTATGTAATGAACAAATATTCACATTATATAAATGAATTATTTATTATTTTATGTTTAATTGTTACTTTGCCGTTTGGTTTAGGTAAGCAGCACTCCCTAAACATGTGTGGTTAATTGTACATCACTCAGCCCATTACTTATTCAGCTTGCTAAAGTTGCTGCCATTTGCACGCCAAGTAAGTTTCCACGACAGAGCCAAGAGTGACGTGGCATCCATTTCCTTATGTTGGCAATGCACGTCATGATGTGGAGAGATTGAGAGAACGTGCATTGTGTGCTCGTTGACCATTTTCATGGTGCCCAGAAAAATAGGTCCGTAAGTCAGCGCCCCTGCACTCTAATCAGTCTAGATTTACCAGGCTTCGCTGCGCCCTCTATGTTGTGGACTGAGATTCTAGAGGGCTTCACGCCTTCACAAGTTATGCACCCTTACATTCCGATCCGACGATGAACGTGACAAAGGTTTAGACCAGAGCGGGACGGGGTGGCAAGGGCGAGGAGCGTCTATGGTGACATTCAAGATAGGTAGGTGGGTGGAGAACGGGGCCGGACGTCCGCTAGGGCGGGGCGACGGCCAGCGTAGGGATATATATGGATGTTAAAATATCTAAATTATTTATATTTATATTTAAATAATTATAAATATGAATATATGTATTTGTATCTTAATTAAATATGTATCTTAATTAAATATGTATGACATTCGGAAACATCCGAATTCTGCCGAATATGGATATGAAAATGAATACATCTATATTCGTTTTAGGATTTTACACAGATTGAACTTGGACTCAAGATGATATGAAATGGTTTATTTATTATGTATATAATTATGAAATACTTAAGTTAGTGAATACTAATATTTGTGCTTTATTTATTTTTTATATAATTATGAAATAATTAAGTTAGTGAGGGTTTTTTAGCAATACAAGGCAATACGATATTTGCAACTTTTTGAGCTTGAAAATTTTTCTACACACAATATATAACATAACTTATATTATGTAAAAACTTTGTATTTTTAAGATATATTTGCTATTTTTACTCATTAATTGTGTTTCTAGGATTTAAATTGAAATATGTGAAATTTGAAATGCAAGTACCTAAAATAATGCACTAAAATTTATAGAAAAATCAATTCAATATTTTGTATCATTTTTTAGTTCTTATGCACTAAATTTAAAGAAAATTAAAAAATATATGTTACAACACTCCATTGGTAATGTGGAGTTTAAGGGTTTTTTAATTATAAAAAATTAAATAAAATCTGAAAAATACGAGACTCGTAATGGTGTTATAATATTATACGTAGATACTATGATAAAAATTTTAAATTTTTTCAAAACTGTTATCATACAAGATTTTAAGAAACTTGAGATTCTCTTGAGAAAACTAGAGTTTTCAGAAGAAATATGTTATGGTTGAAAGTAAATTGATGGTTAAATCTTTATTTGAACTTGAAACTTTTTATAATCAAAATACAACATATCTCATTTCATATAAATTATTTGTATTTTATAGATATATTTGGTATTTTTAACTCATTAATTGTATTTCTAGGTTTTAAATTAGAATATGTCAAATTTGGACTGCAAGTACCTAAAATAATGCACTAAATTTATAGAAAAATCATATTCACAATTTTGTGTCCATTTTTAGTTTTTATAAACTAAAGTTAAAGAAAATTTAAAAAATCTATGTTATGATACTCCATAGGTAATGTGGATCTTAAGAGTTTTTAATTCTAAAAAAATCAAATAAAATCTGAAAAATACAAGACTTGTCATGGTGTTATAATATTGTATTTAGATACTATTATAAAATTTTTAAAATGTTTCAAGAATGTTATCATATAAAATATTAAGAAACTTGAGATTCTTTTGAGAGGAACTAGAGTTTTGAGAAGAAATAGGTTATAGTTGAAAGTAAATTGATGGTTAAATTTTTATTTGAACTTGAAACTTTTTTATAATAAACATACAACATATATAATTCCATATAAATTATTTTTATTTTTCTAGATCTATTTGCTATTTTTAACTCATTCATTATGTTTCTAGGATTTAAATTGGAATATGTGAAATTTGAACTGCAAGTACCTAAATAATGCACTAAAATTTATAGAAAAATCATATTCACAAGTTTGTGTACTTTTTTAGTTCTTATAAACTAAATTTAAATAAATGTTTTAAAAATCTATGTTATGACACTCTATTGGTAATGTGGAGCTTAAGAGTTTTTTCATTATAAAAAATCAAATAAAATCTAAAAATTATGATGATATAATAAATATATTCTATGATAAAAATTTGATATTTTTATAGGTAATTTTATTATTTTTAATTCATTAAAAAAAATTTCTAGAATTTACATTTAAATATGTAAAATTTGAACTATAAGTACCTGAAATAATAAACATTTATAGTTAAGAATTTTTGTACTAACAATTAATTTGATATACTCGCACTTTATAATTTTTTAAATTTTTGATACGATTAACTTTCAAATTTGAATTCATTTTAATTTAAACCGAGTAAACATTAGAGTACGAATACATATTCGAATTATTCGTTTTGTATTCGTATCTAAAATATCTGTATTCAATCCTCATGTTGTGCCTCTATATTAACTCATTGTTGCGTGATGATCAACTCACTGAAGAGTATTGCAAATTACTTTTTTTTTATCGGTGGTTTTTTTTTCTTATTCGTTAACCATCTCAACTTTTTCACAATAAACCCTAGTAAAAAGAGCAATTTTTGGGAGATTGCCTAAAGTAATCTGGCCGTCCCCCCCCCCCCCCCCCCCCCCCTTTTCCTTTTGGGACTTGTGCTGGACAGCTAGAGGTAGAGCTAGAGCTAAAAATGGAAGGGACTTGGTTGTTGGGCAGCTAGTCTGTTTTCTTGGATTTGGATTGGGCTGGCTACTATGATTGCGGTAGATTTTAGTAAGTTTAGGTAGTTCTGAACTTACTGACTGACTGGGATGTTTTTTTATGATAATTACTTAGTTAAAATCAAATATAGTGAAAAAATCTAATATAGTACAAGATTTATTAAGGTGAGAGATGATGTCCTGTATAAAAAACTAGCTCTACACGATATCTAAGTATGTAAAGAAGAGTATTGCGAGTAATGTTAGAAAAAGATATGACATCATGAATAGACACTCAAAGATTTTTAGCTAAGGATATGTAAATAGGGAGACTGATCATATATCCTTAATTTAGATGAAAAATTGAGAATTAATTTTTTACATCTCAATGACACGTAGAATCATCTTACATCAATGACACGTGAGTTAGAAAAGTAAATCATCAATTTTCATCTTAATAGAGGATATATAATCAAATTTTTCATGTAAATAGAATTTGGATTTAAGGGTGTATATGTTATTAACAGAGATGCTAACTGCTGATTAATTTTTCTAAGCTAACCGACCAGAACACCTATTAACCTACTATTGTGTTGTTCATGCCTCATCTCGACTAGCGATGGAAAGGGATGATATGGACAGATATTAGTAATATCATATCATTTTTTAGTTTTTATATTCGGATTCGAATTCAGATACCTGGGATACAAATATAGAAATGGATAATATCGGACACAAATACGGAGAGGATACAAAGTAGATATGGAGTGGATATAAATACGATTATGGATATTTATCAAAAAAATGTCTATTAGATAATAAACATTCTCCAAATTTAGATTTTTTGAATTCCATTTTTTTAAAAAGATCCCATTTCTTTTTAAAATCTCAAAGAAAATATAGCATTCACTATGGAAAAACAACTCTTTGTCGAGTGCCTAGATCTTTGCCTGAGTGTATTTTCTTGAACACTCAGCAAAGAAGTTGTTCGTCGAGTGCTGATCAAATACACTCGCTGAACAAAAAGTGTCATAATTTTGTGTGAAAAATATTTCGAGCCTATGTGATATTTTCAATTTGGTTTGAGCTTGGAAAATTTCTACACTCAAAAAATAACATATCTTATTCCATATAAATTTTTGTATATTTTTAGGTCCATTTTCTATTTTTAATTCATTAAGGTGTTTCTAGGATTTAAATTGAAATAGGTGAAATTTGAACTGCAAGTGCTTGAAATAATGAACCAAAATTTATAGAAAAATTATATTCAAGTTTTTTAATCCATTTTTGTTCTTATCCACTAATTTGAAAGAAATTTTAAAAAATCTATGTTACGACATTCGATCGGAAGTCTTGATATGATACATAAATTCCATAATAAAATTTTAAAAATGTTTTGATAAAGTTATTGAAGGAATTGTGCCCAAGATAATTCTGGGCAGATCGGAAGTCTTGATAATTTTGGACTTATCGAAAATTCCGATAATGTATCGAAAATTCCAACACGGCAAAACCGGGAGCGTTTTGTAGGACCGAAAGTAGCGACTAGAGGGGGGGTGAATGGGCGCCTAAAAATTCTTTCGAATCAATGGCCTGTTTCCAACACCCAACGCACCTCAAAAGACTAAGCAGCGAAAAGTGAACAGATTGCCTAAGTCTAAAAGTATCTAGCCTAGAAACGACCGGTGTCAACAACAGAGAAACACCAATACAGCGCTAATAGGCAGATAAACAAAATAATCAAAACATGACAGATCAAACTTCTCAGTAGAATAGTCGAACTGCACATAGAATGAGTTGAGAAGTTACTGTTCAGAATTTGTCTCCTATTCAAAACTTGGTGAAGCCTGCTTCGCAGTGTCGAAGCCTGCTTCGGAGTCCCTTGTCGAAGACTAGCGAAGGTTGTCGTTGAAGTGCTGAAGGTTTGTTGAGTCTAGCCTAGTTTGAGTGTGGCAGAATGCGAAGTATGCTTTGGTACGAAGTATGAAAGTATCGAAGCCTGCTTCGAACAGAGTACTTCGAAGCCTATACTTCGATTAGTAAGCTTCGAACAACGTTTGCAGAAAAGCAAGCTTCGAAAGAGAAGCGGAGCCCAGCAAAATTGAAACGAAGCCTACACTACTACCTTCGAAGTTAGCTAGATGGAAGTATAACTACCAAAGTAGTAACCTTCGAATCACAAATCAAACTTCGAATCGAAGTCTGCAGATGTTCTCAAAGGAAATCGAAGCCTTGAAACCAACTTCGAAATACACACTTCGAACACACAAACTGAGATCCACGGAAATGACAGCAGCAGAGAAAGTTCTCAGGAAAAACACACTCCGTGCAAAGTCTACCAGAGAGACATGCATCGAAGCTAACTTCGAAGCCTATCAAAATATGCTTCGCAAAAGTGCCGAAGTATGCCAGACCAAAAACTAAACACAGAGCATACTTCGAAGCTAGATTCAGAGTTCAAGTTCAGAGTCGAAAGTCGAAGCCTTCGAAGATGTCAGGTCGAAGCCTGCTTCTCAGAGTTGAAAGACTTCGAACAGACGAGGGGGGGGGGGCTTCGCCAGAAACAGCCAGAGAAGGACTATGCTCTGTCTACTCGATCAAAAAGGCTATGCAGGAAAAAGCAAAGCTAGAGTACTAGAGTACTGTTGCTACAGGGAGTAGGTACTACTTGCTACATGCAAGAACTAGTACTACTCCACGCAAGAACAGGAGCAACAGAGACACAATCGCACAGGAATAAACAACAGGCACTCAGAAACGAAGCTTCAGATCTACAAAATAATTGCTGCACACCACACGACATGAACAGAGAATAGAATCTCAAATCATCATGAAGAACAGAAGGGAGAGAGGAGCTAGCTGATGTTCAGAATGAGAACTTTTACCTCCATTAGATCCTAAGTTGGGTGAGTGCCAGAGAGCCATAGCTCGGCATGATGATCCAGCAGTTTAAGAGGCAGGATGGGTTTGGGGTAGGCTACACCTACACCAAGGTTAATTTTGAGAGTGCTATTAGCCGGGCAGTGGAGTGGAGTAAAATGACTCCTGAACAGAGATACCCCAAGACTCACTCCACTGAGTCTTTCCAGGCTAGTCAACCCAATGATGGAGTGTTCCAAGAATAGCCTAAAGCTCCACCCAAGAAGCCCATCTAGGTTCCAAAGCCCAAACACCTCCGCACTTCTCTAGACTCTATACCTGGACCCTCTCACACCAAGGAGTCTACACCCAACACCACTAAGCCCAAGAACCCTAAGCCTCAACCACATCCCAAGGAGCCCACCTATCACTGTGAGTACTGTCAGAGAGATGGGCATCTTTAGGAGTTTTGCTTCAGGAGGAAGCGGGTTGATAGAGCAGAGAGAGCTCGTGGAGGGCAGGAGCAGTTCTACCAGTAGGGTGGTAGACTGAGAGTTCCTCGATGCGGGGATAGGCTAGAGGCCATGCCGCATCATGTAGGTGGTGGTAGGGGAGACTGTTTTCATGCCCGTGCTCCGGTGGGTGGTGTTTGATCCGGC
Source organism: Zizania palustris (assembly GCA_019279435.1). Taxonomy (NCBI): domain Eukaryota; kingdom Viridiplantae; phylum Streptophyta; class Magnoliopsida; order Poales; family Poaceae; genus Zizania; species Zizania palustris. The sequence continues at coordinate 28,034,288 of JAAALK010000289.1, read as the reverse complement.
AGAGCTCTAGGTCATTTTGGATATGGTCCTGGACCTCATGAATGAGGTTTTAGGCAGAACCGAGGACCGTGCTTTGAGCCGCGCTTTGGTCCAGACTCTTATGATACTTTCTGCTTTACGTCTTTTGAGCAGATGGCTCGACACTGGTTTAGTTCTTTTGCTAAACCTGGTGCCGGACCATTTGCTCCCCCCTACGACCACTGATTGTGCAGGATCGGGGACTGGACGACGTTTAGATAATAGACTCAGGATGCTCTTGCCTCATGATGGGACATCGCAGATGGTTCTCGAGTCTCTCTCCCCTGAGCTCCAAGGAATACATCACATTCGGGAACAGTAGTCAAGGAAAGGTACACGACATTGGCTCAATTCGCATCTCAGACCATTTCTCTTTGAAGAATGTTGCTTTGGATGGAAATTTGAACATCAATTTGATTTCTATTTCGCAGCTTCTTGAGGATGGTTTGGAGGTTCGTTTTAAGAAGGGCAGTTCTTCTGTAGTGATCAGGGTACGCTCAGTCAGTGGGAAGTGGTACACGCTTGTAATTGTTGATGATTTTTCTCGATTCTCGTGGGTTTTCTTTTTGGAGTCTAAGGATGAGACTTTTCATTTTGTTCATGACCTGATTTTGAAGCTGAAGAATGAGAACAATGGTCGGATGCGAGCGATTCGCTCTGACAACGGCTCTGAGTTCTAGAACTCTCAGTTCGTCAGCTTCTGTAGTGATCAGGGTCTTGATCATCAGTTTTCTGCTCCTTACACTCCCCCACAGAACGGCGTTGTGGAACGAAAGAACCGCACGCTAGTCGAGATGGCTAGGACGATGCTCGATGAGCACAGGACTCCTAGGCTTTTTGGGCTGAAGCAATGAACACGACTTGCTATCTGGACAACCTCATTTTTCTGAGAGCTTACTTAGGTAAGACTACATATGAGTTGCGGTTTGACAGACAGCCCAAGGTGAGCCACTTGCGAGCGTTTGGCTGCAAGTGCTTTGTGCTCAAGAAGGGAGGGCATTTGGACAAATTTGAGTCTCATTGTTGGGATGGAGTCTTTCTTGGTTATGCTTTGCATTCTCGAGGATTCCGTGTTTGGAACCTCGACTCCAAGCAGCTTGTTGAGACTTGTGAGGTTTCTTTTGATGAATCCTTGCCTTCTTTGACTCCTTTTGAGCTTTCTGGTGATGATGAGCTCGGAGAGTCCATCTTCGAGGAAGATGATGATGCTCCAGCTATTGATGAGGGTGAGCCTTCTGCACAGCCTGCAGAACCCACACCTTCTGAGACTTCGACTAAGGACGAGTGCGGACCTCTGATCACTTCTTCCACTTTGATCGAGTCCCCTTAGTTGAGTCCAGATGTGCCAGCTGCTGACTCCGGTGAGGTGACTTCAGATCACCAGGGATCCTGAGCAGTTCAGCGTGATCACCCCTCAGAGCTCATCATCGGTGATCTGTCTGAGAGGACTTTGCACTCTTCTGTTGACTCGCTTGCTGTGTTTGCTGAGTCTGTGTTTGTTGCATCTTTTGAGCCTAGAGACGTTTCTCATGCTCTTTCTGATTCGAATTGGATTAATGCCATGCAAGAAGAGCTTGAGAATTTTGTTCGCAATCGGGTTTGGACACTGGTTGAGCTGCCACCTGGATGCAACCCCATAGGCACCAAGTGGGTGTTAAAAACAAGCAAGGTGAAGATGGGGTTGTGGTGCGCAACAAAGCTCGACTAGTTGCCCAGGGTTTTTGCCAGAAAGAGGGTATTGACTTTGAAGAGACTTTCGCTCCTGTTACCCGTCTTGAGTCCATTCGCATTCTTTTAGCTTTTTCCGCTTCGAAGTGTTTTAAGCTTTTTTCAAATGGATGTCAAGAGTGCTTTTCTGAACGGGTATATAGAGGAGGAGGTCTATGTTAGGCAGCCCCCCGGTTTTGAGAACCCTAAGTTTCCTCGACATGTTTTTAAGCTACAAAAATCTTTATACGGTGTGAAGAAGGCCCCTAAGGCTTGGTATGACCGGTTGAAGCAGTTTTTGTTGGGAAAGGGCTTTGTGATGGGTTCTGTGGATAAAACTCTTTTCTTGCTCAAAGATGCCTCATATTTCTTGGTTGCTCATATTTAAGTGAATGATATTATTTTTGGTGGTACTACTGATGTGCTTGTGTCCAAGTTTTCTGAGCAGATGCATAGCGAGTTTGAGATGAGCCTCATGGGTGAGCTCAAGTATTTCCTAGGGCTCCAGATCAAGCAGACCAAGGACGGCATCTTCATCCACCAGGGTAAGTACACGCGGGACATGTTGAAGAAATTAGACTTTGGTGGAGAGCTGAAGCCTGAGATGACCCCAATGGGTACATCTGGGGGGTCTAGACAAGGACGAGAGCGGCGTCAAGGTCAACGAGAGAGAGTTTCGAGGGATGATCGGTTCGCTGCTGTACTTGACGGCGACGAGGCCAGACATATAGTTTACCGTAGGACTGTGCGCGCGCCTCCAGTCTTCACCACACGCGTCTCATCGGCAGGCTGTCAAGCGCATTTTCAGGTATCTTACCTATGCGCCCGAACTAGGTCTCTTTTATTCAGCATCATCATATCTTGATTTATCTGGCTTTTCGGACGCTGACTTTGGTGGGTGCCATTTGGATCACAAGTCGACTTCCGGTACTTGTCAGTTTCTTGGTTCTTCTCTTGTCTCTTGGTCTTCTCAAAAGTAGTCTGGAGTTGCACTTTCGACCACTGAGCCTGAGTATGTAGCTGTTGCTAGCTGCTGCTCACAGTTGGTTTAGATGATTTCCACATTGCGAGATTTTGGGTTGTTCTTTCCTACCAGAGTGCCTCTATTTTGTGATAGCACCAGTGCGATTAGTGTAGGGAAAAACCCTTGTCTCCATTCAAAAACCAAATACATTGATGTGCGCTTTCACTTTCTGAGGGATCAATATGAGAAAGGTGTCATTGACCTTGTTCATGTTGATACCCATCATCAGTTAGCTGACATTTTCACCAAACCTATAGATCAGTCTACTTTTGAGCGTTTACGAGGGGATTTGGGTGTTGTGTATGCTTTTTATGATATTTTGAGTCAGTTTTCTTTCTTCTTTACTCTTTTGTTGAGTCTTTTTGTGTGTGTTCATATCATGCATATTCACATATCACACTTTGAGCCTGCTTCCGTTATATGATTGAACTGCTTTACTTATTCTAGCTGGTACATGCTTTTGATTACTTGTCGATGATCATGCTTTGCCTCAGTTCACATGATATGTCTGATATCTATCATATGCATGGCTTTTATGCTTTAAAATTGAAAAATGATCACCATTGCTTCTAGTAACTAGCATGTGTAGGTTGAATGCTTTTGCTATCTTTTACATGCCTGGTAGCTAGTTCCTTACTTAGATGCAGATGTGCAACTTGGACATCTTTATTCTTTAACATGGAAATGTGCTATAAAAATGATAAAAATAAAAAATGAATGAAAAATCCATGCCTTTTTATGCTTGATTTGAAAAGATCCAGGTGGGTTTGCTTTGTCGCATTGCATTGTTCTGGACTGCTTACCATAGCACTTTGGTATGAACTAGGACAGTGTAGTGTATGCCAAGACCAATGTCTTAAGCTTCTGATGGTCTATTTTTGGCCTAGGCTTGACTTGGTCGGTTAGCATAAGGTTTGACATGCAAATAACCCCTGGCAAAAATGAAAAAGGAAAAAGAAAAAGCCTGAAAATTAAAAAGATAACAAGTTTGTTGAAGCACTTTGTTTTGGACAATACTTATCTTGGTAGATATCAGTTAGCTTTTGTATCTCATGCTTTACCTTGCTTGTCAACTGGAAAAGTGGTGATGCTTTTGTTTGCAAAAATTGAAAAATATGTGCTAATGACTTTCTTTAGATATCATCTGTTGCACTGATCATGCCATGTGTCTTAGACAGTATGTCTTTTGCTATACCTGCTAGATGTTGTCATTGAAGTCAATAATATCTGAGAAGCATGCTTTCTACACTCCACCTGCACCCTAGTTGCATTCATTGCATATTTTGAGGGGGAGTTGCATTTCAGGGGAGTCTATGTCTCTTTAGAGTGCATTTAGTCTCGCTTGATGAGTCCAATTGTCAACAAGGGGGAGAAATTTTGTTGAAAAGAGTTTAAGGGGGAATTTTGGATTTCTCCGGGATTTGCTTCAGGGGGAGTTTTTGTCCCGTTTGTCCTTACTCTTTGGATTTGCTTCAGGGGGAGTTTTTGTCCCGTTTGTCCTTACTCTTTGGATATCCTTGTTGATAATTCTGAGATTGCACTCGTTTTGAGTCTTTACTTTTGGTTAACCATAATGACCGCTTTCTTGCTTTTGTTCGGCTTTTGGTCATTAGGGTTAAACTTTTATTTTATTTTCTTCTTCTCTGTTTTCTTGTGTTTTGTTTTCGTTGTTTCCACATGTGCTTACAGGTATTGGAGAGCTGATGAAGAGAAGTGTTGACAATGCACTCATCAAGGGGGAGATTGAGGAGCCATGCTGAAGAGCGTGGGCCTCATGGCTCCAGATGTGATGAGTCATTGTCAACGGAAGTCAAGAGGACACAAAGAGAGGAGAAGACCTGCTGCGTCTGGGCCACATGTGACTCAGGTACACGAGCAGCGAGTAGGGATGGCAATCATACCCGATTACCTGTTTACCCATGGGTAAAAACCCTAATAGAGTCAGGTTGTTCTCAATTTCATACCCGACGGGTAAACGGGTACGAGTATGGGTATCGACTACCCATACCCGTTTACCCGTTTATCATCACTATAAAAATAAATGTGAAACCCTAACACCCATATCCTTCTTCTCTCTCCTCCCTCCACCCTCACACGCCACCACCCCCTCCCATCCATTCTCTCCTCGGTGCCAGTGCAAGCCACCCGTGCAACCATGCCGGGCTATCGGCGTGCCCTAGCCCCCGTTGCCCCACGCGTTGCCAAGCACCTCTCCCACACACTAGATCGTGCGACCACGTGTCGCCAAGTGCCCCCACCCCGCGTGGCCAAACGCTAGTGCCCTCACCCACCGACGAGCGCCCCCTCACGTGCTGCCGAGCGCTGGCCTACGTGGCCACGCGCATGTACCTCCGCGCGCCACTGAATCACGTCGACCCATCTCTTCTCATCCTAATTTTCATTCACTTTTTTCGCGGGTAAACAGGTATACCCGCGGGTATACGGTGCCCGTGGGTAATGGGTATGGGCACGGGTTTTTACCCGTTGGGTAAACCAGTACGGGTATAGGTATACACTACCCGTACTCGCCATACCCGATTGCCATCCCTAGCAGCGAGCGGCTGACGGGTAGAGGGGCCGCGAAGTTGGGCTGGCCCAATCCGGGTAAATGGGCTAGGAGCAGCAGAGGATCCACTGGGCTATTGACCAGGATTGACTCAGGTACACGGGTGGTGAGCGATTGCTGGGCTGAGAGAGTTGCGGAACTGGGCCGGCCCAATCCGGGTACCTGGTGCAAAGTCGGTGGACGCTTTGTCAGTTTCAGCGCATAACTGACAACCGCTGATCTCAGATCGAACCGTTCTGAGGCGAAGCCATAGTTGCTACGAAAGCTCCGCTTCCGGATAAGTCATTTGTAATTAGGAGTTTACTATTTTTCATTTAGGCCCACAGTCAGTCAGTCGAGTCTGTAAAATATCCTAAGGGCATTTTGGTCTTTTCCATTTTATTTTAGCATCTGTAAAAACCCTAAGGGTCTTTTGGTATTTTCCTAAGCTATTGGGCAGCCTATAAATAGGGCCCCAATCCCTAGGGTTCGGGTTAACTCACTTAATGACAAATTTGAGTTCACTTTCCCCATGTTGAGTTCCTGTTCGGTCTCTTGTTCCTGAGAGTATCGCCGTCATTGTGGATTTTTCCTGTTGCTCTTGTTTTCGTCAGGATCTTCTTTGTTGGCACTCTGAGAACTCATCTATTCAGGTTTCATTTCTCTTGTGTCAGCCATCGATCGTCTCACTGAGATTTTATTGCCTCGTTTTGCGCGCATGTTTCATTCATCTGTTTGCAAGTTTTAGTTGTTAAGTTTTTTTGTGTGCCAGGAGTATTCCTTAGTTTCGCATCTATCTTGTTCGCGTGGCTGGTTTGTGTTGTTCTGCTACATGCATTGTATAGCAGAGGGCTAGCCAGCTAGCTTTGATGCTAGTTTATTTCCTTCCATCTTCTTCGCCATAGCTGTGTGCTTGCTTTGCTGCAAGGAAGAGTCAAGTCTGGTGTGGGCCCCACGGACTGCAGGTCCCTGTGATCTATGCAGTAGGTGTGTAGCTTAGGTGTACAACTAGTTGTACCCTAGGGAGCTAGGCCTCGTGCTTATTCCTGCAAAAAATTGATGTAGCATTTCTCATATGATTCAACATTTAACTCGAGTGCTTTGTGGCAGGGATAGCTGTGCTTTGTGGTAGTGCTTAGGCACTAGCATGCGTAGCACTTTTCGGAGCTAGTTGTTTATGTTTTGCACAGTGGGAAGCCTAGGCACTTAGTAAGCAAACATAGCTCGCTGTACATGCTTCGCTAATCTTCGCCGGAATTTTCGAGACGCACGTGGTTTGCTCTAGCCTCAGCGAAGAGCTGTTTTATTATTCTGTGCGAAGTATGCTTCGATCTGGAATGCGAAGCTGCGGAGCGAAGGTTCTTGACAGTGTGCAAAGTGGTTTTTTCTTTTGACTATCGATAGTCTTTTGCGTGGGCCCCTCAGCACAGGTTTTTACTGGCTTCGAAGTCTTTTCATTTGCATGCTGTGGTTCGGTAGACTTCACTTCGAAGGCCACAAGTTGAATGGACAAGCTCCGGAGCTATTGAAGTAGACTTCGTCAGAACTCTCTTCAGGATGCAGCACGTTTGCTGCGAAGACTGCTTCTGCAGTGAAACCTGCTCACTATAGGTTTGTTTTCTTGACGAAGCTCGCGTGGAGACTTCAAATTGTTTTTGGCTTGAAGACTTCGATCAGGCTTCGGCCACCTTTTTGATCAGACTTCAACGTCCACACTCTCATCCTTCGCACGAGGACTTCTAACAGGCTTTGTCAAGTATGAAATAGGAGACAAATTTTGAACAGTAAATTTTCATCTCTTTTTATGTACACTCAAGTTAAATGCCTGTAATGATTTACCTTCATAAAGCTTGAAATGACCATGTTTTAAATGCTCTCCTAATCTGCCTTCGAACACTGTGTTGGTGTCTTCTTGCTTAGGACAACGGTTGTTTTTATGCTAGATTATTTTATTGGTTTAGATTTGCTAGCTTCAACTGGTTGTTAGTCAAGGTGCATTGGGTGTTGGGAAAAGGCCATTGATTCGCAAGATTTTTTTAGGCGCCCATTCACCCCCCCTGGTCGCTACTTTTGGTCCTACAGGTGTCCCCCTCTTGTTCCCATTCGTGGAGCCCAATTCAGAACTCGTAGCATGGACGAAGCCTCTACACTAGGCTTACCTAGATCTGAGGCACACCAGCTTGATGTTGGAGGTCGGTCGGTCGGACGGGGCCGACCTAAGCCTTGCCACTAAGACTCCGGCTAGTCAGGTATGCACTCTCGGGCATGCTCCTCTTCTTTTTCCTTATCTAACCCTCCTACTTCTTTTATGGATAGCTCGTCGTCTTAGCGTGGGGGCAGCGGAGGAGGCGATGTGGGAGCTTAGGGCTGAACGGGAAGCCTTAGTCGATGAGGCGGCAAAGCTCCGATAGTAGGCAGCCGAAGTTGAAAGACTCCACATACTAGAGGCAGAAGTCATCGGCCTCCGAACCTAGGTAAACAAGATCGGGGAGCTCCAAACTCAGGCTGCCGAAGAGATGCTCTCTAGGCTCAGGTGGCCGAGATTGAAGGGCTTCGCGCACGAGCGGCTGACGCTGAGGCCCTCCAAATTCAGAGGGTCACGATGGTCAAGACGATCGACGACCTACTGGCTTCGAACGGGGAGCTAAAGGAATCCTTGGCGCAATGTGAGAATACGGTGACTGACGCCGCAGGTTGAAGTTTATTTAGGCCGCTGCTCGGCAGATGGATGCCACTGTGGCCAGGTATGGGGAGGTCTCAGGGTGATTGCCCTCCCTTGGTGTCCTCCACCACCTTGAAGCCGGTGGGGGCGCTATTTCGATGACGTTGGGGACAGCCCCAGTCATCTTTGTGGGGGGGGGACCGTCTCCTCTCCCTAACTCTGTTGGCGGCGAAGGCCTGGATAACCCTCCAGGCTTCTTGGAAAGCCGAAGGCCCCGCCGCGGGGAAGGCCTGGATGGATGATGCTCAACACTCGACCCTGCCGCGGACGCAGCCCCCATCGAGCCCGAAGGTGTAGTCTCCTTTAGGGCCTCTTCCTGTAAAGCAAGCCTTGTAAGCAAGATTTTATGACTTTTATAAATAAAGGGGCCTCTTTTCTCCTTGGAAATTATTCAGGGTTCGGTCGATGCCTTGGACTTCGAGGTCGAGGTACTTGATGAAACCGAGGCTCTTCGACATCAGTGGGATGTCTTCAAAGCCCTTAGGACTAGCAGACACGTTCGTTTTGCTGTACCTAGGGACTACCGTCGGTGTGCTATTCCCAAATTTTTGTACGAAGTGTTTGCTTTTATAAAAGAAGAAGAGAGAGAAGTGCGGGCTTCGTCGTCATCGCCGAAGTCCGTGGATTGGTCTAATGTAGAGTTGGGTCCCGATGAGTCGGAGCCTGCATGTCAACCTCTGCGCACTTGGGTGCAACTACAGGAAGACCAAAGAACTTGGAGAGCTTTGAAGAAGGCAGAGAAGAAGCATTCCGCGAGGATAGCTCTCGCAGCCCCTAGGGCTCCGAGGGCACAAGCTAGAGAGGGTTCTTAGGATCGGGCCAGCCTGCAGGACCAAAAAGGCTTCTAGTTCCTTCTCGGCTTAGATACTGATTTCTCCGAGGATCCCGAATGTCGCTTCACGTTGTAATTGAAACTTATATCACTTCAATAAAATCGAGATATTAACTTTGTTTTCGGTGCTTATTATCGTTATTTGAGAAATTTTAGTTGCTTCGAACTTACTCCTCCTGCCCCTCCTTGCGGGTAGGCGGCTTGCTGGCTTCGCACAACTTTTGCTGTCGATATTCAGAGTAGAGTCTTAAGTCATGGTAAGGTCTATTGCGACTGTTTAGGATAGTTAGCGTGGATTCCTAGCTGCGTACACCTCGATCTGGCTACCCGATGTCCTTGGCTTGGATGCTTTGTGCCGGGGCTCGGAATCCCTAAGTAGGATGCTTCGAGCCAGGGCTCGAAATCCCTAGTTAGGATGCTTTGAGTCGGGGCTCAGAATCGTTAGTCAGGATGCTTCGAGCTAGGGCTAGGAATCCTTAGTTAGGATGCTTCAAGCCGGGGCTCGGAATCCTTAGTTGGGATGCTTCGAGCCAGGGCTCGAAATCCTTAGTTTTGATGCTTCGAGCCGAGGCTCGGAATCCTTGGGTAAGATGCTTCGAGCCGGTGCTCGGAATCCCTTGTCAAGATGTTTCACTCTCAACCCGAGACACGTCTTGTACCTTAGTGCGTCGACTTCGGTAAAGCATTGTGTCGGATAAGTATCGCTAAAAAGTGAGGGGATGCATTATATTATAAAATAGTACAAAATAGTTACATTGGAGTCATGTGAAGTACCGCTTCAGGTGCTCTGCATGCCAAGTATGCTTTAGCTCTTCTCCCTCTAAAGTAGCTAACTTGAATGAGCTCGGCCTGCCGGAGCGGATGATGATGAACGACCCTTCCCACTTGTTGCCAAGCTTTCTTGGGGTGAGTACGCTTCGAAGAATGAGGTGCCCTGGCTTTAACTCATTCAACTTGACCTTGGGGTCATACCAAGCCTTTGTATGGATATGATACTTGGCGAGGTTGACGACGACTCAGAGTCTTGTTTCTTTGGAGAGATCGATGGAGATGTCGCGCTCTTTCTCGGCCTCGGGCTTCGTGGCCCGTAGGGAGTCGACTTTGAGCTCCGTCAAGGTCATTCCTTCATCGCCAAATAACAGCCGAAACATGGTGAATCCAGTTTCCTTGGACTGTGTGGTTGAGAAACCAAGGGTTGGTTTCGGAGTCTGTGATGAGTGATTGACATATTTTATCCTCTAATTCGAAGGGGTCCCTCCGAAGGGGTTCGGAGGTGGTTTCACCGAAGGGTTCGGTGGGTCTCGTTGCTGCAGCTGTTGCAGCGGAGTGTGCCTGTCGGAGGGGTCCGACAGTACAAAATGACATGGCTGTACCGAAGGGTCTTGGTACTTTGGGCGGTACACCGGAGGGTGTGCCGAAGGTTGTTTACCCGGAGAGGTCTCCGGGGTACTGGATACACTTGTTTGTTTGTTTGTGGTGCGCAGGGGACTTCGGAGGCGACGGATGGTTCATAGCAAGTGAACCTGGGTCAAGCGGGAGGCTTGATGCCAGAGGAGCAGGGAGCTCCGTCACGAAGGCTGCGGAGGGGTCGAGGTCGGACCTCAGGTCGAGGTGCGACAGGAGAAGGCAGTAAGTGCAGAGCCTGGCTCTCGGTGAAGGTACTCCGAGACGAAGTCCTCGGAGGTGAGGCACTTCGAAGGGTACTCGGAATGGAGGGACTTCGAAGTATGGTGGACTGAGTCCTCAGCAATGAGGCAAGGTGTTCGAGGTGTGCTCCGGAGGGAGGCACTCGAAAGTATACCCGACGAAGGTCTCAGAAGTCGAGGTGCATCGAAGGCATGATCCGGGTGAGGATCGTCGAGGAGTGTGCTCGGGGAGAGACACTGCAATGCAGTGCTCATGGAATGCTTCATGCAGAGGCCTTGGACAAAGGAGGGACTTCGAAGGGTGGTACTCTAAAGGTGGGGCTTCAGAGTGAAGCTGGCTTCGGAGTGAAGCTGACTAGGCTGACTTCGGAGTGAGGCTGGCTTCAGAGCGAAGCTAGCTCCAGAGCGAGGCTGGCTCCGGAGTTAGGCTGGCTCCGGAGTGAGGTTGACTTGAGGTACTTCGGCCTTGCATGGCTTCGGTACACGCACTGGCGGAGTTCGAGCTGAGAGAAGCTGCGAAGCCGTGGTGGTCCACTCCGAAGGTGTTGGTGCGAAGGGCCAAGGGCTTTGACGTCTTCGGCTCAAAATCATCACTGTATCGAAGGCTAACTTCGATGAAGCGAAGGACATCAGGCTCAAGGCTTCTCACCGAAGCTACCGCACCCCTCGCGTGCGAAGGGGGCTTCAGAAGGGTCCATAACTGGAAAGGTTGACAGCGTCTGCTCTGCAAAAGCTGGTGCTGTCCCCTCTGCGAAGCTGACAAAAGAAGCCTCCAAATAAAGTAGACTACCAGTTGTACCCCCCTGTTCTGATGAGACAAAACCGGTGTAAACCCTAGGGGTAAAGTAGTCTATTCATAGGGCTGAATAGTGTCTATAAATAGTGGAGGCTGGCTAGGTCACATCAACAATTTGAGCAGTCATTTTGAGCTCCTGTGCTAGCCGCCACATACTCTTGTATTCATCCTGTGAGTTCATTTTGTGTTCCCTGTTCAAGCAATGAAGCTTTGATTCTATTTTCTTTTACTGCTTGAACTTGTATGCATACTTCTCTGCATGCTTTGATTTCTCTGTGCACCATCTTCTTGTGAGTTTTTCTGGAGAGGTGTGTGAGAAGTCTGTCTAGGTGAAGTGTGTTTTTCAGTGTCTGTTCACTCTGTGTAAACTGGAGGCTAGGCCTCTCTGATTACTAGTGAAGCACTGTCTCTGTCCTGAATTGAAGCCCGTTTTCTTCCCTTGTCGAAGTCCTTGGCGAAGTCTGTTCAGTGTGCGTTTAGACCTTCGAAGTACGAAGCCTAGCACCAATTGCTGTCGCTGAGTATTTGGTCGAAGTCCGCAGAGGGAAGTCTGCTCTTGCGAAGGGTGCAGTGCGAAGCCTGCTCGAAGGCACCCAGTGTGCGGAGCCTACACTGCCTTAGCAGAATAGATCGAAGTCCTCAGAGGGAAGTCCGCTCTTGCGAAGGGTGAAGTGCGAAGCCTGCTCGGAGCACCTTGTGTGCGGAGCCTGCACTGACTTTGCAGAGCTGAATTTTCGGGGTTGTGGGTAGAGCGAAGTCTTCTTGGCTTCGAACTTTTGCTCCTTGCGAAGCCTGGTTTTGGAGCTGTGAAATACCTCCGAACCAGAACTTCGAAGGGTGTGTTCGAAGCCTATTCCGCAGAAGACAGAAGTAAAACAGAAGGCTATTTTTAGACTGAAATTTTAAAAGCTCCCATTCACCCCCCTCTGGTCGTCGTTTCTGGTCCAACAATTGGTATCAAAGCGGGTTAAGATCACCAGTTGACCTTAACTGGTTTTGTGATCTTTTGACGACATGGATAGAGTTTGTAAAATACCTCTGTTCGATGGGACGAACTTTGCATACTGGAAAGTGTGCATGGAGGCTTACTTGCTAAGCCAAGGAAATGCAATTTGGGAGATTGTGGACTCACAATACTCCATCCCTGAAACTCGCACCTCTCAAATTGAGAAGGATTAGTATAATGCCAACTCCAAGGCTAGAAACATAATGTTCATTGGTTTGAGCCAGAGTGAGTTTGATAGGGTGCAGCACCTTAGGACAGCTAGGGAGATTTGGACTATACTCACTATCTTTCATGAGGGCTCTACACAGATTACGGCCTGGCACCAAAGCACGTACAATCAACAGTATCAACAGTTTGTGCAGGCTCCTGGTGAATCTATAGATGCCATGTTTTCTCGCTTTGATGCGATAGTGAGTAACTTGCGGTCCAATGGGACGCTTGCTTACAATGATCATGATAGGGCTATCAAGCTTATCTATGCTCTTGATCGTAGCATATGGGAAGTGAAGATATCCAGCATTGAGGAGTCCACAGAGATTGCCAAGGCATCTCTTGCAGTGCATAGGAACTCCTTGCCACAACCATTGGCATTGGTTTCTAGCACTAGCTGTGGCACCACTGCAGAACCAAGCACATCAGGCACTTGTGTTTTTGCAGATGGTTTTGCTTTGTCCTCCCTGGTCTCCGTCACTAAGGAGCAGGTGGATACTCTGGATGATGATGAGCTTGCTTTCATTGCCAGAAGGTTCACCCGTTTTCACCATGAGAGACGAGATCAGAGGAGAAGTGGTTTCAGTGGTTGTTTTGAGTATGGCGACACTTCTCACATCATAGCCAATTGCCCAAAACTCAAGAAGAGAGATGAGAGTGAACGCCCCAAATACCACAAAAAGGAGAGGAAACCCTTTGTGAAGGGCAAGCGGGGCAAGGTGGCTAAGAGGGTAGCCAAAGCCGCTTCAAGAGCATTTGTTGCTGCTCTCAGCGACATTGACACTTCCTCAACTGAGGAGTTGAGCTCTAAGGATGAGGAGTCTCCAAGGAAGGAGGAGAAGAAGGACAAGAAGGGATGAGATTTCACCGGCCTCTGCTTCATGGCCGACAGCGATCACAACAGCGATGAGCTTGACTCATCTGAGGTACCTCTATCCTATGACGAGCTTTCAATTAAACTAGATGAACTAAATGAAGTAGTTCTTGGTCAGGATAGATTACTTGTGCAAGCCGCTAGAGATAGAAAAGACCTTAGACTTAGGCAAGAATTTGTGTCTACTGATTATGCCATGCTTAAGTCTAGGGTTAATGATGCTGAATGTGAATCTTGTACTGTTGTCATGGGTGAGCTTGCTCAGTTGCGTTCTGTGCATGCTCAAACTCTTTCTGAGCTTGACACTACACAGAAGCAGCTTTTGATGGTTGATTCTAGTCCTCATAATATAATTGAAAGCATGAACTGCCCCTTATTACGTGAGAGCATTGATTTACGTGATAAGCATGTTCAGGACTTAGAGGCTAGATTGGAGAGGGCCGGTAGTTCTAAGGATGTGCAACCTATGTGTGACACATGCATAACCCTTAAGGACCAGCTAGGCACGGTTAGACAGCGAGCTGAGAACCTCATGACTGAAAATGAATACCTTCTTTCTATGGTTAACAAATGCACTGAGGGAAAGGGTAGGATGGATTTGCTCTTGGCCAAGACCAAGATGTGTGCTGATAGGGCAGGGTTAGCTCTGGGATTGGGTTTTGAGAGGATTTCTTCAAACAGTGAGAATAAAACTGTTTTTTACCTCACCCACTACCTTAGAGAAAGAAAGAGCTCTGTTAGATATTCCATCAGCCAAAAAGCCTACCCGGACTCCAAAGAAAACCACTCCTCCTGCCAAGAAAATCCCTCCCAAGAAAACCACTCAGCAGAAGCCCAAGGAGCCTGTGAGGATTGCTCCTATGACCCATGAGAGCCCCCCTAGGAAAGTTTTTCATTGTTCCTACTGTCAGAGGGCGGGTCACTTAGTTGGATTCTGTTTTTGTCGCATCAAGGATGAGCGACGCTCTCAGGCAATGAGGTTCCAGAACATGCACTACCCATCTTTAGGTATGCATGAGTCTGAGTTTTACTCTCGTCCTATTTTCGAGGCTCCTCGTGCTTCTCGGAGAGGTTTTGCTCCTCAAGGTGTTCATCATGTTCCATATGGTGGTAGACCCCGAGCGAGTAGCTTTGTGCCTCATCAGAGTAGGAGACCTCGTCATGCTTTTAGATCACAGCATGTAGGTAGACCTCGCACTTTGCATCATTCTGATTATCCTGTGGGTAGACAGTCTACTTTTACTGTGCCTACTACTCGTATCACTCAGTGTTGGATGCCTCGTCATGTATTCACTCACCCCAGCACTCAGCGATCGAGATTTTCTTATTGTGTGTAGGCGCCAGATCGAGGCTTGGAGGGCACGTGGATCATGGACTCCAGTTGTTCGCGCCATATGACCAGATATGCAGCATGGTTCTCCAGCCTCACCACAACCAAGCAAAGGGAACATATCACCTTCAGCAACAATCGAAGGAGTAGAGTGAAAGGTAAAGTTGTGGCAAGAATCAACTCAAATTTCACTCTCAAAGATGTTGCTTTGGTTGAAAACTTGGGATACAATTTGCTTTCTGTATCTCAATTTCTTGATGAGGGCTTCGAAGTGCGATTCCATCGCGATACTTCGCAAGTACTCAATTCTGATGGTGTTGTGGTTTGTAAGATCTTTAGAGTTGGGAGAGTTTTTGGAGCTGATTTTTCTGAGTCATCTGGTTCTTCTCATTGTCTTGTTGCACATTCTACTTCTGAGCTTTGGAAGTGGCATAGGAGACCAGGGCATATGAGCTTTGAGTTTCTCGCTCGTCGGAGTGCCCTAGGTCTAATCCGAGGATTGCCCAAGGTCAAGTTTGAGAAGAATTTAGTTTGCGCTCCTTGTCGACATAGAAAAATGATTGCCGCTTCACATTCGCCAGTCACCACAGTGATGACTGAACAACCCTGAGAACTTCTCCACATGGGCACTGTAGGTCCTTCTCGGGTTAGTTCTTTAGGCGACAAGTGGTATGTGTTAGTCATTGTCGACGATTTCTCTCGCAACTCTTGGGTCTTCTTTATTGCCAGCAAGGATGAAGTGTTTTCACACTTTCGGAGCTTGGCTTTGAGACTTTTCACTGAACTCCCTAGTGCATTGAAATTCATTCGAAGTGATAATGGCACTGAGTTCAAGAACAGTCTCTTTGTTGACTTTTGCATGGAGCATGGCATAGAACATCAATTCTTTGCTCCGCAGGTTCCTCAACAGAACGGTGTTGTTGAGAGAAAGAACCGCACTTTGGTTAAGATGGCTAGGACGATGCTCGATGAGCACAGGACTCCTAGAAAATTCTGGGCTGAGGCCATGAACACTGCTTGTTACATCTCAAACCGAATCTTCTTGCGCTCAATTTTGAATTTGACATCTTATGAGCTATGTTTTGGGAGACAGCCCAAGGTTACTCATCTTCGAGTTTTTTGCTGTCGTTGCTTTATCCTAAAATGTGGTAATTTGGATAAATTCGAGTCGCGTTATTCTGACGGGATCTTTTTGGGTTACACTACACATGGTCATTCTTATCGTGTTTATAATTTGGAGACTAACACTGTCATCGAGTCATGTGATGTGACTTTTGTTGAATCAACCCCTCTGTTAGTTCTGCTCTTGAACAGGCAAATGAACACGATATGGAACAAACTATCTTCGAATAAGAAGATCCCGGAGATTTCGAGGATGAACCCCTACTACCCTCGACATCAACCCCCGAAGCCGACCCCGCTTCGACCACTTCGGCACAAGGTCCCGAAGCAACTACCTCGACATCGGTCATCTTGGACCACTCCAACGCACAAGTTGAGGGGGAGACGGCATCCCGCCGTGAGGCTCCACACCATGTTCAAAGGATGCATCCTCCTGAGCAGATCATTGGTGAGCTTGATCAAAGGGTAACATGTTCTCATGCTCATTTCATTGATTCCGCTTTTGTTGCTTCTTTCGAGCCCTTAGATGTTAGTCATGCACTTTCTGATTCTAGTTGGATCAATGCCATGCATGAAGAACTTGAAAATTTTGAGAGAAACCAAGTCTGGACTTTAGTTGATCCTCCACCAAATGTTCATTTCATTGGAACAAAATGGATTTTCAAAAACAAACAAGGGGAGGATGGGACTATAGTTAGAAACAAGGCTAGACTTGTAGCTCAGGGTTATTCTCAATTAGAAGGGATTGATTTTACTGAAACTTTTGCACCTGTTGCTCGTCTTGAGGTCATTAGGATTTGGCTTGCCTTTGCGACATCCTGGGGATTCAAACTCTATCAAATGGATGTCAAAAGTGCTTTTCTAAATGGTTTCATAGGCGAAGATGTTTATGTAAAACAACCCCTGGTTTTGAAAACCCCAAATACCCACATAAAGTCCTTAAACTTCATAAGGCTCTTTATGGACTCAAGCAGGCCCCTCGGGCTTGGTATGATAGACTTAAGTCTTTTCTGATTGAGCGAGGGTATTTGATGGGATCTGTTGATAAAACCCTGTTCACTCTCAAGCATGACAAATATTTCCTCCTAGTCCAGATTTATGTGGATGATATCATCTTTGGTGGGTCTTCTCATGCTTTGGTTGCCGAGTTTGCAGATGCCATGAGCAGGGAGTTCGAGATGTCCATGATGGGAGAACTCACTTTTTTCCTTGCTTTGCAAATCAAGCAAAGCAAACAAGGTACTTTCGTCCCCAGACGAAGTACACCAAGGACCTGCTCAAGAAATTTGACATGACTGATGCGAAGCCACTCGCCACTGCAATGGCTACATCTGTAGCAATCGACGGTTGAGGCCGAATATGTTGCTGCAGCTAGCTGTTGCTCTCAGATTTTGTGGATGGTTTCCACTTTGCGGGATTTCGGGTTAGATTATAAGAGTGTTCCACTTTTTTGTGATAACACTAGTGCTATTTGTATTGCAAACAACCCAGTTCAGCATTCCAGAACCAAACACATTGATGGGCGATATCATTTTCTTAGAGATCATAATGAGAAGGGTGATATTGAACTTCAATATGTTGATACCCAACACCAGCTAGCCGATATTTTCACAAAACCCCTCGATGCTTCTCGTTTTGCCTACTTGCGTGGAGAACTTGGTGTTTGTCACCCTTACGACATTTTGTGAGGGGGAGGAGATTTTAATTGTCTTGCATATGCTCATCATGTGTGAAATTGCATTTACATCTTTTGCACTTATATGCCTGATTATAATTCATATAATCATGTCAGCTCAGCTCTATTTAATATATCTGAAACATTATGTGCATGATTTTTCTTTCCAAAATCAAATCATGCTCACTGCTTAGTCTTGAATCTAGCATGTTTAGGCAGGACTGCTTTAGCTATCTTTTATCTGCTTGATAGCAAGACACCTTTTTCTCTGGATGCTAAACATTGCAACTTGAAAAATTGTATTCATGGATATTCATAAAGTGCTAAACAATTTGTTCACTTAATTCAAATTCCAAAAAACCATGATTTGCATGCTTCAAAGCTAAAAGATCCAGGTGGGTTTGTTTGTCGCAATACCCTATTCTCGACTGCTTACCATTGCACATTGGTCTGAACTGGGATAGTGTAGTGTATGCCAAAATCACCGCCTTAAGCTTCTGATGGCTTTCATGCCTAGGCTTGACTTGATTGGAAAGTATAATGTAGACAAACAAATAACCCCTGACATTATGAAAAGAACAACAAATTCATTGATCATCAAGTTTGCTTTTAATGCTCCACGTGAACTGGACTTGTCTGTCTAGAGTAGAAATTGACTAGCTTTGCGTAGTCCCTGCTTTTACTTGTCCATTTACCTTGATTGAGTGGTGATGCTTTTATTTCAAAATGATAAAATCACATGCTGTCATCATGTTTTTAGAGAATGTTAAACTGAGCTGAGCACATGATAATTGGTATTAATGTTGGCATATTTGTTGCTTTATGTGTCTTTGCAACTCTTCCCATTTCGAAGCTATGCATCTTTTACATGCTCCTTGATGCTTGCATTGCCAAAGGGGAGAAATTTTTACGTTCTCTGCAGCAAGGGGGTAATATAACTCAGGGGGAGTTTTTATCTTGCAAAGGGGAGATTTGTCGAAGGGGTTTTTACTCTTTTGAAAAGGGGGAGGAAAATTCTTTTGTCAAGTGACATGATTTGGCTCGTTTCTGAGTTTTTATGGTCACTTGTGTGCTGAAATTTTTCAAATTTTCTTGAACTTGAATTTGGTTGTCAATGCACTCATCAAGGGGGAGATTGAGAAACCAAGGGTTGGTTTCAGAGTCTGTGATGAGTGATTGACAGATTTTATCCTCTGATTCGAAGGGGTCCCTCCGAAGGGGTTCGGAGGTGGCTTCACTGAAGGGTTCGGTGGGTCTGGTTGCTGCAGCTATTGCAGCGGAGTGTGTCTTTCGGAGGGGTCCGATAGTACAAAATGACATGGCTGTACCGAAGGGTCTCGGTACTTTGGGCGGTACACCGGAGGGTGTGCCGAAGGTTGTTTACCCGGAGAGGTCTCCAGGGTACTGGATACACTTGTCTGTTTGTCTGTGGTGCGCAGGGGACTTCGGAGGCGACGGACGGTTCGTAGCAAGTGAACCTGGGTCAAGCGGGAGTCTTGATGCCAGGGGAGCAGGGAGCTCTGTCACGAAGGCTGCGAAGGGGTCGAGGTCGTACCTCGGGTCGAGGTGCGCCAGGAGAAGGCAGTAAGTGCGGAGCCTGGCTCTGGGTGAAGGTACTCCGAGACGAAGTCCTCGGAGGTGAGGCACTTCGAAGGGTACTCCGAATGGAGTGACTTCGAAGTATGGTGGACTAAGTCCTCAGCAATGAGGCAAGGTGTTCGAGGTGTGCTCCGGAGGGAGCCACTCGAACGTATACCCGAAAAAGGTCTTAGAAGTCGAGGTGCATCGAAGGCATGATCCGGGTGAGGATCGTCGAGGAGTGTGCTCGGGGAGAGACACTGCGACGAAGTGCTCATGGAATGCTTCATGCAGAGGCCTTGGACAAAGGAGGGACTTCGAAGGTTGGTACTCCGAAGGTGGGGCTTCGGAGTGAAGCTGACTAGGTTGACTTCGGAGTGAGGCTGGCTTCGGAGCGAAGCTGGCTCCGGAGCGAGGCTGGCTCCGGAGTGAGGCTGGCTCCGGAGTGAGATTGACTTGAGGTACTTCAGCCTTGCATGGCTTTGGTACATGCACTGACGGAGTTCGAGCTGGGAGAAGCTGCGAAGCCGTGGTGGTCCACTCCGAAGGTGTTGGTGCGAAGGCCCAAGGGCTTTGACGGCTTCGGCTAAAAACCGTCACTGTATCGATGACTGACTTCGGTGAAGCGAAGGCCGTCAGGCTCAAGGGTTCTCACCGAAGCTACCGCACCCCTCGCGTGCGAAGGGGGTCTTCAGAAGGGTCCAAAACTGCAAAGGCTGACAGCGTCTGCTCTTCAAAAGCTGGTGTTGTCCCCTCTGCGAAGCTGACAAAAGAAGCCTCCAAATAAAGTAGACTACCAGTTGTACCCCCCTGTTCTGATGAGACAAAACCGGTGTAAACCCTAGGGGTAAAGTAGTCTATTCATAGGGCTGAATAGTGCCTATAAATAGTGGAGGCTGGCTAGGTCACATCAACACTTTGAGCAGTCATTTTGAGCTCCTGTGCTAGTCGCCACATACTCTTGTATTCATCCTGTGAGTTCATTTTGTGTTCCCTGTTCAAGCAATGAAGCTTTGATTCTATTTTCTTTTACTGCTTGAACTTGTATGCATACTTCTCTGCATGCTTTGATTTTTCTGTGCACCATCTTCTTGTGAGTTTTTCTGGAGAGGTGTGTGAGAAGTCTGTCTGGGTCAAGTGTGTTTTTAGTGTCTGTTCGCTCTGTGTAAACTGGAGGCTAGGCCTCTCTGATTACTAGCGAAGCACTGTCTCTGTGCTGAATCGAAACCCGTTTTTCTTCCCTTGTCGAAGTCCTTGGCGAAGTCTGGTCAGTGTGCGTTTAGACCTTCGAAGTACGAAGCCTAGCACCAGTTGCTATTGCTGAGTATTTGGTCGAAGTCCGCAGAGGGAAGTCTGCTCTTGAGAAGGGTGTAGTGCGAAGCCTACTCGAAGGCACCCAGTGTGCGTAGCCTGCACTGCCTTAGCAGAACAGATCGAAGTCATCAGAGGGAAGTTCGCTCTTGCGAAGGGTGAAGTGCGAAGCCTGCTCGGAGCACCCTGTGTGCGGAGCCTGCACTGAGTTAGCAGAGCTGAATTTTCGGGGTTGTGGGTAGAGCGAAGTCTTCTTGGCTTCGAACTTTTGCTCCTTGCGAAGCCTGATTTCGGAGCTGTGAAATACCTCCGAACCAGAACTTCAAAGGGTGTGTTCGAAGCCTGTTCCGTAGAAGACAGAAGTAAAACAGAAGGCTATTTTTAGTCTGAAATTTTAAAAACTCCCATTCACCCCCCTTTGGTCGCCGTTTCCGGTCCAACAGTGGTTCATATAGACCACATGATCTTCGGCAGCTCCTCGGTGCACAACCCCTTGGTGAGGCCCATGATTGGCCAGTTGAGACCAGAAAGTATGTTCCCGTCCACTCTCTCGACGGCTCTGTTGGACTATGGGTGCCGGACAGCGGCGAAGCATAGTTGCACTCCTAGTTCTGCGTAAAATGTCTTGAAGGCTTCGGCATCGAACTGGGTGCTGTTGTCGAGTGTGAGCTTCTTCGGTACTCCGAACCAACAGATGATGTTTTGCCAAACAAATCTATGAACATTATTTGAGGTGATGGCGGTCAGCGGTTCAGCTTTGACAAATTTGGAGAAATATTCGATGCTGACAACGACGAACCTGAAGTTGCCATTAGCTCTTGGGAATGGGCCTATGAGATCTATCCCCCTTCGGGATAGAGGCCAAATGGGGGTAATGACCTGCAATGGGGTGGGGGTTGGTGGCTTTGTCTTCCCATCCACTAACATCCTTGGCAGGTGCTCACAACATCTTCGGCATTGGTCATGATGGTATGCTGGTATAGACCCTGGCGCAGAGTCTTCTCGGCTAATGCCCGGGGCGCTATATGGCTAGCAC
Organism: Zizania palustris; assembly: GCA_019279435.1. NCBI lineage: Eukaryota > Viridiplantae > Streptophyta > Magnoliopsida > Poales > Poaceae > Zizania > Zizania palustris. Next base: position 28,012,856 of record JAAALK010000289.1, on the reverse strand, counting down.
ATAGGCCTTCATGGATGTCCCGTAGCACTTGCTATCCTTCGGGGCAGGAGATACATCAGAGCAGTGGCGAGCACACGTCAAACTTGTGCAATGCTCTATTGATGACATGGTAGCATCACGCCCTATGTTGGAGTCATGAGAGCTTGAGGCCTGAGGGGAGATCATCGTTGCCCCGTAGCAACTTCAGTATCAGATCTCGCCAGTCTTCGGTGGTAGTGCAAAGGACCTGGGCGGGCTTCGAAGGTGACACCGAGGTGCCTTCTGGGGGCAACAACGAGGGTCTGGATAGCTCTTCAAAGAAAGCCCCTGACGGCATGTCTTGACGTCTAGCAGCTTGAGAAATCAAGTTGAAATGTGTCATGGTTTCAAGTCTGTGATGAGTGATTGACAAGTTGCCTTCTGGGCAAAGGGGTCCCTCCGAAAGGGTTCGGAGGTGTTTTTCTGTAGGGTGTGGATTTAGCTAGCTGTAGCTATGCACTAGAGTGTGTCTGTCGGAGGGGTTCGGCAGAGCATGATTACTTGGTGGTACCGAAGGGCTCGGTACTTTGGGTGGTACACCGGAGTGTGTACCGGAGGTTGTTTACCGGAGAGGTCTCCGGGGTACTGGAAACACTTGTCTGTTTATCGATGGTGCGCAGGTGACTTCGGGGGCGACGGACGGTTCACAGCAAGTGAACCTGGGTCAAGCAGAAGGCTTGATGCCAGGCGAGCGGGGAACTCGGTCACGAAGGCTACGTGGGGTCGAGGTCGGTCCTCGGGTCAAGGTGCGCCAGGTGAAGGCAGAAAGTGCGGAGGCTGGCTCTGGCTGTAGGTAGCACGAGGCAAAGTCCTCGGAGGCGAGGCACTCGAAGCGACATCTGACGAAGTTCTCAAAGTCATGGTGCATCGAAGGCATGATCCGGATAAGGGTATTTGTAGAGTGTGCTTGGGGCTGCGACACTGCGAAGGGGGCTTATGAATATGCTTCATGTGGAGGCCTTGGACGAAGGGACTTCAGAAGGTTGCGAAGGTACTCCAAAGGTGGGGCTTCGGAGTATGGCAGACTTGAGGTACTTCGGCCATGCATGGCTTCGGTACACGGACTGACGGAGTTCGAGCTGGGAAGCAGCTAAGAAGTTGTGGTGGTCTACTCCGGAGGTGATGGTGCGAAGGCTCAATAGCTTTGACGGCTTCGGCTCAAAACCATCACTATATTGAAGGATGACTTCGGTGAAGCAAAGGCCTATGGGTTCAAGCATGTTACCGAAGCTACTGCACGCCTCGCGTGCGAAGGGGGCTTCAGAAGACTACAAATGTGCAATGGCTAATTGTGTCGGCTTTGCAAAAGCTGATGTTGTCTCCTCTGCGAAGCTGACAAAGGAAACCTCCAGAAAAGTAGACTACCATCTGTACCCCCGTGTCTTGTTAAGACAAAAATAGTGTAAACCCTAGGGGTATAGTAGTCTATTCATAGGGTTGAATAGTGCCTATAAATAGTGAAGGCTGGCTAGGTCTAGGTAACACTTTGGAGCAGCCATTTCTAGAAATCCAGTGCTAGCCGTCACACCCATGTACTCAGTCCTATGAGTCTTTTGTGTTCCCTGTTCATGCAATGAATCTTACTATCTGTTCATCTGTTGCTTGAACTTGTATCTCTGTTTTGCACAACATGTGATGTTTTCTCTGAGTTAGTGCACTGGTTTTGTTCTAGAGAAGGGTACTAGTGTTTTGTGCGTGCGAAGTGTGTGGTTTTTAGTGTGTGTTCACTCTGTGTAAACTGAGGTAACCCCTCTTTGATTACTAGCGAAGCACTGAGTAGAGTTGTGCTCGAGGCCTATTTTCTTTCTGGAGCGAAGTCAGTTCTGTTTGCGTGTATGCCTTCGATATATCAAGCCTACTACGAGTTGCTAGTGTAGAGTATATATTGGAAGTCCTCAAAGGGAAACCATCTTCTGCGAAGTGTATAGTGCGAAGCCTGCTCGAAGGCACCTAGTGTGCGGAGCATGCACTATCCTAGTAGAGTTGTGTTTTTAGGTTTGTAGGTGAGAGCGAAGTCTTCTTGACTTCGAACTTTTTCTCTTTGCAAAGCCTGGTTTCGGAGCTACAAAATACCTCTGAATCAGACCATCGAAGGGTTTGTTCAAAGCCTGTTCTGTAGGAGACTGTTTTGAAAAACAGAAGGCTATTGTTAGCCTGAAATTTTAAAAGCTCCCATTCACCCCCCTCTGGTCACCCTTTTCGGTCCAACAATTGGTATCAGAGCAGGTTAATATCACCAATTGACCTTAACTGGTTTTGTGATCTTTTGGCGACATGGATAGAGTTTGTAAAATACCTCTGTTCGATGGGACTGATTTTGCCTACTGGAAGGTGTCATGGAGGCTTACTTGCTAAGCCAAGGAAATGCAATTTGGGAGATTGTGGACTCACAATACTCCATCCCTGAAACCCGCACCACTTAGACAGAGAAAGATCAATATAATTCTAACTCCAAAGCTTGAAACATATTGTTCATTGGTTTGAGTCGGAGTGAGTTTGATCGGGTTCAGCACCTATGGATAGCTAGGGAGATTTGGACTACACTCACTATTATTCATGAGGGCTCTACACAGATTAAGTCTAGGCGCCAAAGCACATACAATCAACAGTATCAGCTGTTTGTGCAAGCGGCTAGTGAATCTATAGATGCCATGTTTTGTCGCTTTGACGCAATAGTGAGTAACTTGTGGTCCAACGGGACGCTTGCTTACAATGACCATGATAGGGATATCAAGCTTCTCTATGCTCTTGATCATCGCATATGGCAAGTGAAGATATCCAACATTGAGGAGTCCGCAGGTTATGACACATTGACCTGTGATGAGCTCTTCAGCAAGCTGAAGTCCACAGTGATTGCCAAGGCATCTCTCGAAGTGCACAGAAACTCTTTGCCACAACCATTGACACTAGTTTCTGGCTCTAGCCATGGCACCACTGCAGAACCATGAACATCTAGTACATGTGTTCTTGCTGGTGGTTTTGCTTTGTCCTCCTTGGTCTCCGTCACTAAGGAGCAGGTGGATACTTTGGATGATGAAGAACTTGCTCTCATTGCCAGAAGGTTCACCCATTTTCACAATGAGAGACAGGATCAGAGGAGAAGTGGCTTTAGTGATTGTTTTGAGTGTGGTGACACTTCTCACATCAAGGCCAATTGTCCTAAGCTCAAAAGGAGATATGAGAGCGAGTGCCCTAAACACCACAAGAAGGAGAGGAAACCCTTTATGAAGGGTAAGCGCGGCAACGTGGTTAAGAGGGTAGCCAAGGCCGCTTCCAGAGAATTTGTTGCTGCACTTAGCGACATCAACACTTCCTCAACTGAGGAGTCGAGCTCTGATGAGGAGGAAGAGTCCCCAAGAAAGGAGGAGAAGAAGGAGAAGAAGGCAGGGGATTTCATCGGCCTTTGCTTCATGGCCGACAACAGTCACAGCGACGATGAGCTTGACTCATTTGAGGTACCTCTATCCTATGACCAGCTCTCAATTAAAGTAGATGAACTGAATGAAGTAGTTCTTGGTCAGGATAGATTACTTGTTCAGGGTGCTAGAGATAGAAAAGAACTTAGACTTAGGCTAGAATCTATTTCTACTGATTATGACATGCTTAAGTCTAAAATTGATGATGCTGAATATTAATCTTGCACTGTTGTCATGGGTGAGCTTGCTCAGTTGCATTATGTGCATGCTCAAACTATTGATGAGCTTGAGACTGCACAAAAGCAGCTTTTGGTGGTGGAGTCGAGACCTATTTCTTCTGATGCTTGTTCAAATTGTTCTTTATTGATTGATAGCATTAATTTGAGAGACAAGCATGTTAAGGAATTAGAGTTTAGATTAGAGAGTGTTGAGTGTTCTAAGGATGTGCAACCTGTCTATCCCACCTGCATTATCCTTAAGGACCAACTCAGTTTTGCTAGAGGGCAAGCTGAAAACCTTATGACTGAAAATGAATACCTTCTTTCTGTGGTTAACAAATACACTGAGGGAAATGGTAGGATGGATTTTCTCTTGGCCATGACCAAGATGTGTGCTGACAGGGCAGGGCTAGCTCTAGGATTGGGTTTTGAGAGGATTCCATCAGATAGTGAGAACAAAACTGTTTTTACCTCACCCACTACCTTAGAGAAAGAAAGAGCCCAGTTAGACACTCCATCAGCCAAAAAGCCTACACAAACTCCAAAGAAAACCACTCCTCCTCCCAAGAAAATTTCTCCCAAGAAGAACCCTCTAATAAAACCAAAGGAATCTGTGAGGATTTCTCCCATGACCCATGAGAGTGCCTCTAGGAGAGTGTTTCATTGTTCTTACTGTCAGCGGGCAGGTCATTTGGTTGGATTTTGCTATCATCACATCAAGGATGAGCGACGTTCTCAGACGTTGAGATTCCATGACATGCATTACCCTCCTCTAGGTATACATGAGTTTGAGTTTTACTCACGTCCTGTTTACGAGGCTCCCAGATCCTCTCGGAGAGGCTTTGCCCATCGTGGTGTTCACCATGTTTCATATGGTGCTAGACCACGTGTTAGTGGTTTTGTGCCTCGACAGGTTGGGAGACCTCATCATGCATCTGGATTGCATCATATATATAGACCTCGCACTTTGCATCACTCCACGTTACCTGTGTGTAGACAGTCTATTTTTACTGTGCTGTTTATAGCAAAAAATGGCATTAATTGTTAAACTAAGCAAAATACTGAAAAATGGTATTTTTGACTGAAAATATGCCAAACCTGGCATAAGCCGATCTAACCGGCTATAGTAGGCTGGTCCAACCGGCCAGGGGTTCAAAATATGAATCCGAAGTGGATTCGAATTGTTTTTGTCCAAATCTTATCTCAACCGAATTTTGGCCGAATCCTACTATATTTTTCACTAGGGACCACCACCCCACCCCCTATAAATACTAGGGGCATGGCCGATTCGAGGCTCTCTCCAATCTAAAACAAAAAATCCAATGCCCTAGCTTTCAATCGCATTTACTTTTCTTTACTTTCCGCATCTTCGTGGGTTTGCCTGAAAGTCCTCCGTTTGCCGCATCCGTAATCACGGTAACCCTTGCTAGTTCGCTTGTGAACCTCCCGTTAATCCACGTCATGGATGGCTATCCCTTTTATCGGTTTTTATCGCCATATTTGGTAATTCGGCCGCTTGGCCAAATTGTATTTGATCTTTGGTTGTTTTCGTAGATCTATTGCTCTCATAAACATCTCTACAATGTTTGGAGGCGATCGAAGATCATTTGTTAAGGCTACCGAGGTTTAGTAGATCGGATCTGCTACTTCGGTCTGACCGGGGTAGAGACTTCGGTCTAACCGGACCTCATCACGCTGTTGTCGGCAACAGCCGGTCAGACCGGTGCCGCTCTAACGGTCCGGCCGGGACCCTCCGCACCACGTTGCACCGGAGTCCGAAGTCCCTTCGCACTGTGCTACACCGGAGCCTTCGCCGATTCCACGCGCGCTGAAGCCTACCCGCACGGTCTGACCGAGGAATCCCCATCGGTCCGACCGAGGGGACTTCACTGGTCAGACAGCTCGGAGTTGCACTTCGCATCAGCCTTTGGGGCCCAATCCCGAAGCCCCTCTTCCCCTCCGGTCTGTCTGAGATTGTACCTCCGGTCTGACCGGGACTGAGGCCGAAGGTGACCTAGGGACCCTTCAGACCAATCTCCACTGTAACTCCTAATCGGCCTCTGAATTGGCCGATTCCACGTATTTTGGTTATTTTATTCATGTTTATATTATTACTGATACTTTTGGCCAATTGGATTAAAATATTAATTATTTATCTGATTGCATGGTGACTCCAAATCCCTTATCACTATTTAGGGTAGTCGGAATTCGGCGTCGGTATCATTGCGATACATTTGGATGTCGAACCGGCCCAAGTGCGGGGCGCATTTCTGCATCAACACACTTTTTGGTGACTCCACTAGGGATAAGGCCAGTCATGACTACTACCTCTACATCGGCAGTGAGTACCTCTACTACGTCTACATCCACTACATTGCCGATGAGCACTATGGCGGCGTGGACATCGACGACCGCAACATTAATGTCACCCACCATGGCAGACATATATGTGGAAGACCGAGCAAAGATTGAAGCAAAGAAGAAGGAACTCGAAGAGATGATGCTTAGGGATTACATAAAGACACGCTCGGGTTTCGTCATGCACGACACCCTCAACCTAACTCAGGTACGCCCCTCATCACCCCATTTATCTGCTTCACAAGTTAACCCTAGGATAGCTGCATCTGTTGATTAGGCGGTTAGTGCCTCACTAGCCAACAAACTAGAACCCGCAGTTGTCTCGCAAGTGGCAGCAGTGTTTAGAAGATTCGGGTTTACTCAGGCCGATTTATCGACACCAATCACTAGTATTCCGCCAACTCAGCACATTTGTAGTAGAACGAACGACAATACTGGAAAAACTATCAATTTCTGGCTACTTCATCCACAGCTGAAACACATAACTATGCTTATGGCCAAGCAAACCCAGCTTATCATGCACTGCCACCGCCTGCGCCCATGCCAGCTCTGCCGCCACCACTCGCGTTGCACACTCCCACACCGCAACATAGGCTAGAGCATGCCGATATACTGCCACGTATCCCGCCACCACATGAAAGACGCTCACAAGTAGTAGACCACGATGATATTGAGGAACGTATTCTCGCGTTATTTAGGGAATGCACCGGCTTTATACCTCAGGATAGAGCTAGGGTTTATCGAAAACCATATCCCGACCACTTTGATACCATTTCATACCCTCACGGTTATAGAGTCCCAGACTTCACTAAATTTGATGGCGAGGGTAGTAAATCCACATTAGAGCACATTAGTCAGTTTCTAGCACAATATGGTGAAGCTAGCGGGTCGGATGCATTGAAACTCAGATTATTTTCCCTATCATTGTCCGGCACAGCATTCACTTGGTTTTTGGTGCTCCTGCCAAACTCCGTTCATACGTGGGCTCAGCTAGACCAGAAGTTTCATGATTATTTCTACACAGGCGAGACTGAGCTTAGGCTATCACACCTCACAGCAATTAAACAAAAATCTAGCGAAAGTGTTTCTCAATACGTCAAGTGCTTTAGAGAAACTAGGAATAAATGTTTCAGCCTAAACGTATTGGAAAGAGACCTGGCAGACCTCACATTTAATGGCCTACGGGCAGAAATTAAGGAACGAATGGAAAATCAGAATCTTCTGGACGTTAGCCAAGTCTTGCAACAGGTCTGGTCCAGGAAGGCCAAGCAAAAGATAGAAAATTCGTTAAGACTTTTAATAAACCAAGAGCTGAAATCCACACAATGGAGCACTCTGACAAGGGAGAATCCGAAGAGGAAGAAGATTCGGCTGATACGTACACAGCCGAATGGACTTGGAGCGCGAAGAAGGATGATTGAAAATAGAAGCAAACCCAAAAATGAAATTGGATAGGGACCCCTTTCCCATGAACAACGTTGAGCTCGGGCAAAAGAAAGTATTGATTAGGCCAGAACAGGCCGGGTCGGCTAAAGGGAAAGCGGTCGTTATAAGAGACACACGTACACTCGTACCAAAGAATCCAAAGGTAGGAGTGTGGAAAGAAAATGTCAAGCCACCATCTTCGGCCAGGCACCACAGAAGGCTGAAGGTGACATACAAGATGCTCTTGGACAAGCACCAACGAAGGTTCGAGAGGAGAAGTGTTCAGCCACGGGCTCCAGGACAGCTGAACCCCCTAGAATACTAAGCCCCATGAGGGTTGAGTTCGGACCTCAAGGACCGAACCCCTCTTCAGAGTGGGTACAACCTCCGGCAGGGTTCGGACCTCAGTGGCCGAACTCCCCTTCGGGTTGGTCCCTGCCTCCGGCAGGGTTCGGACCTTAGTGGCCGAACCCTCCTCCAGCTTGGCCCCAACTTCCGAGAGGGTTCGGGCCACAGTGGACGAACCCACCTCCGAATGGGTTCCAACCTCCAGGAGGATTCGGACCTCAGTGGCTAGACCCATCCCCTCCGCGTGGATTACAGCCTCCGAATGGATTCGGCCTCCAGTGTCTGGACCCATCTCCGCCATGGGCTAGCTTACCTCTAGCCTGGCAGGACCCTTCGCTGGTCTGGTCCGAGGTAACTTCAACATGGCCGAGCTTCCAACAGGCCAATGGGTTCAGCACATAGTGGGCAAAGCCGCTAGAGTCTCCGATGCCGCCACCCTACTGTTGGATGATGGCTCCGACTTGGCTTCCGCCGCCGGAGGACTCCGGGCAGTGTCCAGCTACTAACATTCACATTCCTTCTAGTGTTTCTGAGTGGAAGGTACAAGGTCCGACGTAGGATGAGAGTATTATTCATCGCCTGTCCGTAGTACCTCAGAACTGAACCTAGCAAGAAGGCACCGGAGGGGATGAACATAAAGATGCCCCGGAGACCATAGTCATCAGGGTAGGATCCCAGGCGGTCCCAATCCCGAAGGATGCCCCGGCAGGACAACACGAAGGCACATCACTGAGCCCAGCCAAAGCCCTGGCTGAAGCCCGGTCTAACCGGCCTACTGCGGCCGGTCCGATCAACCTTACAGTTGTTTTCAACACAGGCCGGTCCGACCGGCCCACCATGGCTGGTCCAACCGACTAGGAGCAGAGGGCTTCTTATGGCAAGCGCAAAATGTTCGAGGCCGATCCGGACAAGTCCTGTTCGGCCAAAAATGCTAGAAGCAAGATCGTGGCACCCGACACCCATCCTTAGCCATCGTGGGCACCCTCAGGGATGTTCAAGTCATAGAAGAGGAGGTTGCAACTCTTGCGGGCACAAGAGATATGAGAAGAGAAGGTCGAGGAGGCATGGGACGCACTTTTTGAAGAAATCCATCCTCGACCCATGGTGAAGAAAGTTTGGAGACCTAGGCCGGTCATGGTCGATGACCCGGCCCCCGTTATTAGCTCCGACGATGATGACTTGCTCGACGACGACTACACACCTGTCTCCGAGGGGACCGCTCCTCAGGTGATGGACGTCGGCATCGTCATACTACCTTTCGAGTTCGCTCCACTATAGGAGGAGGTCGGGGTCACATATCTAGACCTTGGCCCGTGGGACGCCATGTTCGAGAAGCCCAGAGGTACGAGTCATCACCCGAGGCCTCTCTACATAAGGGGACACATTGACAGAAAGTCGATCTCAATGATGCTCATCGATGGTGGTGCCACCGTGAACCTAATGTCGTACTCCCTTCTAAGGAAGCTCGGCAAAGATGATGATGACTTGAAGAAGACCAATGTTAGCCTCAATAGCTTCAACGGAGACACGACAGAGGCCAAAGGCGTGCTATCTTTGGAGCTAACAGTAGGGAACAAGACGCTACATATCGCCTTCTTCATCGTCGATGTGCAAGGTAATTATAATGTATTGCTTGGGCGTGATTGGATCCATGCTAACTAGTGTGTGCCATCTACCTTGCACCAGCATCTAATACAATTGGATGGCGACGAAGTCAAAATAGTACACGCCAATGCATCGGCCCATGTTAGCTTGGCTGATGCGTCCAGTAACGCCACCCATGATGAAATAGAATGCTTGTCGGGGCGGGACTTCTCGGATTACGACTTTGTCAGCGTATCAGAGGGGAGGTTCGTTCCTATTTCTGTAAAGCCAGCCGGTGTGGCTCGGTTGTGTCTAAGGTAGTAGAATGTTTAGCGCTAATCTTGATTGGCTAAAGTCTCGTGTAGAGCAATATCAGTATTCTCAAGACGGTATTGCCGAAGCCATTGTAGATTTTAGCGAAGTAGAAAAATTAGGTCAAGGCTTCTCGTCGGCCTATCCTTTAGAACAAGTAGAAATAGGAGATGGTAGTGTTCCAAGGCCGACGTTTGTAAATCAGAGTTTGAGTAGCGAGGTAAAGGCCGAAGTAATAAAATTGCTTCGATCATATGTTGATTGCTTCGCATGGGACTACAGCGAGATGCCCGGATTAAGCCGAGAGCTGGTTAAGCAATGGCTTCCCATCAAACCCGGGTTTAGGCCTTATCAGCAGCCGCTGCACCGCTTCAATTCGGCCATCTATGACCAAGTTACAGAGGAAGTTGAACGTCTATTAGCGGCAGGTTTTATTTGGCCATGTAGGTACGTAGAATGGATCGCTAACATCGTGCCTGTCGAGAAGAAGGAGAGTGGAAATATCCGCATTTGCGTCGACTTCAGGGATTTGAACAAGGCCACTGTGAAAGATGAGTATCCCATGCCAATAGCCGACATGTTGATCAACGATGCCTCGAGACACAAGGTACTAAGTTTTCTTCATGGCAACGCTGGTTATAATCAAATCTTTATGGCCAAAGAGGATGTTTTCAGGACGGCCTTTCGCTGCCCCGGTTTTGTCAGCTTATTCGAGTGGGTCGTAATGACCTTTGGTTTAAAGAATGCTGACGCCACATATCAACGTCCATGAACTTAATCTTTCATGACTTGCTAGGGGTTATGTTAGAGGTTTATATAGATAATGTTGTGGTCAAATCAGATGCTATGAGGAACCATCTAGCCGATTTGAGAGTTGCTTTCAAAAGAATGCGCCAGTATGGTTTAAAAATAAACCCACTCAACTGTGCTTTTGTCATGTCGGCGTGGAGGTTCTTGGGATTCATGATCCATGAAAGAGGCATTGAAATCGATCCTAAGAGTCTTGAGAAAATTAGAGGATGTTTAGCGCCAGCATGTAAGAGAGATATGGAAAACTGCTAGGCAAGGTTAATTATTTGTGATGCTTTATATCTAACTTGTCTGGCAAAATTGATGCATTTGTCCTGATACTCCGGCTAAAAAATGAAGCCGAGATCACTTGGGGGGCAAGTCAGCAACGCGCCTTTGAGAGAATCAAAGAGTGCTTATCGACACCGCTGGTAGTAAGGGCGCCGAAGGCCGAGATTCTGTTTCGGCTCTATATCGCTGCAGAGGAGAGTTTGATTGGGGCCGTGTCGACTCAAGACATTAAAGGAAAGGAGTACATCATCACCTTCTTGAGTCGTCGACTTCTAGATGCCGAGACGAAGTACGTGTTTGTGGAGCGTTTGTGTTTATCGCTTTATTATGCATGTACCAAATTGCATCACTATCTTCTCCCTAGCACATGTGTCGTCACTTGCCAAACCGATGTCATAAAATACATGCTGCAAAAGCCGATTCTAAGTGGCAGAATCTACAAGTGGGCGTATGCGTTGATAGAATACAATTTGGCTTATGAACCGTTGAGAGCAATGAGAGGCCAAATCGTTGCCAACTTTATAGTGGATCACCATGTAGACATCAATTGGAGTAACGAAGTCGCTTTAATTGAGGTATCACCATGGAAACTTTATTTTGATGGTTCGGCTTGTAAAAATGGCCAAGGTGTTGGAGTGGTCCTCGTATCACCGACTGGTATGCGCTTTGAGACCTCGGCCTGTCTAGAATTTCACTCAACTAATAATCAAGCCGAATATGAAGCCCTACTATTAGGTCTTGAATTGTTAAATTCCATGGGTGTGAAATATGTTCGTGCATATGGTGATTCCTTACTAGTCGTTCAACAAGTAGCTAAACTTGCTTAATGTTTTAATGGTCTATTAAATAGCTACTTGGACAAGTGTCTAGACCTAATCACCACCTTTGATGATTTTGAGATTACTCATATGTCTAGAGAAGCCAACTCACTTGCAAATGACTTGACTCAACAAGCACCAGGCTATCAAATTAGGAAAGGTAAATTCTGCACATACGAGAAAAGCCGATTCTTGGAGACAATGTATCATCCGAGAGTACTAACGTCGGTCTGACCGACCTTGTTAGCACGGTCAGACCGCCCTTGCACTCCCGGTCCAACAGGCCATGTTAGGCCGGTCAGACCGACCCGTGCCAGCCGTCCGGCAATAGCCGGTCGAACCGGGCCAACATGGTCGGTCCGACCGACCGTGGTCTGGAGGGTTTAGCACTCGGGGGGAAGGTCCAAATGGAATATGTAGAGGCCAATTCTAGTGTGAGGAACATAGTGAGGTTTGTCACTATAGTTCAAGGTAATGATGAGTGATTGATAGGGTGAAATCATGGGTTGTGACTGGGTTTTCTGGATATGGTGTGTGTGTCTGTGTTTGTATCGTGTGTGCAGGCTTGAGTTACTCGTCAACTGTTGATGGCACGGGATCAGGGTTAGATGGGGAGTATAATGCTAGATGGTCGAGGGTGTAAGTCAAAGTCGAGAGTGGACTCTAATGTACGCATGGAGGTCGAACAGGACGTGAGTTGAAGATTAATCAAGACGAAGCGTCGATCGAGTCAGCGAAAGGGAAGCCAGTTCAAGTGACAAGGCGGCTTGAGGGATCGAGAGCAGGATAGACTTGCTGGCGGTCGGGTTCGCGGATTGATGACGGTCGTCGACGATCAAGAGAGGCTTTGTCGGTTTTTGCCGAAAACCGTCGAAACTTTAAATGTTTTTGTTAATTCAATAAATAGGTGTCTAGTGATAGTTTAAATTTTTCAGTTTCATAGTGTATTCTTTTTAGTGTATTTTTAGAGTGGTTCTACTCTGAAAATATACTAAAAGGGGAGTCTTTTGTAATTTTCCTTTAGGTTTTATAGGGTATTTTTAGAATAGGTATTTCTGAATTTGACAAGGGGCTAAGTGTAAAAAGGAGCTTCTAGAACTTGTGAGTTGTTGGGATATTATCCCCTGGGTTGTTCAGCCGAATTGAACTCTGAGGGACAGCTATTTCGATCAAAAATTTGAGAGAAAGAAAAAGTTTGATGATATCTTGACGAAACACAGTGATTTGCTGATCTTTTCATACCCGCTACAGGATTTTCGAAGTTACTGTATCACGTAAGGTTGTTCTTGTTCTAGCGTCTGAATCAGTAAGTTCCCTTCGATTTTCTTTGAAATTTGCTAATGATCTTGATTGATTTCATGTGAGATTTCGTCTAGAAATGGTTGTATTCTATGCTGAGTGTGTTTTGATCCTTGAATCTGCTTAGTTTTACATATGTTTACTATGATTTAAGCATGGAATCATTTTGATCAGAGTTCATTAGGATTCTTCATCCGGTAAGTTTCCAATCTGTGGCTGTGGTGATTATGTTTAATTTTTAGTACTCTCTTGTGAATCCAGTCTAGTATATAGCTTATTTCTGTTCTACTAAAGTTAATTGATCACATCAAAGATGGTTGTGAAGATATATGTTAATCTCTGAAGTCATGCTGTTTTTCTGAAACCTGTGACTACGTTTAGTTTTCTGCATTTTGAATTTTGTGAGTAACTGATCTGGTATGATTTGATCCTTTTAATCTGATTTGTTTTGCGTTTATTCATAACCTGATGGCTTGATAAACATATCTTTCAGATTGTTTTTGAGTTAAACTTCAAGTTTGTAGGACTAGAAAGTTTTCTATCTATTTTTTTCAGTTCTTCTGATTTCTGCACTTGTAGTGTTACTCTAGTTCAAATAGTTCTTGTCTCGTTGGTGTTCAGTTGTGTTATTTTGAATTGTGTTTTTGAATAGCAAATTGTAATGATTGAGTTGAAATAGTGTTGATTATTTCTGAAAAGTGAAGCAAATCTGGCACAACTCAATCCGAATATTTTGAAAAATTACACTATTCCTTATCAAATTTGTGTCAGATTCTGAAGTGTTGATAGGAACATTGTTCTGATCTTGAACTTGCTGTATTCTGAGTTCTGATTCATAACTTGTGTATTTACTTTTCATATACAAGGAGTTCACGGAAGGTTAATGTGTTGAACTGAGGTGTATTGTGTGCAATTGTTAATTGTTATCCAAATTGTATCAGGAGTGATTTTCTTGATTTGCTGAAGCATTGTTCTGATCTACTGTTGTCTGAAGCATTTATATGCTTAGCCTATTTTATATTGCAGTATATCATTCAAGTTGAATCAGCCTTTTCAGTTAAATACTCCTTGAATCTGCTGAAGCTGGATATTGAATTTAAATGCCCTGAATTCTGAAAGCAATTTCATCTTGATGTGTTGAATTGATCCAAATAGCTGAAACTGGTAGATAAATTTTGAACGCAAAAGTTTCAGACAAATTTTACACTCTGAAGACTGTTTTCAGATTTAGTAATTCTTATCCAGAACAAATTTTACTCTGAAATCTGTGTGCAGTCTGAGTTCTTTTTTTAGCTGTATTTTGTGTAGCATCTCATTCTAAATCTTTTTGAACAATCACTACGCTGTACTTCAACTAGTATATTTCAGATTCATAACAGTAGTTGTTCTGAAATGTTAAGAGCTTTGATCTGATTTCAATTTTGAACCTGCAATTGTGGGATCGGAATGACGACTAGAGGGGGGTGAATAGGCGCTTCGACACTTTCTTTTGAATGTGATGGCCTAATCAAATCACCCAACGCACTTCTAAGGACTCAAATTCAAGTTTCAAACTAATCAGCACAATTTAGAGCTCAAACAGATTCAAACGCCCAAAACAACTTTGATTCAAGCTTCTCAAACAACCACTATCAAAACACTCACTCTAGAGATCAAACTCAAGTGAAAAAAAGTAAATCAGAACGTTTTAATTAAATTACAATTGAGATTCACACATGTCTAAAATTTTTTGGACTATGAATAGTGAATGTAACTTCAGCAAGGTGTAATTGTCAAATTTTGATTCAATTTGCAAGTTTCAACTTCAGATTCACTTTAGTTCAGCACATACAAATTCAGAACATGATAAGCAATATGGATCTTGAAAGTTCACAAAGCTGATCATGCAAATTCAGAGTTCTTGACAAGTACTCTCTTTGGCACTACTATTGCTAATCCGACAACATCAAATACACAATTTCAGAACAGCTATTTCAGATCACAGCACAAATATATATCTAGAATTCAGAAGTAACAGAGGTTAGAAATCACAATTTTAACTCAAGTCAGATTTGAATACAGAACACTTGAATATAATTTAAACGTGTCGGACAGTGAATAGTAGAATGAATTTCAGTAAAACTGAGCACTCAAGAATTTGAAACAACTTGTTTATATCAAAATCAGATTCATTTCATTTCAAAACAGAAACTGAATCTAGCACTTCTTGATGTTTAAAAATAAAAACAGCAAGCACTATTTCAGGATTGACACAGATTCTGAACACTATTCACTGTAAAAATTATTTTCATGAGAACAACAATACTGAATCTGAAACTAACAAAGACTGAGATAGAAGTGACTCAATCTGATACAGTCAATTCTGCAGCAAAACTGAACTTAAACAGATGAATTCACAACTTGTAGCAATTCAGAAACTTCAAGGTTTACTCTAGAATTTAACCAGCAAATGGAATTCAGTTGGATGCTTTGAAGAAACTAATCAGCTGCAGATTCAGACCAGAATAGATACTTTTCAGGACACATATTTCAATTGATCAGATTAACATGTTGATCAGAATTTTGGTTCAACAAAACATTCACTGAACTCTGAATTCTGTCTTCAGTATTTAGCTGAAAACATTGACAAAACAAAATCTCTAGAATGAATGGCAATCAGATGATACCAATCAGAAAAATGGAGTTAACTCTCCTCAACCACAGCATAGCTTCTATTCTCTTCCTTTCAAAGAAAATGAGATCAAAAGATTAATTCAGACAACTGAAAACTTCAAAGTTACTGTTCTGAATCCCAAACTTCAGCAGCAAAACCAGTACCAACAAAATTATGAGCTAAGCACTTCTATCATTCTCTATACCACAAAATATTCAAGAGAACAAGAGTCAAAATTCAGAGTGAATAAAATTGAAGGAACAGAACAGTTGCTATAGAAATTACTCTGAAAACAGTAGTGAAAAAACTGTTCAGCAAATTAGACCAGGTACTTTTGAAGTTCTAAACATCAACCAAAAATCTCAGTGCCGCTAGAGACAAGACATGAGAGTATTCAACCTTCAAAAACAGTCTCAAATAACACATGAGATTAGACTGAAACTGATTCAACCACTAAAACTCAAAGTCTAAATTTCTTGACACAAAATTGACAGCACAACTTTTCAAAAGAGTAGATTTCAGAAGCTAAGCCTTCAATCTATTGATGATCTGAAGAATTAACTCAGAACTAATACCCAAGATCATCAAACAAAAACTGATCAGATAATGAAATTTAGACTCAACTAGAACCAAATTAGGAATGACAAGAGAAACAATCCAGCCTGCTGAAATAACACTAGCAGGAAACACAGATTCAGTTTACTACATATCACACTTATAATCTCAGAATTAAAACATTCACACAAACTAATCACCTACATCCAACATACTGTACATCAAAAACTAGATGAACTGGAATAATTAAAACTGCAGAACTAAACTAAGATCATCAAGTAGAGACTAAACAGAAATAATGATCAAAACTCATGTATTATATGTGATCCATATATCCAAAAAAGTCTCACAGAGAACCACTTGAGAGCATCAAAAAGTTTTAGAGATTTCAATGAAAAACTTACTCAATTAGACGCTGGATTCAGGATTCACTAGATAGTGAATAGTTCTGCCAAAATCAGAATGTAGCTGATCTAAAAAGTTCTAGCGCTCTGCTATAGCAAAACCAACACGCCCAGAAAATTGTTGTTCACGGTAATATCATCATCGTTGGAAAGAGCACTCTCGAATGATCAAAAATTGCAAGAGGAAAAATCATAATTGATTTCTGTGTTTTATCGAATGTTCTAGTTCCAGAGTTCGGCCAGCAAAGGGGATATTTATCCCACCAACTCCATGTTTCTAGAAGATCTTTTTACAAACAGCCCCTAGAAAGACTCAATATTCAAAACTGAAAATACAAACTAGAAAAACTCTATTTTACTCTAGACCCATCTTTAGAATATTTTCAGAATATATATATATACTCCAAAAATACTCTAAAAAGTACACACTATGACACAAAAAAAATTAAACTAAAACTTGACACTATTTTATTGAAATAGTAAAACGGTAAACGTTTCGACGGTTTTCAGTAAAAACCGACAAAGCCTTTTCAGCCCTTCGACTCGTGACACCGCTTCGTGACTCCGAGCGCCAGCAAGCCACTTCCGCTCTCGATCCCCTCGAGCCGCGCGAATGCTTATCTTGGCCTCCCTCTCGCGAACACGGTCGACACACACCGTCGCAGTCAGCTGTCCGTCCGAGTCTCGCTCCGTCTCTTCGTGCACTCTTGAGACCTTCTCCAACTTCGCCCGGCCTCCCTGATCCTTGGCATCAAGCTCCCCGCTTGACCCTTGATCACCCGCCATCGATGGTCGGTCAACATCTCCACCCTGCACAAACAAGACAAGCCAAAACAAGAACGAAACGCATTGCCGAAACCCTCGGCAGCCACACCTTCACTCCACATCGAAACCCTCGATGCACTCCACATACTCTCGACCACTCATTCACTCAGACGCTCATCCTTGTCAATCACTCATCATCCAGACCGAAACCACCCTTGGTTTCTCATCTCATTCTGAATCTTTTTGAACAATCACTACACTGTACTTCAACTAGTATATTTCAGATTCATAACAGTAGCTATTCTGAAATGTTAAGAGCTTCGATCTGATTTCAATTTTGAACCTGCAATTCAGAGTTTTTCTGTAATTTCAGTTTTGGTACAGCATGAAATACTGTTCATCTTGAATGTATTGGTTCAGTACCAGTATTGTATATTTCAGATATTGTGTGATAAGGTTGATTCAGTTGAAATCTGAGTTTTGAATTATACCAAAATTGACTGCATAGGTTCTGATTCTTAGAATCTGTTTTAGATTTTGTTGATTGAGCTAAAACTTGAATTCATTTCTAGTCAAAACTGAAATTGATTAGAACTGAAATTTTTAGAATTGAAATTGATTAGAAAACCTGATTCAGTAATCTGTTTTGAATATAGGGCATCTATTCTTTTTTAGGATCTTTTCATAAATCTTGTAACTCAATTGATTCATCATCTAATATCAGATCTTGAAATTGGTTTGATTTTAAATCTGTTTTCGAGTGATTATCAAGTTTGATATTGCAATCTCTTAGAGGTGCGTTGGGTGATTTGAACAGGCCATCACATTCGAAAGAAAGTGTTGAGGCACCTATTCACCCCCCTCTAGTCACCATTCCGATCCCACACTAGTGGGGATTTGGCCATTGCTCCTTTGATCAGTAAGGATGATTGGAGGATCCCAGTCGTTCAATATTTAAGAAATCTTAGTCAAAAGGTTGATCAGAAGGTTCGGCGACAAGCGTTCAAATTTGTTTTCCTTGACAATGTGTTGTATCGCCGGACTATCGATAGAGTACTTTTGAAATGTTTGGACTCCGATCAAGTTAGAGTTGCTGCAGGTGAAGTCCATGAAGGGCTTTGCAGTACTAATCAGTCGGCCCCGAAATGAGTTGGATGCTCAAAAGGGTGGGTTTTTATTGGTCGACTATGACTGAGGACTGTTTTAAGTATTATAGAGGGTGTGAAGCTTGTCAAAAGTTTGGTAATATTCAGCTAGCACCTACATCGATGCTTAATCCTATTATCAAACCATGGTTGTTCCGAGGTTAGAGCTTAGACATCATCGGCCAAATTCATCCTTCATCTTCAAAAGGGCATCGATTCGTGTTGATGGCAACGGATTACTTCACCAAGTGGACCGAGGCCATGCTGCTCAAGAACATGACTCACAACGAGGTAATTTATTTCATCTTGAAGCACATTATACACAGATTCAACATTCCCCAAACTCTCACTACAGACCAAGGTACTTCGTTTGTTGCCAAATGTAATTTATTTGTTGCCAAATACTATGGGATCAAATTGGTAAACTCTCCCCCATATTATGCTCAGGCTAATGGTCAGACCGAGTCTAGTAACAAAACTGTGATTAAACTAATCAAGAAGAAGATTGAAGAGTTTCCAAAGAGGTGGCATGAGGTGCTTTCTGAAGCTTTCTGGGCTAGTAGAGTTGCAAAGAATGGTGCCACTAAAGTTAGTCCATATGAGTTGGTATATGGATAAGAAGTCGTTCTATCGGTTGAGGTGGATCTTGGCTCACTTAGGTTTCTTAAGCAAGATGGCTTATCAGTCGATGAATATGAGACACTTCTGAAGGATAATTTAGAATAAGTGAGCGATAAGAGGTTGAAGGCTGTAGAGGTAATAGAGAAAGATGAAAGGAGAGTAGCTAGAGCCTACAACAAAAAGGTCAAAGCAAAATCGTTTCAAATCAATGACATAGTATGGAAGACGATTTTGCCATTAGGCACTAAGAGCTCAAAATTTGGTAAATGGTCGCCTAGTTGCGAAGGGACTTTTAAGGTAGTTGAAATCACTCCAGGCAATTCATATGTCTTAGAGTCTTTACAAGGAGAGCGATTTCGAAGGGATTTGAATGTTAGATATTTGAAAAAGTACTTCCCAAGTGTGTGGCAAAACGCTTAAAGTGTCGAAAGGCCGATATTGAAAGTATCGCCCGAGGCCCGTCATGCTTTTAGCTCATTAAGTTTGCTAAAAGGCAGGGGCATGTGTGAGAAACCATGTTGAAGAATATGGTTTTGATATTCCAGATGTGATGAGTGATTGTCAACGGAAGTCAAAAGAAGGGAGAGATGAAAACCTGTCGAGTCTGAGGTGCATGTGACTCAGGTACACGGGCAGTGAGCGATGGCCGGGCAGAGGAGCCGCGGAGTCGGGCTGACCCAATCCGGGTACATGGATAGGAGCGGCAGATGATCCACTGGTCTGTTGACTGGGTTTGACTCAGGTACATGGGTGGCGAGCGATTGCCGGGCTAAGGAAGCTGCGGGGTCGGGTCGGCCCAATCTGGGTACCCGGTGCGAAGACGGTGGACGCTTTGTCAGTTTTGGCGTAAAACTGACAATCTATGTTTAATTCGTTTTTTAGGATATTAATATTTAGTTTTTAAGTTTAGAATATTTTTATTTGAGTTAGGTGATTTTTCTAAGAATATTTTAGAAATTTTTAGAATTTATTTTAGAGTCAGTATTAATTTACTCCAGAGGTAAATTAGTCTTTTCATGTATTAGCAGTCGTCTATAAATAGGCCCCTATCCCCCTAGGGATTGATGACTGTTTTTATTTTTTCAAGAGATTAATCCACAGTCCACCGCCAGTTTCCATCTACTATTTTTCGGTCTTCGATCTGCGCATCACCGTGATTTTTTCACACGTCGCCGGTGGAGCCCGCGTGTTGCCGTGTGCCAGCAGCAAAAGCAGGCGGCCAAGACTGCAGCGCGCGCATCCGGTGTGCACAAGGGCCCGGCACAGGCGAGCGCACACGCAAGCCTTCGGCAGGAGCATAGCAGCCATAGCGTTGCAGGGCTAGCGGCAGGAGCTTTGCAGCTGTGCACGACTTCTCACGCGGCGCGTAAAGCGAGTCTTTGCGCATGGCAGAAAGTGGCAGGCAGCAGGCCTTTTGTTTTTTTTTCTTTCTTCGGTTTTGCAGAAGCTTCCCACGGTGCCAGCTTTCCACGGCAAGGCATGCACTAGCACCGGATCCTCTGCACACAACGGAAGAGAAAAAAAATTCGCATTTTGCTTTCCGGTGAAGAAAACAGAAGGCGCACGGCAAGTTTTTCTCCTTGATCTCCTATTTTTCTGTTAGGATAATTAAATCTATAACTATCTATAAATTAATTAGCAGATCAATCTATAACTATCTATTAATTAATTAGCAAATTTGTTAATATTTTTCTTAGCTTTTGTGGTACTCTCGTATTATTTTATTTAAATAATTTTAATCTGTTCGTATAAAAAGAAAAATATATTATTAGTCACTGCATTATTTTTATTCAATTGAGTAGCATTTTATTTCTAGATTACAACATAAATATTTCATGATATATCTAGGTGTTTTTATCTACTGCGGTATTTGTTTTTAGCTTATCTTTAATATCATTTTAATTAGGACACCGTCATTTTTTGGCTAGACAACTTTAGTTCCTGTAATTTGCTTTGCTAATATTATTTGTCTAGTTAAGCTCGTTTGGGTATTGGGTTTAAGTCAAAGTTTAGTAAGAAATTTTTAGGCGCCCATTCACCCCCCTCTGGTCGCTACTTTCGGTCCTACAAGTGGTATCAGAGCAAGGTTAGGTTTTTCTAATATCTTAACCGATTCTAAACCTAGGTAGTGACCATGACGTCTTCTAGAAAAATCCCGTCCCTAGAGGCTTTTGGCTACACTTATTGGAAGACTCGCATGCGAGCATACCATATGAGCGAGAGCTCGGACATATGGGAGATTTGTGTTCATCCTAATTTCACCATAATGACTATTGCTGCGGATACTACTGAAAATGTAATTACTCAGCATCAAAATAATAGTAAGGCGGTGAATATTTTATTTTCTGGTCTAGGTCCTAGTGAGTTTGAGCGTGTTAGCCATCACACCACTGCTCGAGAGATCTGGGCTACCCTCCAGGCACATCATGAGGGGACAGCTCAGGTCAAGGCTAGTCTTTATCAGACCTACCGGCGTGAGTATGAGAATTTCTCACAGAAGCCGGGTGAGACGGTTGAGGCGTTGTTTGGTCGTTTTCAATCGATCATTAACAAGCTTCGTGTCAACAAGGCCGAGTGTGATCAGCTGGTCTCAGATCATGAATATGCGCTTAAGGTACTCCATACCTTGGACCCTAAGATCTGAGAGATCAAGGTTTCTTCTATTGTTGAGAGCGCATCCTATGATACCTTGACCATCGCAGAGCTTTTTAGTAAGCTCAAGGCCTCAAAGGTCGATATTCAGTTGAGATCAAATCTCACTGATTCTGGCTCAAAGACTCTGGCGCTTGCGACACCGTCGGCTGATCCTAATGCCATGAGTTGTACTGCTTTTTCCTTGATGTCTATCTCCGAGGAACAACTTGATTCTCTAGGAGATGATGATCTGTGCTTGTTTAACAACCGGGTGTGATGTGTCTATGATAAGCGAATGTTTAAGAGACACGACACAAAATCCAGATGCTTTGAGTGTGGTGACCCAGGTCATTTCATCGCCGACTGCCCAAGCAGAAAAATTACAAGAAGGGCACCGGCTGCAACTCCTACAACTCCGGCAAGTATGACAACTCCACAAAGGGCAAACCCAAGACAAGATTTTTTCAAAAGGCTCTAAAGGATTACAGGCGTGAGAACAAGAAGCGAGACAAGACCTTCTTCACCGAGATGGAGAAAAGATACTCCAAGAGGTCCTCGTCTTCCTCCTCGTCTTCAAGTTCAAGTGATGAAGAGATCATGATCAGGAAGGGGAAGGACAGGGACAATCCGGCGGGCCTCTGCTTCATGACCTTCGGGAACAAGCCAAAGAGTCGCTCACGTCATAGCCGAAGACCCCACAAGAGCTTCTGCTCAATGGCTCTTGGGGAGAAGAAAGAGCCTACACCTCCGATGACTCCGACGACGATGAAGATGAGAAGGCATCTTCCTATGAACAAGAAGTTGTAAATTTACTAGAACAGAACAGTCAGGAGTTGGAGTATAGGGAGAAACTGCTTAGAGGGGCTAAGAAGAGGATAGATGAGCTTGAGAGTGAGCTTGCCATAGCAAATGGCAAGATTGAGAGTCTATCTTCTTCCCCTTGCTTGGGTGATACTGGTGAGTGCCCTAACTGTGAGGTGTTGTTGTGTGACCTGACGACTCTTAAGTCCAGGTACACAGAGAGAGTAGATGAGAGAGACGCATTGGCCACTGAGCTTGAGAGCGCTCAGCAGGAGCTAAAAGATGCTCATGCCACTGTCATCACACCTGTGTAGACTATCCATCCCATTTAGCTAGTATAGCTGAGCTGAGAGCCAAGAGTGATGAGAAGTTGAGTGAGTTAGCTGGAGTGAGAAGTGAGTTGGAGCAGACTAAGCTGGAGCTTGAGACCTTGTCAGTTCCACCCACTATTTGTGAGAACTACCTGTCCATTAGAATGGAGTTGATCAAGGTAAAAGCTGAGAAGTCTGTCGAAGTTGATAAAGAGTGTGAGATCTGTTTATCTCAGGTGGAGGTGTTAGCTTCTTTGAGAGAGGAGCTAGCTGATGTTCAGAACGAGAACTTTTACCTCCATTCAATCCTGAGTTGGATCAGTGCTAAAGAGCCACAACTCGGCATGATGATCCAGCAGTTCAAGAGACAGGATGGTTTTGGGGTAGGTTACACATATACCAAGGCTTATTTTGAGAGCGCCATCAGCCATGCAGTGGAGTGGAGTAAGATGACTCCTGAGCAGAGATATCCCAAAACTCACTCAATTGAGTCCTTTAAGGATAGTCAGCCCAAGGATGGAGTGTTCCAAGAACAACCTAAAGCTTCGCCTAAGAAGCAAATCTGGGTTCCAAAGCCTAAAACTCTCCACACTTCACTTGATTCCTTACCTGGACCCTCTCACACCAAAGATGCTACACCCAACACCACCAAGCCTAAGAACCCTAAGCCACAACAACATCCCAAGAAGCCTACCTATCACTGTTAGTTTTGTCAGAGAGACGGGCATCTTGAGGAGTTTTGCTTCAGGAGGAATCAGGTTGAGCGAGCAGAGAGAGCTCGAGGTGGGCAAGAGCAGTTCTGCCAGCAGGGTGGTAGACAGAGAGTTCCTCGACATAGAGAGAGTCTAGAGGCCAGGCCACGTCGTGTAGGTGGTGGTAGAGGAGACGGTTTTTATGATCGTGCTCCGGAGGGTGGTTTCCATTCCGGCAGAGTTCCAGATCATTATGGATACGACTTTGGACCTCGTGGCCATGATTTTAGGAAGAACTGAGGACCGCCCTTTGATCCGCGTTTCGGTCCAGACTTATATGATTCTTTTTGCTTTCCTACATACGAGCAGATGGTTCGACACTGGTTTAACACCTTTGCCAAACCTGGCGTTGGACCGTTTGTTCCTACTCATGATTATTGATCTTGATTTGGGAGTTGTGTATCCTTTTTGGGATATTTTGAGTCAGTTTTTTACCTTCTTAAATCACAATTTGAGCTTGCTTCTGTTATATGATTAATCTGCTTTACTTTCTCTAGCTAGTATATGTTTTTGATTACCTGTCGATGATCATGATCTGGTTCAGTTCACATGATATATCTAATATTTGTCATATGCATGGCTTTTATGTTTAAACTTGAAAAATGATCACCATTGCTTCTGGTAACTAGCATGTGTAGGTTGAATGCGTTCGCTACCTCTTACATGCCTGGTAGCTAGATCCTTACTTAGATGCAGATATGCAACTTGGACATCTATATGCTTTAAATATGAAAAAAGTGCTATAAAAATGATAAAAATTCAGAAAA
Source organism: Zizania palustris (assembly GCA_019279435.1). NCBI lineage: Eukaryota > Viridiplantae > Streptophyta > Magnoliopsida > Poales > Poaceae > Zizania > Zizania palustris. Next base: position 27,988,572 of record JAAALK010000289.1, on the reverse strand, counting down.
ATGAAAAATCTATGCATTTTTATGATTATCAGAAAAGATCCAGGTGGGTTTGCTTTGTCGCATTGTATTGTTCTGGACTGCTTACCATAGCACTTTGGTATGAACTAGGACGGTGTAATGTATGCCAAGACCAATGTCTTAAGCTTTTGATGGTCCAGTTCTGGCCTAGGCTTGACTTGGTCGATTAGCATAAGGTTTGACACGCAAATAACCCCTGGCAGAAATGAAAAAATAAAAAGGAAAAAGAATCAGTTTGAAATTTTTTTAAAAGATGACAAGTTTGCTGAAGCACTTTGTTTTGGACAATGCTTATCTTGGCACATATCATTTAGCTTTTGCATCTCATGCTTTACTCTGCTTGTCAACTAGAAAATGTGGTGATGTTTTTGTTTGCAAAAATCGAAAAATGCGTGCTAATGACTTTCTTTAGATATCATCTGTTGCACTGATCATGTCATGTTTCTTAGACAATATATCTTTTGCTATACCTGTTAGATGTTGTAATTGCAGTCAATCATATCTAAGAAGCATGCTTTTCACACTCCACCTGCACCCCATCTGCATTCATGGCATATTTTAAGGGGGGCTGCATTTCAGGGGGAGTTTGTGTCTATGTCTCTTTAGAGTGCATTTAGTCTCACTTGATGAGTCCAATTGTCAACAAGGGGGAGAAATTTTTGAGTTTAGGGAACATTTTTAGCTTTCTCTACGATTTATTTCAAGGGGAGTTCCTTGTTGGTAATTCTGAGATTTGCACTTGTTTTTTGAGGCTTTATTTTTGGTTAACCATAATGACCGTTTTTTTGCTTCTGTTTGGCTTTTGGTCATTAGGGTTAAACTTTTATTTCCTTTCTTCTATTTTTCTTTTGTCTTTGTTTTTCTGTTTCCACATGTTTTTGCAGGTTCTGGAGATGAGCTGAAAAGGATGTTGACAATGCACTCATCAAGGGGGAGATTGAGAAATCATGTTGAAGAATATGGTTTTGGTATCCCAGATGTGATGAGTGATTGTCAACGGAAGTCAAAGGAAGGGAGAGATGAAGACCTGTCGAGTCTGAGGCGCATGTGACTCAGGTACATGGGCAGTGAGCGACGGCCGGGCAGAGGAGCCGCGGAGTCGGGATGGCCCAATCCGGGTACATGGCTAGGAGCGGCAGATGATCCACTGGTCTGTTGACTAGGTTTGACTCAGGTACACGGGCGGCGAGCGATTGCCGGGCTGAGGAAGCTGCGGGGTCGGGTCAGCCCAATCCGGGTACCCGGTGCGAAGACGGTGGACGCTTTGTCAGTTTCGACGTAAAACTGACAATCTATGTTTAATTCGTTTTTTAGGATATTAATATTTAGTTTTTATGTTTAGAATATTTTTATTTGAGTGAGGTGATTTTTCTAAGAATATTTTAGAAATTTTTAGAATTTATTTTAGAGTCAGTATTAATTTACTCTAGGGGTAAATTAGTCTTTTCATGTAATGTGTTTATAGCAAAAAATGGCATTAATTGTCAAACTAAGCAAAATACTGAAAAATGGTATTTTTGACTGAAAATATGCCAAACCTGGCATAAGCCGGTCTGACCGGCTATAGTAGATCGGTCCAACCGGCCAGGCCTGGTCAGACCGGCCCCATGGGCCTGGTTAGACCGACAGGGGTTCAGAATATGAATCCGAAGTGGATTCGAATTGTTTTTGTCCAAATCTTATCTCAACCAAATTTTGGGTGAATCCTACACTATTTTTCACCAGGGACCACCAGCCCACCCCCTATAAATACTAGGGGCAAGGCTGATTCGAGGCTCTCTCCAATCTAAAACAAAAAATCCAAAGCCCTAGCTTTGAATCGCATTTACTTTTCTTTAGTTTCCGCATCTTCGTGGGTTTTCTTGAAATCCCTCCGTCTACCGCATCCGTAATCACGGCAACCCTTAATGGTTCGCTTGTGAACCTCCCGTTAATCCACGTAACGGATGGCTATCCCTTTTATCGGTTTTTATCGCCATATTTGGTAATTCGGCCCCTTGGCCGAATTGTATTTGATCTTTGGTTGTTTTCGCAGATCTATTGCTCTCATAAGCATCTCTGCAAAGTTTGGAGACGATCGAAGATCATTTGTTAAGGCTACCGAGGTTTAGCAGATCGGATCTGCTACTTCGGTCTGACCGGACCTCGTCACGCCATTGTCGGAAATATCCTGTCAGACCGACAGCGCTCTACTGGTCTAACCAGGACCATCCGCACCGCGCTGCACCGGAGTCCGAAGTCCCTTCGCACTACGCTACACCGGAGCCTTCGCCGATTCCACGCACGCTGAAGCCTACCTGCACAGTCCGACCGAGGGATCCCCGTCAGTACGACCGAGGGGGCTTCGCTAGTCAGACCGTCCGGAGATGCACTTTGCATCAGCCTTCGGGGCCCAATCCTGAACCTCCTCCGCACCTCTGGTCCGACCGAGGTTGTACCTCCGGTCTAACCGGTCCTGAGGCTCGAGGTGCCCTAGGGACCCTTCGGACCAATCTCCGCTGTAACTCCGAATCGGCCTCCGAATTGGCCGATTCCAGGTATTTTGGCTATTTTATTCCTGTTTACATTATTACTGATACTTTCGGCCAATTGGATTAAAATATTATTTTTTTATCTGATTACCTAGCGACTCCAAATCCCTTATCACTATTTAGGGTAGTCGGAATGTGGCGTCGGTATCGTTGCGATACTTTTGGACGTCGAACCAGCCCAAGTGCGGGGGCACATTTCTGCGTCAACATGTGCCTACTACTCGTATCTCTCAGTGTTGGATGCCTCGTCATGTTTTCACTCACCCCAACACTGAGCGATCAAGGTTCTCTCATTATGTGTAGGCATCGGATCGAGGCTTGGAGGGCACATGGATCATGGACTCCGGTTGTTTGCGCCATATGACCGGAAATATAGCATGGTTCTCCAGCCTCACCACAACCAAGCAAAATGAACAAATCACCTTCGGCAACAATTGAAGGACTAGAGTGAAAGGTAAAGGTGTGTTAAGAATCAACTCAAATTTCACTCTCAAAGATTTTGCTTTGGTTGAAAATTTGGGATACAATTTTCTTTCTGTATCTCTGTTTCTTGATGAGGGCTTCGAAGTGCGATTTCATCGCGATACTTTGCAAGTACTCAATTCTGATGGCGTTTTAGTCTGTAAGATCTCTAGAGTTGGGAGAGTTTTTTGAGCTGATTTTTCCGAGTCATCTGGTTCTTCTCACTGCCTTGTTGTACATTCGACTTCTAAGGTTTGGAAGTGGCATAGGAGACTAGGGCACATGAGCTTTGAGTTGCTCGCGCGTTTGAGTGCCCTAGGTCTGATCCGAGGATTGCCCAAGCTCAAATTTGAGAAGAATTTAGTTTGTGCTCCTTGTCGACATGGGAAAATGATTGCCGCTTCGCACTCGCCAGTCACTATGGTGATGACTGAACAACCCGGAGAACTTCTCCATATGGGCACTGTAGGTCCCTCTCGGGTTAGTTCTTTAGGCGGCAAGTGGTATGTGTTAGTCATTGTCGACGATTTCTCTTGATACTCTTGGGTCTTCTTTCTAGCCAACAAGGATGAAGTGTTTTCACACTTTCAGAGCTTGGCGTTGAGACTTGTTACTGAACTCCCTGGTGCATTGAAATTCATTCGAAGTGATAATGGCATTGAGTTCAAGAACAATCTCTTTGTTGACTTTTGCATGGAGCATGGCATAGAACATCAATTCTCTACTCCTCTAGTTCCTCAACAAAACGGGGTTGTTGAGAGAAAGAACCACACTTTGGTTGAGATGGCTAGGACGATGCTCGATGAGCACAGGACTTCTAGAAAATTCTGTGCTGAGGCCATGAACACTGCTTGTTACATGTGAAACCGAATTTTCTTGCGCTCAATTTTGAATTTAACTTCTTATGAGTTGCGTTTTGGGAGACAACCCAAAGTTACTCATCTTCGAGTATTTGGATGTTGATGCTTTATCCTAAAACGTGGAAATTTGGAAAAATTTGAGTCGCGATCTTCTGACGGGAGTTTCTTGGGTTACACTACTCACGGTCATTCTTATCGTGTTTTCAATTTTGAAACTAACACTGCCATCGAGTCAGGTGATGTGACTTTTGATGAATCAACCCCCTGTGTTAGCTCTTCTTTTGAATAGGCCAATGAACACGATATGGAGTAGACCATCTTCAAAGACGAATATCCCGTAGATTTCGAGGACGAACCCCTACTACCCTCGACATTGATCCCCGAAGCTACAACCTCAACATCGGTCATCTTCGATCATTCACTGGCACCAGTTGAGGGGGAGACTGCCTCCCTCCACGAGGCTCCTCATCATATTCAAAGGATGCATCCTCCTGAGCAGATCATTGGTGAGCTTGATCAAAGGGTAACACGTTCTCATGCTCATTTCATTGATTCTGCTTTTGTTGTCTCTTTTGAGCCCTTAGATGTGAGTCATGCTTTATTTGATTCTAGTTGGATCAATGCCATGTATGAAGAACTTGAAAATTTTGAGAGAAACCAAGTCTGGACTCTTGTAGATCCTCCACCTAATGTTCATTTTATTGGAACTAAATGGATTTTCAAAAACAAACAAGGGGAGGATGGAACTGTAGTTAGAAACAAAGCCTAAGATATTTAGTTAATACAAGACCTGACTTGTCCTACTATTCAGTGACTTATGTGAGCGTATTTATGGAGAATCCTACAATTGAACACTAGGAAACAATCAAGCATATACAGAGATATGTTGCTGGTATACTGAATTTTGGAATAAGATTCAGAAGAGGGCAAGTTCAGGGTTCATGAATTGTTGGATTTAGCGACTCATGTATGGTTGAGGACATTCACTACCACACATATAACCTTTAGTGATGCAACTTTAGTGATAAATAAAAGAAACACATCACTGATATTTCTTTAGTGACAGGTGTGTTTATAACTGCCACTAAAGACCTTATCTTTAGTGATGCATCTCAATGATATTCATCACTAATAAGTTTTTAAAGTCTAAAGTGATCTTTTGTAATGGCCACTGTTGAGGCCTGTCACTAAATACATACCTTTAGTGACAGGTGTGAGACCTATCACTAAAGACCTATATTTAGTGATGCATGAATATCTAGACCCGTCACTAAAGACCTACCTTTAGTGACACTAAACCCGTCACTAAAGATCGACACATATGATTTTTTTGAAATTAGGGTGGGCAAAATAACATTAGCCCAAAAATATACACACATTGTTATAAAGCCTCATCCCTTCTCTTCAGTCTCCACTCTCAACAATTCTACACTTCCCTCCTTTCTCTCTCTACTTGATCTTTACCATTGTCATCTCGATCGCTATATATTGATGGTGACCGGCATCACTATAAGATTTACTAAATGGCAACTGGTGTCACCTTGTGATCCACCTGACCATGAGCTCCTTAGTATTAAGTTATAGGTGCGTCTGGTGGAGGCGTGGGCACTCCCGGTGGTGCACGTCAATGGCTCCATCCACCCCTTTAATGAAACTACAGCTGAACAAGTGATGGTTTCCAAGAAGAGCTTGATCCCTGTATGGGATGAGGAGTCCAGCTTCGTCGTCGGCGACATCACCAATGATCTTGTTGTGTTTGTGCTTAGCGAGAACAAGTACTTCAGACTTGACCTCCTAGGAGGACCAATGTATCCCTCGTTAGGCCATGGATACTGTCGACCTCTCGCTCAACACCATCTAGTACATGCTCCAGCCCAAGAGCAACAAGTCTGAGAATAAATCATGTGCTTTTGCTCAGATGCAAATTGACAACTTTTTTATTTGAAACCTTGTTAAATTTATGTGTTGCTTCAGTTTTTTAACTGCAATCATGATCTCCATGCAGTAAATAATCATCTAAATCACAATTATTTGAATATGCACACCCGACCATGATCTACACATCGGAACGACGACAAACATGATGGAAAGAGCCCCTCGATGACCACCTCAAATCTAATCGTCACCTTATTTGAACCAAAAGAAACTAAGAGAAGAAGTACAGAACAAATCTTAAATAAAAAATTGACCTTTAGTAACGCGTGAACATTTATATCCATCACTAATGGTCCACCATTAGTGACATATATAGATATATATGCATCACTAAAGGTAAAGGTGACCTTTAGTGACTGATATAGATTTATATTGTGACCTTTACCTTTAGTGACACACATATATCTATATTCCTCACTAAAGGTGACCATTAGTGATGGATATAGATGTATGCCCATCACTAAAGGTCACCTTTAGTGACTAGTGTATGCCCATAACTAATTGTTGACACGGAAATGTGCCCTGCAGTCAGTTTGACGATCCAAAACTGTGCGGATACTTAGGAATAAGCCTAAGCGTAACAAAACACTAACATCACGTTCCGACTACCCTTAACAGTGGCAAGGGGTGAAGTCTCCAAGTAATCAGATCACACAGAAATAAACCAATTAGCTGAATATATATATATGTGAAATAATCCAATCGGCCGAATGGAGACTGATTGGTACATGATATACCATGTGAAGTGATCACCGAAGGGGGCCTTCGGTGTCTGGTGTGAAGGGTGCGCCGAAGGTAGCCTTCGGCATTCGGATCGATCTAGCCAAAGACAGGCTCCGAACAGATCGTGGTGCGAAATCACCTCCGAATGACAAGGTTCGGTGTGAAGCCCTTCGATACGACGAAGTCTAACGTAGATCGCTTGGCACGACTACGTCCGGTGCGGAGTGTTGGCATGACAAAGCCTTGGTGCAATGAAGCTTGGTGCGAAGCAACTCCAGTATGCGAGACTTGACCAGACCGATAACAGCGTGACGGATCCGGCACGGGTGGACGAAGCAGGGTTTCACCGAAGGGTGCTCTAGCATCCTCTGAAATCAGCTTCCTAGCTCCAGAAACCTTTGGCGAAGGAGCTATGACCGTGAAACCTGTAGCAAAATAGAGATCAAGTGCCAATTCGGCCTAGAGACCGAATTTACTAAGTGTTGCAGTAGGGAAACGAAGGTAGCAATTTGTTACGTAGATTAACGGATGGTCACAAGCGAGCCAACAAGGAGATAGCAATCTGTTATGTAGATTAACAAGTGTTTCACAGGTGAAACAACAAGGCTTACCACTATTACGTTGTGGCTGACGGAGGGCTTCTAAGCAAACCCACGAAGGTTGTGCAGAAAAGTAAAGAAAATTAAAGTACGGTTCAAAGTTAGGGTTTTGTGGTTGATTTGTGTCAGGGGGTCCTATGAACCGGCCTCACCCCTATATTTATAGGGTCTAGTCTTCTTATCTTTACCTCTAATCTGATAAGATTCGGCCTAATCAAGTTTTAGGGATAAAAACAATCAGAATCAGTATCAGGCTCCTTATCCAAAGCCTGCCCGGAGTGGGCCTTCGGCAGGCCCGCTGAAGCCTGCTTCTTGGGCCGAAGCTTTGGCAGAGCAGGCCTCCGAAGGGCCTTCGGGTCGAAGCTAGCAGGCTGCTTACATGCCTCCGAGGCCTCATGCAGATGGGCCTTCGACACTATAAGGCTTCGGCCTGTACCAAGACTTGACCATTAATGCCATTTTTTTCTATCAACACATGTGTTGTATCGGAATGACAACTAGAGGGGGTGAATAGGCACCTCGACAAATTCTTGCGAATATGATGGCCTTTTCAAATCACCCAATGCACCTCTAAATGAACAAGCGGAAGTAGATGTAGTAAAGACTTCGATAAAAACAGATGCTATCACCCTCCTATCTGATATTATGCCAAATGATAGATTGAGGGATAACCAACACTGAATTTACACACACAAAGACTGCACTTTAAAAATAGCTCTGAAACATTTTCTATTCTATTCAAAAGACTGACATAAAAAAACAATTTCAGAATAGGCTTGGTGGAACATGTGCTGGGCAGTACATGCAGTTATTAATGGTGAAAAGCATCACTGCATACGACAGCACATGATCGGCAAACTGGGAAAGAAAAAGACGGAATAAAAATGTTTCTAGATTCAACTTTGAGCCTTCAAGATTTTCAGCAAATGACCCCCTTCTAGAATTTTTATAGCATATAGATGAGCCAAAAACTATATGTAGTTGTGTTCAGAACCTTTTGCAAACTTCAAACATGGAAACGTTGTAACATGGACAACAAGAGTTATGTAGAACTCAGGTCCAAGAACAATACCAAAACAGATCAAGACTCGCCTCAAAGATTGACTCCAGACTGAAGACAACTGAATCAGCAGAAATCAGAAGTTTCTAGAACTGTTTAAGCACTTTGTTGGACAGAAAAATATATGCAGCAGTGGTCAAAACTTTTTGCAAATTTTGAACATGAAACACTTGCAACTTGAACATCAAAGGCTATGAAGAACTCAGATCCAAAAGTTGCACAGAATTTGCTCACAACTCTGCTTCAAAAGTGATCACACAAGAAAAAGTACCTGGCGTTCCTTGTTTCAGGCATTGCTGTTCACCATCTAGGATCAAATAACTGTAGTTCGCGAAGAATATAAAAACAAAAGCTACGGAGGACACATTTAATGGAGTTGATCTAGATTAATTTCAGCCCCCAAAGTGAGCAGCCAAAAAGGGGAAAGGAGAGTCATAACCCTAGGCCTTGGACCCCCTTTTATAGGCCACCCTAGGAGGACCTTTTACACAAAGACACTTGAGTAATTTCAGATTATCTAAAAGACTAGGAGATATTTTCAGAATTACATATTCTGAAAAATACCCCTATTTGACTCTAATTATTACAACTTTGACCCTATACTTTTAATAAAATTTCAGAATTTTGACAATTACGAAAAATACTAAAAGTTTACACTTACTCTAAAATACTAAATGAAAATAAACTCATAATTATTGGAATTTAAAAACATTTAGATATGAGATGGTTTTCAAGAAAAACCGACAAAGCCTCCTCGATCGCCGACCAATGACGCCAATCTGCGAACTCGACCGCCAGCAAGTCTCTGCGACTCTCGATCCCCTCGAGCCGCCCGATCACTTGCACTAGCCTCCCTTTCACCGACTTGACCGACACCCTGTCTCGACCTTCCATACGTCCATGTCTTGCTCTATCTCCTCGTGCACTCTGGAGATCCTCTCCAACTTCACCCGGCATCCTTGATCCTCTGGCATCGAGCTCTCCGCTCGACCCTTGATAACCCGCCGCTGACAGTTGGTTAGCATCTCCACCCTGCACACATGAGACAAGCCAAAACAAGAGACGCAACGCACACCGATCCCCTCAACATCAACTCTTCATGAACACACATCGATCTCATCGATGCAATAAAACCATTACTCACTCATTCACTCGATCGCTCATCCTTGTCAATCACTCATCATAAAGACAGAAACCATAGTGCGACCACACTTGGTTTCACAATCTCCCCCTTGATGAGTGCATTGACAACTCCAAACAAAGCCATGATGAAAGTTACAAGATAAGCGCACAAGTGACCATAAAAACTCAAAAAAGAGCCAAATCATGTCAATTGGTAAAAGATCTCCACTTTGGGAAAAAACTCATGCAAAGCACTCGTGGAAAGCATTCTCCCTATCTCTAGCAAAAGCATCAATGCATCATGAAAGCCATTACTCCCCCTTAACCAAGCAATCATCCAAAAGCCTCCAAAAGCATCATGTAAACCATTTCCATGCAAAGCACTCATGCAAAGCATTCTCCCTATCTTTGGCAAAAGCATCAATGCATCATGAAAGCCATTACTGCCCCTTAACCAAGCAATCATCCAAAAGCCTCCAAAAGCATCATGTAAACCATTTCTTCCCCTTTGGCAATGCAAGCATCAAGATGATAAAAATATGCAAAGAGGGGTGTGAGGGCTGAGTATAGATGCAAGCTTCTGAAACATGAGTAACTCCAATTACAGTTCAAACAAGCATTTGCTATGAATATTGTCTAAAAGTACTGTAAGAAACACTCAGATGAATACCATCTAAACAAAAGGCATGAGCAAACATTTTCAGATTTTACCAAATAAAAGCATCACCACTCAAACTAGCATACTAGACATGGCAAGGAATGAAATGCAAAAGCTAATCAAATACTAAACAGACAAGCATATCCCACTCCAAGGAGCTCCAGCAAACTTGATATGCAATTGATTCAAGCTTTTGATTTTTTATTTTTCATTGTAGTGCCAAGGGTTATTTGCAAGTCAACTTTATGCTAACCAACCATGCTAAGCCTAGGTTGAAACCATCAGAAGCTTAAAGCTATGGTCTCGGCATACACTTCAATGTCCTAGTTCATACCAAAGTGCTATGGTAAGCAGTTCAGAACAAAGTAGTGTGACAAAGCAAACCCACCTGGATCTTTTCAATTTCAGCATAAGACAACATGAATATCATTCATTTTAATTTCATTTTCATTTCATTTTCATTTTTTTAATTTTCAGCATAATATTTTTGAAATGATCAAGTTGTGTATTAGCATCCAAGTGAAAAGGACTTAGCTACCAGGTAAGTAAAAGATAGCTAAAGCACTCAACCTATTCATGCTAGTTTCTAGACCATGTAGTGATCATTTTCAAATTTTCACAAATAAAAAGCCATGCTCATGAAAAACATCAGATGTAATCAAGCCAAGTGAAATCTACAATATTAAAAACAATACTTCAAAGGCATAAAAAATCATGTACTTATAAAAGCAATTAATCATATAACAAAAGCTCATGCAGTGCTACACAACTCCCCCTCAAAACATGCTAGAAGATCTCAAATGCTTAGTGTTGGGGTGAGTGAAAAATTATTTAGGAATCCAGCATTGTATAACTCGAGAACCAGGTAAAGCAGTAGACTGATTATTCACAGGGTATGAACCATGATAAAAAGTGTGTGGTGTACCTACAAAGTGCGAACCTGGAAAACGGCGAGGTCTCCTAAACTGTCGAGATTCAAAGCACCATATGAAGCATGGTGTACACCACGATAGGCAAAATCTCTCATGGGACCATTGTGAGCCTCAAAATCAGGATAAGAGTGAAAAGCAGACTCATGCATACAAAAAGATGGGTAGTGCATGTCATGAAAACTCATCGTAAAAGAACATCGTTCATCCTTAATACGACGAAAGCAAAACCCAACCAAATGACCCACCCGATGACAGTAGGAGCAGTGATATACTCTCTTGGGTGTGTGAGCGCATGGGTCTCAGGCGCAAATATCACAGTCTTCTTGGGTTTTTGCTGAGGAGTTTTCTTTGGTGGATGAAGGGCTTTATTTGTAGATTGAGTAGGATTTTTGGCTTTTTGAATGGTGTCTAACTAGGCTCTTTCTTTCTCAAGGGTTGTGGGTGGAGTGAACACTGTTTCGCTCAAAGTGTTTGGAGTGGTTCTCTCATAGCCCAACCCTAGAGCTAACCGTGCCCTGTCAGCACACAATTTTGTTTTAGCCAAAAGCAAATCCATCCTACCCTTCCCTTCAGTGCATTTTTCAACCACGGAGAGAAGATAATCATTTTCACATTTTAATTTTTCAACTTGCTCTCTAGCAAAGATGAGTTGGTACTTAAGGGTGATGCAGGTGGGACACGCCGGCTGCACATCCTTAGAACACTCAGCACTCTCTAATCTAGCCTTAAGATCATCAACATGCCTATCTCTCAACTTAATGCTTTCAACAAGTAAAGGACAGTTCATGCATTCATTGATGACAACAAGACTAGACTCCACCACCAAAAGCTGCTTTTCCGTAATTTCAAGTTTTTCAATAGTTTGAGCATGTGTAAAACGCAGCTGAGAAAGTTCATTCATAACAATAAGACAGGACTCACATTCAGCATCATCACACTTATATTTCAAAATTGCAAGATCAGTGGAAATTGTTTCAAGTCTGAATTTTAGTTAATTTCATTCTTTAGTAGCAAGTTTAAGTAATCTATCTTGAGAACAAACAACATCATGCAATTCATCATTTTGATCAAGAAGCTGATCACGGGATAGATATACCTCAGAAGTGTCAAGCTCGTCGATGCTATGGTTCACGTCGACCATGAAGCAAAGGTCGGTGAGGTCCATTGTCTCCTTCTCCTTCTTCTCCTTCTTGGGAGGCTCATCTTCCTCTGAGCTTGGCTCCTCGCTTGATGTACCGTCGATGTCGCTGAGAGCGGCCACAAAAGCTCTAGCTACTCTTTTAGCCACTTTTCCGTGCTTCCCTTTGAAGTAATGTTTCTTGTTCCACTTCTGGTGCTTGTGCTCATTTTCATTTTTCATTTTAATTTAGGGAAATTCGCTTTTATGTGAGGAAGATCTCCACACTCAAAACATCCCTGCGACCCTCCTCTCCTTTGGTCTCATCTATCATTGTAGAAGCGAGTGAACTTCTTGACAATGAGAGCTAGCTCCTCATAATCTAGAGTGACCACTTGTTCTTTTGTGACAGAGACAAGGGAGGACAAGTCAAAACCACCAGAATAAGCACAAACTGCAGAACCACCAGAAAAGTTACCTCCAGATGAGGTACCACTGCAAGGACTGGAAACCAAAGCAATAGAAGGCAACAAAGAGTTTCCAAATCCTGGACGGGACGCCTTGGCAATCTCGGTGGACTTGAGCTTACTAAAGAGTTCATCGCAAGTCAAGGTGTCAAAGTTTGTCGACTCTTCAATACTAGAGATCTTCACCTCCCATATGCTACGATCAAGAGCATAGAGAAGTTTGATAGCTCTATCATGATCAGAGTAAGCCAAAGTCCCAGTGGAACGCAAATTACTCACAATTCCAACGAAACGTGCAAACATGGCATCTACAGATTCGCCAGGGACTTGTACAAACATTTGATATTCTTGGTTATATATGCTTTGCCGCCTAGCCTTAATCTGAGTAGTGCCCTCATGGAAAGTTTTAAAAGTGGTACAAATTTAACGTGCAGTTCGAAGATGCTGGACCCTATCAAACTCTTTTCGACTCAGACTCATGAACAATATATTTCATGCTTTGTTGTTACAATCGTACTGTCCCTTTTGGGCCTCAGTGGTGCGAGTTTCAGCAATCACATATTGGGAATCAACAATGTCCCAAATTGCACTTACTTGGCTTAGTAGATATGCCTCCATGCGCACCTTCCAATAAGCAAAATCATGACCATCAAAAACCGGAATCTTAGAGATTCTATCCATGTCGCCAAAAAGGATCACAAACCGGTTAAGGTCAATTGGTGATCTAACTGGCTCTGATACCAATTGTGGGATCAAAATGGTGACTAGAGGGGGGTGAATAGGCACCTCGACAAATTCTTGCGAATATGATGACCTTTTCAAATCACCCAATGCACCTCTAAGTGAACAAGCGGAAGCAGATTAGTAAAGACTCTGATAAAAACAGATGCTATCACCATCCTATCTGATATTATGTCAAATGATAGATTGAGGGTTCACCAGCACTGAATTTGCACACACAAAGACTGCACTTTAAAAATAGCTCTGAAACTTTTTCTGTTCTATACAAAAGACTCACATAAAAAACAATTTCAGAATGGGGTTGGTGGAACATCTGCTCGGCAGTACATGCAGTTGTTAATGGTGAAAAGCATCACTACATACGATAGCACATGATTGGCAAACTGGGAAAGAAAAAGAAGGGAGAAAAATGTTTCTAGATTCAACTTTGAGCCTTCAAGATTTTCAGCAAATGACCCCCTTCCAGAATTTTATATCATATAGATGAGCCAAAAACTATATATAGTTGTGTTCAGAACCTTATGCAAACTTCAAACATGGAACCCTTGTAACATGGACAACAAGAGTTATGTAGAACTCAGGTCCAAAACAGAACCAAAACTGATCAATAATCGCCTCAAAGATTGAATCTTGATTGAAAACAGAACACAACTTGGCAGAAATCAGCAGTTTTCAGAACTTTTTAGGCACTTTGTTGGACAAGAAAATATATGCAGCAGTGGTCAAAACCTTTTGCAAATTTTAAACATGAAACCCTTGAAACTTAGACAACAAAAGTTATGTAGAACTCAGGTCCAAGAACAATACCAAAACAGATCAAGACTCGCCTCAAAGATTGAATCTAGTTCGAAGATAACTCAATCAACAGAAATCAAAAGTTTCTAGAACTGTTTAAGCACTTTGTTGGACAGAAAAATATATGCAGTAGTGGTCAAAACGTTTTACAAATTTCGAACATGAAACCCTTGAAACTTGAACATAAAAAGCTATGCAGAACTCAGATCCAAAAACTGCACAGAAATTGCTCAAAACTCTACTTCAAAAGTGATCACACAAGAAAAAGTACCTAGCGTTCCTCCTTTCAGGCATCGCTGTTCACCATCTGGGATCAAATAACTGTAGCTTGTGAAGAATATAAAAACAGAAGCTATAGAGGACACATTTAATGGAGTTGATCTAGATTAATTTCAGCCCCCAAAGTGAGCAGCCAAAAAGGGGAAAGGAGAGTCATAACCCTAGGCCTTGGACCCCCTTTTATAGACCACCCTAGCAGGACCTTTTACACAAAGACGCTTGAGTCATTTCAGATTATTTAAAAGACTAGGAGATATTTTCAGAATTACATATTCTGAAAAATACCGTTATTTGACTCTAATTATTACAACTTTGACCCTATACTTTTAATATAATTTCAGAATTTTGACAATTCCTAAAAATACTAAAAGTTTACACTTACTCTAAAATACTAAATGAAAATAAACTCCTAATTATTGTAATTTAAAAAGATTTAGATATGAGACGGTTTTCAGCACAAACCGACAAAGCCTCCTCGATCGCCGACAAGTGACGCCAATCTGCGATCTCGACCGCCAGCAAGTCTCTCCCGCTCTCGATCCCCTCGAGCCGCCTGATCACTTGCACTGGCCTCCCTTTCGCTGACTTGACAGTCATCCTGTATCGACCTTCCGCCCGGCCATGTCTTTCTATTTCTCCTCGTGCACTCCTGAGATAATCTCCAACTTCACCCTGCATCCTTGATCCTCTGGTATCGAGCTCCCCGCTCGACCCTTGGTCACTCACCACTGATAGTTGGTTAGCATCTCCACCCTGCACACATGAGACAAGATAAAACAAGAGATGCAACACACACCAATCTCCTCGGCATCAACTCTTCATGACCACACATTGATCCCATCGATGCAATCAAACCATTACTCACTCATTCACTCGATCGCTCATTCTTGTCAATCACTCATCATAAAGACAAAAATCATAGTGCAACCACACTTGGTTTTGGAACATGCCCCCCAACCTTTTAGCGAACTAAATGAACTAAAAACACAATGGGTTAAGGATGATACCTTCCATATCGACCTTTTGACACTTCTAAGCTCTTTGCCAAACACTTGGGAAGTATTTTTTCAAATACCTGCCATTTAAAACTCTTCGAAATTGCTCTCCTTGTAGAGACTCTAATAAGTATGCATTACCCGGAGTGATTTCAACCACTTTAAAAGGATCTTCCCAACTAGGCGACCATTTCCCAAATTTTGGGCTTTTAGTGTCTAAAGGTAAAATCGTCTTCCAAACCAAGTCACCAACTTGAAATGATTTTGGTCTAACTCTTTTGTTGTAGGCTCTAGCTACTCTTCTTTTGTCTTTTTCTATAGCTTCTAAAGCCCTCAACCTCTTATCGATCACTTCTTCCAAATTATCTTTTAAAAGAGTTTCATATTCATCGACCGATAAGCCATCTTGTTTAACAAATCTTAAATAGCCAAGAACTACTTCTATTAGTAGAACGACTTCTTGTCCATATATTAACTCATACGGACTAACTTTGGTAGCACTGTGCTTTGCAACTCTACAAGCCCATAATGCCTCAGAAAGCACTTCATGCCACCTTTTAGGAAATTCCTCAATTTTCTTCTTAATGAGCTTAATCACAGTTTTATTACTAGACTCGGCCTGTCCATTGGCCTGAGCATAGTATGGCGAATAATTTATTAACTTAATACCATAAAATTCAGCAAAGTACCTCACTTATTTAGCAATAAATGAAGTACCTTGATCCGTGGTGAGAGTTTGGGGAATAGCGAATCTATGTATAATGTGCTTCATTGTGAGTCATGTTCTTGAGAGGCATGACTTCGGTCCATTTGGTGAAGTAATCCATTGCCATCAACACGAACCAATGCCCTTTTGAAGAGGGAGGGTAGATCTGGTCGATGAAGTCTAAACCCCAACCACGGAATGACCATGGTTTGATAATAGGATTAAGTCACGATGCAGGAGCCAACTGGAAATTACCAAACCTTTGACATGCTTCACAGCCCCTATAATACTTAAAGAAATCCTCAGTCATAGTCGTCTAGTAAAAACCCGCTCTTTTGAGCATCCAACTCATTTTTGGGGCCGACTGTTGAGTGCCACAAAGCGCCTCATGGACTTCTCCTGTAGCTACTTTGGACTAATTGGCATCCAAGCACTTTAAAAGTACTCCATCAATAGTTCGGCGGTATAATACATCATCCAGCAACACAATTTTAAACGCTTGTCGCTGAACTTTCCAATTAGTCCTTTGATTGGGATCTCTTAAATACTAGACGATTGAAATTCTCCAATCACCCTTATGTACATCCGGAGGGTTTGCTAACTCCTTTCCTATAGTAATGTCTAAACTGCTAACTTCAGAGTGCCCCCCGGGCCTTTCAAGTTTCTGCCGAAGGCTGCCCGGATCGGCCGTGCGGGCCGATCAGAACAAAGTCTTCCGCCAGAGGGGTCCGGCATGCGAAGATTTCTGTTGCCTAGAAGGCTTCGGTGAGAGGGCTCCGGCGTGTAGTATCCTTCGGCGGATGGAGGGCTCCGGAACGAGGGCTCCGGCACGCAACACCCTTCGGTGGTTGGAGGGGTCTGATCCGGATGGTCCGACAGACCTCATATCTGCCTAAAGTCTCTGGCTTCGGTAGTGAGACCAAGCATTGGCTTTTCTTGTACAGAAAACTTCCCTGTCCTGACTTGGTAGGCAGATGCTTTCTGAGCCAAATCACTTGCAATTGAATTGACTTCTCTCGACACGTGAGAATTTTTGAAATCTTCAAAAGTAGCAACTATGTCTAGACATTTATCCAAGTAACTATTTAGCAAGCCATTAAAACATTGAGCACTTTTAGCTACTTGTTGTACTACTAACAGAGAGTCACCATGCGCATGAACATGTTTAATACCCATGGATTCTAGCAGCTCTAGTCCTAGCAATAAAGCTTCATATTCAGCTTGATTATTAGTCGAAGGAAATTCTAAGCAGGTCGAGGTCTCAAAGTGCATGCCACTAGGTGATATGAGAACTACTTCGATACCTTGATCATTCTTGCAAGCTGAACCATCAAAATAAAGGTTCCATGGCACTACTTCAATTAGAGCAATATTGTTACCCCAATTGATATCTACGTGGTGATCAAGTATAAAGTTAGCGATGATTTGGCCTTTCATGGCCCTTAGAGGTTCATAAGCCAAATCGTATTGAATCAACGCATAAGCCCACTTTCTGATTCTACCACATAGAATCGGCTTTTGCAACATGTATTTTATGACGTCGATTTGACAAGCAACAATACATGCGCTAGGGAGAAGATAGTGACGTAATTTGGTACATGCATAATAAAGTGATAAACACAAACACTCTACAAACATGTACCTCGTCTCGGCGTCCAGCAAGCGGTGGCTCAAGAATGTGATGATGTACAATCTCCCCTCCACCTCTTGATTTAGCACAACTCATTTCAAGCTATCTTCTGTAGCAATGTATAGCCGAAATGGAATTTCGGCTTTCGGCGTTCTTACCACGGGCGGTGACGATAAGCACTCTTTAATCTTTTCAAAGGCACTTTGTTGACTTGCCCCCCAAGTGAACCTGGCTTCATTTTTTAGTCGGAGTATAGGGACAAAAGCATCAATCTTGCCAGACAAGTTAGATATAAAGCGACACAAATAATTCATCTTGCCTAGCAATTTTTGCACATCTCTCTTGCATGTCGACACTTCAAAGTCTCTAATCTTTTCAAGCCTCTTAGGATCAATCTCAATACCTCTTTCATGAATCATGAATCCTAATAACTTGCATGCCGACACGGCAAAAGCACATTTGAGCGGGTTCATTTTCAATCCATATTGACGCATTCTATCAAAAGTGACCCTTAAATCGGCTAAATGGTTTCCCATGGTGTCTGATTTGACTACAACGTCGTCTATGTAGACTTCTAGCATAACTTCTAGCAAGTCATGAAAAATCAAATTCATAGCGCATTGATATGTAGCACCAGCATTCTTCAAACCAAAAGTCATAACGACCCATTCAAACAAGCCGACAAAATCAGGGCATCGAAAGGCTGTCTTGTAGATGTCCTCTTCGGCCATAAAAATTTGATTATAACTAGCATTTCCATCAAGAAAACTTAGTACCTTGTGTCTTGAAGCATCGTTGATCAACATGTCGGCTATCGACATGGGATATTCGTCTTTCGGAGTGGCTTTGTTTAGATCCCTGAAATCAATACAAACTCGTATTTTGCCACTCCCTTTCTTCTCTACAGGCACAATGTTAGTGACCCATTCAGCATAACTGCATGGCCTAATAAATTCAGCCTTAAGTAATCGCTGTACCTCTTCTTTAACTCGGTCATACACGGCTGAATTAAAGCGACAAGGGGGCTGCTTATAAGGCATAAACCTAGGTTTGATAGGTAGCCAATGCTCTACGAGCTCACTACGTAGTCTGGGCATCTCGCTATATTCCCACGCAAAACAATCAAAGTACGACCGAAGCAATTTTATTACTTCGGCCTTTTCATGAGCCTGTAAATTTTGGTTTACAAAAGTTGGCCTTGGAATGTTACCTTGCAGATCAACAACGAAGAATATTATAGGCAAAGTCTTGTTACCCACTGTCAACTCTAGGGACAACACACCTTTTGCTTCAGAACTCTCGTCGTTGAAGCCGTTGAGCATCAGGTTGGTTTTCTTTAGGTCTTCCTCGCCCTTGCCAAGCTTCTTCAAAAATAATACGATATTAAATTGACGGTGGCACCACCATCGACAAGCATCCTGGAGCTAGGCTTCCCGTCAATGTGCCCCTTGACGTACAGAGGCTTCAGGTGATGAGCCGTATATTTGGGCTTCTCAAATACAGTATCTTGTGGGCCGAGGTTCAACTGTGCGACCTCGGCCTCATCTTGTGGTAGTGCAAACTCGGCGGGAAGCATGATGATGTTGATGTCCATTTCTTGGGGTGCGGGCCCCTCGGAGATGGACATGTAATCGTCATCGAGCATGTCGTCGTCTTCATCGCTCGGAACGAGAGCTGGGTTGCTCGTCTCAACTGGTTTGGGCATCCATACTTGCTTCACGACTGGCCGAGGGTTAATTTCCTCAAATATGGCATCTCGCTCATCCTCGGCGTTCTTCTCGTGCATCTCCTGGGACCATAGGCGTTGGACATCCCTCTTTTCTGATTTGGACATGCCAGGAGGTGCCCAAGATGGTTGTGGTTTGGTACCATGTTCTACTAATTTATTTCTATGATTTTTGGCCGAAGGGGTATTGCCTAGGTCGACCTTGTATTTTTTGTGCATGGCGAGGGGCTCTCTGCGGACCCTGTCGGTCGGACCGGCTTTGCTGGGCCGATCAAACCGTGCTTCAGCAATGGCTTCGGCTAAGCTAGGAGACTTACCTCCGTCGAGCTTCAGCGTGGGGGCCTTTGGATTGAGACTTTCTGAGACCCTACCTTGATAGTGATGGCTTCGGACTCCCTCTCCTTCGCCTCTTCGCGCCCATATCCCTTGGCTCCGTCTTGTGCGAGTTGATTCGGAGGTACCATGGACAGCCTGTGGAAGACGTCTCCCTTCGTCGTGCCTGCTTGTCCCTGCCAATCACAATACTTCGAAGGAAAACAAGGGGCAATGTTATACTGTGAAGGGTACTCTAGGGGCGAGGTGTAGTTCGGAGCTCATGGGGATCCTGCCCAATTATATGGCGGAGGCATTGGTTGCTCCAGCAGCTTCGCCCATTGTGAGCCAAACCCATTGCCTAGAGGGGGGTTTGGCCATGTCGAAGGTATTTCAGACCATATTAGCGAAAGGTCCTACTAGGCTGGAGGTATGTTTTGCCATTGTGGGCCGAACCCTCCCACCGAGGGGTTTGCCATAGTGGAGCTGAGTTCGGCAATTGGGGTCTGAGCTCGTTGTGCGGAGGGTTCGACCATTGGGGGCTAAACTCGTTATGCGGAGGTTTTGTCCATAGGGTTCGTTCTCACTGTGCGGAGGGTTCGACCACTGGGGTCCAAAGCCACCCTCTGACTGCCTTGGCCCCTTCGGCTGTCTTAGATTTTTTGGGCGGAGGTTTGTTTTCTTGGCTTTATTCTTGTGTTTGTTCAACAACATCTTGTATGTCACCTTTGGTTTCTTGTGAGCCCTAGCCGAAGGAGACGTGTTGACATTCTTTTTCCACACTCCTACTTTGGGGTTCTTCGGTACGAGTGTGCGTGATTCTCCAATAATGACCGCTTTCGCCTTAGCCGACTCAACCCGTTCTGGCCGAATCAGTACTCTCTTCTCGTCGAGGTCGATGGTTTTCATGGGAAAGGGGTCTTTGTCTAGTTTCATCTTTGGACTAGAGTCTATTTTCAATCGTCCTTCTTCTATGGCCGATTGAACCTGCCGACGAAAAACATTGTAGTTGTTAGTGTAATGAGAATGCGAATCGTGCCACTTACATTAGGGGCGTTTCTTTATCTCGTCAGCGGTTGGAATGACTTGGCCCTTAGGCAACCTGAGAAGCTAGCTCTTCAAGAGGAAATCAAATATTTTATTGCACTTAGTTATATCAAATGAGTATTTGACTTCGTTGGGCCGACTCTTAGTGGGAGACGGCCGTAGCTCAGAACAAGTGATGGGTTTGCTCTTAGCGTTCCAAACCCATTCGGCCACATACATGTTAGCCAAATATTACTCTTCTTCTGAATCTTCCTCGTCAGAGTGTTCCATGATGTGGACTTCAGCCCTAGGCTTGTTTAATGTTTTAATAAATTTTTTATCTTTGGCTCGGCCTTCTTGGACCAGATCTTACTGTAAGACTTGGCTGACTTCTAAAAAGTTCTGGTTGTCTAGCCTCTCTGTAATCTAAGAACGCAACCCGTTGAAAGCTAGATCTACCAAATCCCTCTCTGAAATATTGAGACTAAAACATCAGTTTCTAGTATCTCTAAAGCGCTTGACGTACTTGGAGATACTCTCGCTAGATTTCTGTTTGACCGATGTCAAGTGCGAGAGCCTAAGTTCTGTTTCACCCGCATAAAAATAGTCATGGAACCTTTGGTCTAATATCGCCCATGTTTGGACGAAGTTCGGTGGGATTGCTGAAAACCAAGTGAAAACGGTGTCAGATAGTGGAAGATAAAATAGTCTAAGTTTTAAAGCGTCCGACCCACTAGCTTCTCCACATTGTGCTAAGAACTGACTAACATGCTCTAGTGTGGTTTTGTTACCCTCACAATCGAACTTGGTGAATTCAGGGACTCTATAGCTGTGAGGGTATGGTATGGTGTCGAAATGATCGGGGTATGGCTTCCGGTAAACCCTAGCCTGATAAAATCGGTGCACTACCTAAACAGCGCGCAGATCTGCTCCTCAATGTTGTCTTGGCCTTCAACCTATGCGCGTCTCTCATGTCGGGGCGTGGCATGTGGTGGTATGTTGGCGTGTCGGCCGTGGGGGTCTTCCTCACATGCTGGCTCAGGATATGTATGTGGCGCGGGAAAAGCTGGCGTAGGCGTAGGCAGAGGTGCTGCATAATAAGAAGGGTTAGCTTGGCCGTAAGTGCAGTGACCTATCTCGGTCATGGATGTTGAGGCCGGAGACATGACAATTTTGCCAGTATTACCGTCGGTTCTGCTATAAATATGATTTATCGGGGGTACACTAGCGATTGGAGTTATTGGAACAGCCTTGGTAAAGCCGAACCTTCTAAACATTGCCTCTACCTGAGCGCTAACTGCCGAATCTAAACGGTTGGCTAGTGAAGCACTAACGACTTGATCTACCGATGCGGCTATCTTTTGCTTAATTTCTAAGAAAGATAAAGGAGGCTATACTGGAGTTACCTGAGTTCGGGCGAGGCTGAGGATGTTGACGTCGCGCTTGATGAAGCCCGTGCGTGTCTTAACGTAGCTCCCGAGCATGAGATCTTGCAACTCTTTCATCTTTTCATCGATCTCCGCCCGACCTTCCTCGGTGATGTCTTCAAGGGTGGGCATCATAATATTGCGGTTGTCGATTTTTGCGCCCCCATAGGATCCATCGGCGATGTAGACGTAGTAGTCGTTGTAGAGGTACTTGTAGCCGATGTAGATGTGCTCATCATGTTGGCGTAGCCTTCCCCAGCGGAGTCACCAAAAAGTGTGTTGACACGGAAACGTGCCCCCGCACTTGGGTCAGTTCGACGATCCAAAAGTGTGCGGATACTTAGGAACAAGCCTAAGCGTAACACAACACTAACGTCACATTCCGACTACCTTTAACAGTAGCAAGGGGGGTGGAGTCGCCAAGTAATCAGATCACATAGAAATAATCCAATTAGCCCAATATATATATATGAAATAATCCAATCGGCCAAACAAAGCCTGATTTGTACAGGATATACCGTACGAAGTGATCACCGAAGGGGGCCTTCGACGTCTAGTGCGAAGAGTGCGTCGAAGGTAGCCTTCGGTGTTCGGATCGATCTGGCCGAGGACAGGCTCCGAACATGTCATGGTGCGAAATCACCTCCGAATGACAAGGTTCAGTGTGAAGCCCTTCGATATGACGAAGTCTAACGCGGATCGCTTGGTGCGACTACGTCTGGTGCGGAGTGCTGGCGTGATAAAGCCTTGGCATGATGAAGCCTAGTGCGAAGCAACTCCGGTACGTGGGATTTGACCAGACCGACAACAACGTGACGGATCCGACACGGGTGGACAAAGCAGGGTTTCGTCGAAGGGTGCTCTGACAGCCTTCGAAACCAACTTCCTAGCTCCAAAAACCTTCAGCAAAGGGGATCCGACCGTGAAACCTGCAACAAAACAGAGATCAAGTGCCAATTCAGCCTGGAGACCGAATTTACTAAGTGTTGCAGTAGGGAAACAAAGATAGCAATCTATTACGTAGATTAACGGATGGTTCACAGGCGAGCCAACAAGGCGATATCAATCTGTTACGTAGATTAACAGGTGTTTCACAGGTGAACCAACAAGGCTTACCACTTTTACGTTGTGGCCGGCAGAGGGCTTCCAGGCAAACCCACGAAGGTTGTGCAGAAAAATAAAGAAAAGTAAAGTACGGTTCAAAGCTAGGGCTTTGTGGTTGATTTTTGTCGGGGGATCCTATGAACCGGCATCACCCCTATATTTATAGGGGCTAGTCTTCTTATCTTTAACTCTAATCTGATAAGATTCGGCCTGATCAAGTTTTAGGGATAATAACAACCAAAATCAGTATCAGGCTCCTCATCCGGAGCCTGCTCGGAGTGGGCCTTCGGCAGACCCACCGAAGCCTGCTCCTTCGGCCGAAGCTTCGGCGGAGCAGGCCTCTGAAGGGCCTTCGGGCCGAAGCCAGCAGGCTCCTAAGAGGCCTCCAAGGCCTCATGCAGATGGTCCTTCAGCACTATAAGGCTTCGTTCTGTATCAGGACTTGTGTATTTTCAGCCCAAATTACCAAAATTGATATTTTGACATTCTTAACCATTAATGTCATTTTTTGCTATCAATAATAATGATAAGTCATCAAGAGTAACGGGTACGATACCCATCAGTAATGACTTTTATGACCCGTCAATAATAGCTGTTTTTAGGTAGTGATTGATGATAGAAAGTGTACAACAAGTGTTTTGTTCAAATGTGAGGCTGAATATATTGCTGCTACAACAACTACTTGTCGAGAAATATGGCGATTTTTTTTGAAATAATATTTTTTTTAAAAAAAATCAAATATGTATGTCAAGTTCAAAAAATTGCTAAACTAATAGGCAGTCGGCACTTGAAGTGCCGACTGAAGCTGATGTGGCACCCAGTCGGCACTACTGCCTATTAGTTTTGCAAATTTTTTAAATCGGCATACAGATTTGATTTTTTTTAAAAAATATTATTTTTTTAAAAAATATTATTTTTTAAAAAAATTCGAATATGGCTGAGTGGACTGTTGCACCCTTGTTGCATTACTCTCAAAGTAGACAAAAAAAAGAAATATGCAGTTAACCTATGCAAAAATCCGGTACTTTGTGATAGAAGCAAAAACATTGATACTTGGCATGCAAAAAAAGATTGAAGTAGAGCATATCAGGAGGAGTAAGTTACAGATATTTTAACAAAGCCCTTAGTCATAACTTGGTTTCCAGAACTAAGGAAAAAATGGGCACGGTCCATATCTGAACGCATCAAGATTTGAGGGTGAATTTATGAACATTATATGTAATTTTGTGCATTTCTGCATGCATGGTTTGTTTATTGGTAGAAGCATGTTTAAGTTTCTACATTTCATTTGTTGTCTGATTATGTTCATGGGCAGCAGAGGTGGTTCTACGGGGTGGTCCAGGTGGAACTGGAGCGCCCTGTATTTTGGCACAAAAAAACCCCTAATAGTTAAAAACAACCTACTTAAATTGTAGAGTTTTTCATATTATATGTGCTAGTTTATTTTGTTAAATATGTAAAAATATGAGTGCATAATCAAACAGATGAAAAATATTAGTTGTGGTATTATTTTAACACATGATGTAACACAGATTGCTTCAATTGGCAACACTTGTAGCTAGGGTTGTATGCTTTGATTATCCAAAAGAATGATAAGCAGTTATATTCTTTTTCTTGTCTATTTATTTATGCTATGGTAACTATTAAAATAACTATCAACAAAAATTTGTTTTAAAGAGAGGAACTACTTGTGAATTTGGTTTTAGATAATTTATAAAATTACGATATATTATTACTATATTTATGTCATCTTTTTTTTAAAAAAATCATATTATATTTTAAATTCACGATCTTGTACTTGTGTGTAAACAGATTGAAACAAAGGTAAGAAAGAATCAGAAATGGTGCAGTCTTGTGCGCAGCACCAAAACAGAATTCATCAATATCTATACGTTCTCTGTTTTGTTCAGTACTGTATGTAATCCGAAAATATTGCTTCCCTGTCTGTGTGTGTGAGATCGAGAAAACGAAGTGTTGTTACATTCAGTATTCATATTTTCCTTAGTTCATGTAGGATGTCAGGTGTTGTATAATGTTTCTAGAAGATTGATTTTACGGTTATTAAGGAGTACCAAAATTAACATTAAATTTTTTTGTACCTATGTAAAATTTCCCTCTTTAGAAGCATTTTTAATACCCTTAAACTGTTGTAATTTTCATAAATTACGGCAATCAAATGTCAACCATGCAGCATGCATAGATTTTGGTTAGAAAAAATTCGGGAGACTGATGGCGGTCATCAACCGTTCATGTAGTCTAAAAAACAAGAGAATATATATATCATATATGTGGGGCCAAAAGCTTCACAAAAGGGCCATTTCTAAATGAGATATTTTAAAGTTTGTTTCCTCTTGACATATGGATGATCAAGGGACTTCCTAGACCTAGATACCAATTAACGGCCGAAAATTTCATTGGAAAAATTTAAGGAAAGGCGACTCAGCACTAGATGTTTTGAATGGCAGCGATATTCGTGGATCAAATTAGATGCTAATACTTGAGCAAAAATATTAATTAGTTCATGATGGTTGGATCCTCGAAATTTAAGAACACACACAACTGATGGTGCGATTAGAATTTATGCTAGTTAGCTTCCTAGAAAGTTACTGCGTCACACAGATGCATTTAGTGTCGATTTTATTCTCTGTCTTCTTTATAATATTGCTGTATCTGCTCGGCCGAGCAAAACGCATCATAAAAGATTCTGCTATAATTAATTCGATCCCTTTGACCTTAATGTTTAGTAAAGAAACTGAAACAAAATCTAATAACATTGTGTCCACTGAGGGATACTTACATTTGATCTGATGAATAATATATACCACCGATGCAATTCTTTTGTTCAAAGATGGATTGAAGTATCTAAAAACTAATTTAATTATATTCAAGAAGGAAAGGATCCATGCAACCACAGAAATCTAGGCACCCACATAGTATATATAAGACATAGTGCAGAATCTAGCTAGATATATAGTATAATCTCACTAGAAGTTTAATTAAGAAAGTGAAAAAATAAGAATAATGGAAGGATACTTGCAGCCAAATATCTAACTAAAGGTCATAGCATTAATTTAGAGGCAAACTAAAGCATGCCGAGGGACAAAACGTCAATCAACGACCTCAACTTGCATTGCGCACTTGAGTATATGGCAATATAAAGAAATGCTTAAGTAACAAGTGAAGCACCCTTACGTTAATAAACACAAATGAACCACATCTTAAGCCCACTATGATTTTCGATCGGTCAGGAGAAGCACCAAGTAATATTTGTATCGTTTTGAGCTGACACCCAGCAACAAGTTGCTGGTACTGGCCCACCCATAATTAACGAATGTTTCTGACGATCTTGAAATCTTGTTTTAGACAACATAATATTTTAAAAGACATCAATATGGTTACACTACTACAAAGTGACACTGTAGCGACAGGCAAAAATAATCTATAGTGGCGGGCATCCAGTCCGCCACTGCTCTAACGCCACTGCTATCCCTGGTTAGCAGTGGCGGGCAGAGTGCCCGCCACCTCTGTGTCATCAGCAGTGGCGGGCTTGCTGACCTCATCTGCCCGCCACTACTATTGATAACAGCAGTGGCGGGCAGATGAGGTCAGCTCGCCCGCCACCACTGTGTCAACAGCAGTAACGGGCGCGCTGACCTCATCTGCCCGCCACTGCCGTGTATAACCCATAACACAGAATGTTGTGATCCCACAAACCAAAACACAGAAATTATATGCTTCACACAGCCATCCACATACACAGCAGCAAAACATCCACATATCAACATACACATACACATCCACAACAACAACACATCAACACAACAACCATCCATCTCATCAATTTACAAAAATTTACAAAGTTTACATTATATGCTTCACACAGCCATCTACATACACAGCAACAACAACACATCTCATCAATTTACAAATTTACATTTCATCACACATCAAGTATAAAAAGTTTACATCTATCAAAATTTCAAAATTAACCATTGTTTCACAAATACATGCTCATGCAGTTTATGTTTTCTTAGAAGGCCAACTCATATCTTGGTTTGCCTTTTCATTCTTCCGGCCCAATCATACAGAGTTGGATGCTTGGCCACTTCACTCTCAGGATCGAAAAATGCTCCAAGCTCATGAAGAATCTCATGCATCGTGAAACGGCACATCCTTGATACGATTTCGTACATTTGTGATTCTGAGAGTTGGCTCTTCTGGGCAACGGTTGATGGACCTGACGCCTGCATACGTAAAATATAAGTACATACGCTGCAAGTTATATTAGATTAACACACAGGAAATCAACTTACTTCTTTAGTATCCTCAGATACTATCCGCCCAAACTTTCCTAAGTTATTGCTCATGAAATCACAAGTATAATAGCCGCAATGCACAGAACCAAGAGATTGTTTGTGACACTTCAAAATAGACAAAGTTAGAACGATATATAGTTTGTCTTTATCAATTGAATTAAGAAATTTAAAAATATAATATTACTGGATAGTTGGTTCTGATAAGCATATCTTTCGGCCTCTGTGGATCATGTGGGCAACCTAACTTTTCCACGTAGTATCTGTATGCACTCTGAATAACATTTAATATATATTGATATTCTTTTTTGGGTTTTTCGAGCGAGTCAAGCACATAAACCCTTGAGCTCTTTGGGTATATCAGAAGTGCAATCCAATGATCACTATCGAAAGAAGTAATATATGATTATGTTAGTTTCATAATCGATAAAACGTGATTAAGTGGATATAGTGGGTATACCTACTTAAAGTTTTATGCCCCACTTATCATTTCTCTGTCCTTCCATTGAACAACGCGGCACAACTCCTTTTGTTATTCTTAAGTGTGTCTTCGTCTTTATTGAACATCTTTCTTTGAAATTTTTTCGTACCCGCAGTCCAGTACATGCTATCGTTCTGGTTTAGTGTCGGGTTCAGCGCACTTTGGCTTATTAATGATGGGTTCAAGTACCCATACATATTAGACGCATCACAGCATGAATTACAACTGCATATGTTATGAAACAATAGTCAATATAAGACATTATTTATTTTTGCTTTGTATTGACAAAGTATAAAGTACTTACATGCACCAGAGCATCATGCTTGTGATGTCGGTTTGCTTCAGACGAAACATCCGATGGAAGTCGTCGAAAAATAGTGCAAGCTTAAACTCTGGGCAGTTGAATATTTCTTGTGGAACATTCAGTTCTATTTGTGTTACTCCTAACGAAGACGTTTCGAGGTACCAGTCATGAAATGTTTTCATCATCCAAGACATACTCTTAAGTACTCCTTGGGGTAATAATGGTTTGCCTGGTTCGTATTCGATATAATCCTCGTCTCCGTAGGTCCACTTATCAACAGAAAGTGAGCCCGCATGCTTTTGTACTGGAGCCTTTATGGGAGCCGCTTTGGGCATAGAACGTGTTTGCCCCATAGTAGTAAAAAATTTATGCATCTCAGATTTCGGCGCAGAACACTGCCCAGCTTGAACAGTTATCTTGTGGATTGCTGGCTTTGGGCATGCATCTTGTTTTTCAGGCTCGGCAACTAGCACTGGCACTTTTGTTATGGGCTTGGCCACCGACACTTGAGGCTCAGCCGGAACTGGCACTGGCATTTGATTTGGCCTTGGCACATTTGTGTTGGGCTCATCAGTGGGCTCAAGCACTGGCACTAGCTTTGTCACTTGAGGATCAAAAGTCACTTTCGATTATATCACTTCTGCCACTTTATCGGGCACTGGCTCTTCCTCTGCCTTTTCCTCTATCTCACGCTCATCAACAGGTGATAAAGATCCTATATTTTGCACATCCTGAGATGAAGTATATGTGGGGGATTGTGATGAGACAATAGGCGATTTACTCTGAGAACTTGTCAGCAGTAATTTGATATCTCGGCTCGCCCATAGGACAAAGTTATTTAGAGCATCTCCGATTGTCTAAATCCCCTCATCAGGCATTGGAAGATCCAAGGGGTCATTAATAAATCTGTCGTTGGTGATCTCGTTGACCTGAACCTTGGTATAGTCAGCAGGAATAGGCTGATTGTGAAATAAATCCCCAGGCATAGCAATGCCTCATGCAGCCTCTTGGGAATGCCCTTTGCGCCCTATCAGTACATGCAGGCTGCATGGTGTGTCCTCTTTAATATAATTTACAGGAAATTTGTCTTGTACTGAGCCAACACTGCTTGGTACGTCGAGTCGTACCTCTGGCAAAATTATTTGTCCCGCTACAGCCTGCATTATGTTTGGATTCTCGTTAATAAATTCAAAAAAGTGTCGCTCCCACTCTGCACGGCGCTCTACGGCGTCGTCTGTGCGTGCTTGATGCTTCTTGTATGTGGCACCCTCCTGTTTCTTGAAAGTATTTTTCCAGGGTGGTATAGAAGAGACACCTCGGGTGCGCCCTCGATGTTCCTCGTTTCCGAGAGCAGATGTAAGCTGGTCATTACATCCCTCGGGCTTGAATTTTCCAGTCTTCTCCAACTCAGCGATTTCCTGTGCTTTCTGGAATACTTCACTAGTCCGTGAGTCGGAGAGCATATATTGGCCCTCGGGTGTTTTTTTAGCTCGACCTAGGAGCCATCTCTTAGTGCGCTGATCAGCACCTGAAAACTGTTCAGGTAACCCAGCCGCACGGTCCTCCTCCTCCTTTCTACTCCACTCATCCTCCTTGGACTTATATGCACCTGGCCCAAGTTTATGTGGGAACTTATTCTTCTTATTAAGTTATTTGAACATGATGCTCTCTTGTTTGGCTTCTTCCGAGCAATGCTGCATTTTGAATTCGTTCCATTCATTTGGCGTTATAAAGTCGTAGTCGTTGAGTGGCGACTCATCTTTTTGAAGGTATTGTGTGTTCAGTTTAGTCCTAAATGTACGAAGAGCCGTCCCGATTGTCTTCAATGTGGCAGCTTTAGCGTCTTCTAAGCGGTCTTCCGGGAATTTATAATGCGTTTTTATATGCTGCCACAATTCGTTCTTTGTAGCTTCAGGGACAGTCTTCCAATTTTTCCAAACTATCTTACATCGCTCCATGGCGAGACATACACAGTCGTAACGCCACTTCGTTGTGATTTCTTTTGGCTTCTTTGGAGCCCCATCAACATGCACTTCTTCAACCTCATAGATAGCTGTATGCAACTTGTTCTTCTCCTGTTTCCCTCTCCTCTTCGCATTTGCAGACGATGTTGTGGCAGCGGGCTCAACATCTGTTCGCTCAGCTGACTCAATAGCTGGGACAATAGTTGTTCTTTTCTGGACTTGGAATAATCGACGCTTGCTTCCTCGCTTTGGACGATCCTACGATGATAGACAATGTGAGCTTCAGGAATGTAATCCTCGGTTAGAAGCTACTTTGACTTGTTACTAACGTAATAATTACCTCCGCTTGAGCTTCAGGAATGTAATCCTCATCAGCGTCTTCTATCGTTCTCTTCTTCCTAGGCTCCATTGGATGTTCATTCTCCGGAGAGTGGTACGAAGATTCGCTATCGGAGGATCCTTCAGATGAACCCTCTTTATTTGTTTTTGTGGGAGACTCGTAGATGAGCTCCTCGATGGAACATCCTTCTTCTGCCATAGATAAACTATTAATAGTTAAGAGGCTAATGTATCAGAATTTTGGTTATGCAAAAAAGGTCTGATGTCATATTAATCCTAAAGTTAGGATATTGTGTTGTTCACTCTCTCTAGTGTTGTTGAGGCATCAACATATTTTGTGTTGTTTTTCAAAATGTTCATGGCTGCCATGGAACCATGTGCACATCCATTCCCTGTCAGCAACACGAGAAAGAAGAAGCTATTGACGGGAATGGTTGTGTCACATGGTTTGATGACATACATGAGATAACTCAATAACAATTTGCATCATAGGCCCCTAAAAGGAATTGCGGAATCTAATGTTGACCTTCAGCCGGATGAACTTGAGGATTAGTATATAGTAGCCTTAGAAGTAATAACAGTAGTAAACTGATCACAGTATTGTTGAGGCCTCAGCATATTTTGTGTTGTTTTTCAAAATGTTCATGGCTGCCATGGAACCATGAGCACATCCATTCCCTGTCAGCAACACGAGAAAGAAGAAATTGTTGACAGGAATGGATGTGTCTCATGGCTTGATGACATACATGAGATAACTCAATAACAATTTGCATCATAGGCCTCTAAAAGGAATTACAGAATCTAATGTTGGCCTTCAGCCAGATGAACTTGAGGATTAGTATAGTAGCCTTAGAAGTAATAACAGTAGTAAACTGATCACAGTGTTGTTTAGGCCTCAGCATATTTTGTGTTGTTTTTCAAATATGTTCATGGCTTCCATGGAACCGTGAGCACATCCATTCCCTGTCAGCAACACGAGAAAGAAGAAGTTGTTGACAGGAATGGATGTGTCTCACGACTTGATGACATACATGAGATAACTCATTAACAATTTGCATCATAGGCCTCTAAAAGGAATTGCAGAATCTAATGTTGGCCTTCAGCCGGATGAACTTGAGGATTAGTATATAGTAGCCTTAGAAATAATAGCAGTAGTAAATTGATCACAGTGTTGTTGAGGCCTCAGCATATTTTGTGTTGTTTTTCAAAATGTTCATGGCTGCCATAGAACCGTGTGCACATCCATTCCCTGTCAGCAACACGAGAAAGAAGAAGCTGTTGACGGGAATGGACGTATCACACGGCTTGATGACATACATGAGATAACTCAATAACAATTTGCATCATAGGCCTCTAAAAGTAATTGTAGAATCTAATGTTGGTCTTCAACCGGATGCATGA
This sequence comes from Zizania palustris, assembly GCA_019279435.1. Taxonomy (NCBI): domain Eukaryota; kingdom Viridiplantae; phylum Streptophyta; class Magnoliopsida; order Poales; family Poaceae; genus Zizania; species Zizania palustris. The sequence continues at coordinate 27,956,545 of JAAALK010000289.1, read as the reverse complement.
ACTTGAGGATTAATATATAGTAGCCTTAGAAATAATAACAGTAGTAAACTGATCACAATGTTGTTGAGGCCTCAGCATATTTTGTTGCCATGGAACATTAGAGGGAAAAACAACACAAAATATGTTGAGGTTTCAACAACACTAGAGAGAGAACAACACAATCTCCTAACTTGAGAATTAATATAGTGGCTTTGGAAGTAATAACTGACTACTGTAGCCAAGAATAGTTTTCATACATTTCCCACCTTTGACACTGTGATCAGTTTACTACTGTAGCCTCAGAAGTAATAGCAGTAGTAAACTGATCACAGTGTCAAAGGTGGGAAATGTATGAAAACTCTTCTTGGCTACAGTAGTCAGCTATTACTTATGAAGCTACTATATTAATCCTCAAGTTAGGAGATTGTGTTGTTCTCTCTCTCTCTTGTGTTGTTGAGGCCTCAGCATATTTTGTGTTGTTTTTCAAATATGTTCATGGCTGCCATGGAACCGTGAGCACATCCATTCCCTGTCAGCAACACGAGAAAGAAGAAGTTGTTGACCGGAATGGATGTGTCCTACGGCTTGATGACATACATGAGAGAACTCAATTACTATTTGCATCATAGGCCTCTAAAAGGAATTGCAGAATCTAATGTTGGCCTTCAGCCGGATGAACTTGAGGATTAGTATAGTAGCCTTAGAAGTAATAACAGTAGTAAACTGATCACAGTGTTGTTTAGGCCTTACTACAAAACATTCCTACAGGACATCTTATTTATCAAATAGAAATATTTTGTTTATTCCACAAAAAACTGAGCTTTTACAAAGCGTCATAGGAATGATGCATAAATGATGCAGAACAATGCATAAATTATTCCAGTCACTGCATTTACATGACAAGGGGACCATATGTCCCCTAGTTTTTCAGTTTAGTTAGAGATGCCTTGTCAGAAGTACTTGAAATAGCAAAGGAACATGGTCATCTAAGAGGCCTGGTACCTCACTTGGTTGAAGTGGGATAACTCACCTACAATATGTGTGATGACATAATCCTGCTAGCTAAGTGCTCTGACCATAATATGATGGTTCTTAAATTTATGTTGTATTCCTATGAAGCGGTATGAAAATTAACTATCAGGAGAGTGAAGTGTTTAGGATTGGTTTATCTAATGAAGAGGCTCTAAAAGTTGTAATTTGAGGAATTGACTCATCACTTATCTAGGTCTACTAATCAACCAGTCTAAACTATCCAAATAAGATTTTGTTGGGTTTGTCAAGAAAGTGGAAAAGAGGTTGGCATCATGGAAATCTTGTCACTTGTCGTACGGGGGCGTAAGATTTTGATTAATGCTTGCTTGAGTAGTATCCCGATGTATGCAATGGAGGTGTTTATGCTACCAGAACAAATACACCACAACATTGACAGTTTGAGGAGTAACTTTTTTTGGAAGGAATTAGAAAGGAAGAATAACTATCACATGATAAGATGGGATGCTTTGTGTGCTCCGAGAGATCTTGGTGGTATGGGGTTCCTTGACACTAGAGCTTTTAAGCTAGCACTGTTGAATAAGTGGGTGTATAAACTAGAAACTGGTCATACATGATTATGTTTTGACATTGTGAAGAAGAAATACTATCTTTCTAAAGGTTTTCTTAAATATTCTACCTTGGGGGTCATTTTTTGGAAGAGTTTTTGTAAGGCTAGATTTTGGACATACAAAGGTGGGGGATACCGGTTGGGGTCAGGGGAATGAGTGTCATTCTGGCATAATGTTTGGTATCAAGATGCCCCTTTAAGTATTCAATTTCACAGTATTTATGCAATTTGCTACAACTCCCAAGCGTTAGTGGTAGATATGGCCAAGAGAACATGCATGTTCGTCTGAATCAGGGCATTAATTTCAGAGAAAATTGGAAAAGGGGAAATTTTTAGCAACCTGAACGGGGACGGCGGCGTGCGCTCGGGGACGGGGACAGCGGCGCGGGGTCTGGGGACAACGACGTGGGCTCCGGTGGAGTTCAGGGCGACGGGTTCCGAGGGTGGCGGCGCGGGCTCCGGGACGGGGATGGCGGCGTGCGTCGGGGACTGGGACGGCAACGACGAGGGGTCCGGGTACACCGACGCGGGCTCCGGTGATGGGCTTCGAGGACGACACTACGGCTCCGAGGTGGCGGCGAGGGGTCCGGGGACGACAACGACGGGCTCCAAGGGTGGCGGCGCGGGCACTGGGAGCGGTAATAACTGGCGGGAGAAGATTAGGGCTTAGGGTTTTCAGACAGCGGGAGCGAAATATTTATATAGGTGGATTAGCAGTGGCGGGCATGCTGATGTCATCCTGCCCGCCACTGCTATTTTCTCTTAGTAGTGGCGGGCATGCTGACGTCACCAGCCCGCCACTACTAATCCGCCCGCCGCTGGTGCTCAATGCCACTACTAAAAGGAATAGCAGTGGCGGGCTGATGACGTCAACATGCCCACCACTGATTACACCCGACCGCCACTACACATGTCAAGAAACACTTTGTAGCGCAGTGGTGCGGGGGTTGCTTTGGTGCCATGCGGTTCGAGGTTCGAACCTTGCTGCCGGCAGGCGGTTTGAGTTTCGAACCTTGCTGCTAGCTGTAGGACCGAAAGTAGCGACCAGAGGGGGGGTGAATGGGCGCCTTAAAAATTCTTTCGAATATATGGCCTATTCCCAACACCCAAGACACCTCAAAAGACTAAGCAGCAGAATATGAACAGATAGCCTAAGTCTAAAGGTATCCAGCCTAGAAGCAACTGATGTCAAACAGAGAACTACCAAAGCAGTGCTAATAGACAGATAAACAGTATACACAAGACAAGGCAAGACAAACTTCTCAGTATAACACTCTAAGTGCACTAAGAATGAAGTGAGAAGTTACCGTTCGAAATCTGTCTCCTGTTCGAAACTTGGCGAAGCCTGCTTCGCTGGTCGAGGCCTGCTTCATAGTGTCGAAGCCTGCTTCGCTGGGTCAAAGCCTGCTTCGGAGGTCGAGGCCTGTTGAAGTTGAGCGAAGGTTGAAGTTGACGTGCCGAAGGTTTGATTAGTCTAGCCTAGCTCGAGTGTAAGTGCGAAGTATGCTTCGAAGCGAAGTATGACAGTGTTGAGACTTGCTTCGAACAATGTGCTTCGAAGCCTATCCTTCGAACAGAGCTTCGAACACAATGCACAAAAAAACAGCCTTCGAAGGATAAGCGAAGCCCGACACGTGGTAGCAAAATCAACTCGAAGCCTACACGACTACGATCGAAGCTAGCACCATCGAGGTATGACCTTCGAACCACAGGCCAGCTTCGAAACAGACTCCGAAGCCTGTCGAAGTATGATGTTTGAATAGCTCTAGTTGGAGTTCACCTTCGCAAAGACAGTCGAAGTATGACAAGCCAACATACTAAGTACAACACATACTTCGAAGCTAAAATCACAGGACAAGAGTGAAGTCAAAGTTCAAGCGAAGCCCTCGAGGATATCAGATCGAAGCCTGCCTCACGACGCTGAGGGGCTTCGAACAGAGAAGGGGCTTCGCCAGAGAACAGCCAGAAAAGGGACTTTAGTCCTGTCAACTCGATCAAAAAGTTGTGCAGTAAAAGCAAGGCTAGAGTACTAGTGTACTGTTGCTACAGTGTAGTAGTACTACTTGCAACGAGTATGAACTAGTACTACTTCCTTGAAGAACAGTAGCAACCGAGGCACAAATATTCAGGAAAATTAGCTATGCACGTGAAACGAAGCCATAAAAACTGCTACAAAAATGCTGCGCGCGATCAGAGAATAGAAGCCTCACTGCATCAGAGAAGACTGAATAAATGCAAGGCACAAAATCAAGAACAACAGCCTGGCGGCGCACAACCGAAGAGAGAGAGAGAGAGAAAATGCAAGAGACAAAATGACCCAAAGGAGTAGTATTGATTTCAGCCAAAAGGGTAGTCCAACCCTAGGGATTGGGGCCCTATTTATAGGCTGCCCAATGGCCTAGAATATTCCACCAGCCCTTAGGGTTTTTACAGACGCTAAATAAAGGAAATGACTCAACTGCCCTTAGGTATTTTTACAGACACAATAGAATGACTGTGGGCCTAGAGATACAGATGACTTATCCGGAAGCTAAACTTTCGTAGCAACTACGGCTTCTCTTCTGGACAGTCGGATACAAGATCAACGGTTGTCAGTTTTGCGCCGAAACTGACAAAGCCTCCAATTTTTGACAAAGCACAAGAAAACAAAGAAGAAGAAAATAAGGTAAAAGTTTAACCCTAATGACCAAAAGCCAAACAAAAGGAAGAAGTAGTCATTATGGTTAACCAAAACGTAAAAGCTCAAAATGAGTGCGATTTCAGAACAACAAGGATATCAACAGAGTAAGAACAAGCGAGACAAAAACTCCCCCTTAAACTCTGATCCCAAATTTTCTCCCCCTTGTTGACAAGTGAACTCATCAAGCACTCAACCGAGACACAGACTCCCCCTGAAACGCAACTCCCCCTCAAAATACGCGATGAATGCAACTGGGGTGCAGGTGGAGTGAATAAAGCATGCTTCTCAGATATGATTGACAGCAATTACAAACATCTAACAAGTATAGCGAAAGACATACTGTCGAAGACGCATGGCATGATCAGTGCAACAGATGATATCTAAAGACAGTCATTAGCACACATTTTTCAGTTTTTGCAAACAAAAGCATCACCACATTTTCCAGTAAACAAGCAAGGTAAAGCATGAGATGCAAATGCTATTTGATATCTACCAAGATAAGCATTATCCAAAACAAGGTGCTTCAGCAAACTTGTTATCATTTCAATTTTCATGGCTGTTTCTTTTCTCCTTTTCATTTATGCCAGGGGTTATTTGCATGTCAAACCTTATGCTGACCGACCAAGTCAAGCCTAGGCCAGAACTGGACCATCAGAAGCTTAAGACATTTGGTCTTGGCACACACTACACTGTCCTAGTTCATACCAAAGTGCTATGGTACGCAGTCGAGAACAATGTAATGCGACAAAGCAAACCCACCTGGATCTTTTCAAGTTATGCATAAAAAGGCATGGAATTTACATTTTTCTTGATTTTTATCATTTTTAACGCACATTTCCATGTTTTAAAGCAGAAAGATGTCCAAGTTGCATGTTTGCATCTAAGTCAGGAACTAGCTACAAGGCATGTAACAGATAGCAAAACATTCAGCCTACACATGATAGTTACCAGAAGCAATGGTGATCATTTTTCAAGTTTTAAAGCATAAAAGCCATGCATATGTGAGGAGCCATGCTGAATAGCGTGGGCCTCATGGCTCCAGATGTGATGAGTCATTGTCAACGATAGTCAAAGAGGACAGAAAAGAGAGAAGACCTGCTGTGTCTGGGCCGCGTGTGACTCAGGTACACGGGCAGCGAGTGACTGTCGGGCAGAGGGGCCGCGAAGTCGGGCTGGCCCAATCCGGGTACATGGGCTAGGAGCAGCAGAAGATCCACTGGTCTGTTGACCGGGATTGACTCAGGTACACGGGCGGCGAGCGATTGCCGGGCTGAGGAAGCCGTGGAATCGGGCCGGCCCAATCCGGGTACACGGTGCGAAGACGGTGGACGCTTTGTCAGTTTCGGCGCAAAACTGACGACCGTTGATTTCGGATCTGACCGTCCTGAGGTGAAGCCGTAGCTGCTACGAAAGCTCCGCATCAGGACAAGTTACCTTTATTTAGGTTTTTACTATTTTGCCTTTAGGCCCACAGTCTGTCAGTCGAGTCTGTAAAAAAAAACCCTAGGGGTATTTCTGCATTTTCCCATTTAATGGGCTGCCTATAAATAGGCCCCAATATCCTAGGGTTAGAGTACCCCATTTTTAATATACACTTTCTAGATTTCTGAAATTCGTGGGTCATTTTTCTCTGTTTCCATGTGTGCGCCACTGACAAGCATTTTATTCACGTTGCTTTGAAATCGTCATCATGGTTCGTTTCTGATTCATCGCATTTGGTTCTTCTGGTCAATAGGAAGTTTTTATTTTCTGTGCTTCATCCTTCCGTTTCTGCAGTATGCTTATTTATTCGATGTCTTGTTGTGTGTGCGAACAGCAAACTTCTCTGTGTGGTGATTTGGACTCTCTTCATTCACTGTCTTTGATCTTCTAAAGTTTTTAGTTCTTGTGTCATTTAAAAACAGGCTAGTATCAGATCTGTATTTTCAAAGTATGTCGTTGGACTAATGCATGCACGATTGTCTAGATGTTCTAGCTTCAGCAGTCTACTACATATTTTTCCTAGTCTAAACATAGCCTGGAGCATACATACATCTAGCACATGATTTCCTAGGAGCTGTGGTTCTATGGCCTAGCATGGCAGAGCTATTTTCGTTGTGGATCAACTGTGGCAAGCCATGTTTTGTTGTCAGTTAATGTTTTGCAATACACGCTGTTTTTTATTCACTTCAGATCCTGAACAAAGTGTGTAGCTCTGTAGCTACAGTACTGTTCTTCTTGCAGCTTTGCAGTAGCAGCTTCTCTTTCCTATCACAACACTACAGAAGAGTACTTATTGCTTTTGAAAAGCTGCAGTCACATACGTGTGGGTCCCATGTCACGGTTCAGATAGCTTCGAAATTTCTGCATGCTTCGGCTGTGTGTTTCTTCGTTTCCGAAGTCCATCTATTGAGCGAAGGCTGTCACATGCATGTCTTTCGGATTTCATTGCTTTCACAGTGAAACGATCTCACACTCCCTGACAAAGGCCGGTTAAACGTCTCGTTCGAGAATTTTTGCAAAAGGGTTCGTTTCTTGTTTTCTGCCTTTGAGGACCTCGGTCCGAAGCTAGCATTTCGAAGGTGCTTCGACAGATGTGAAGCAAACCCATTATTCGAAGGTCCTCACTTCGAAGACAGCACTCCGAAATGAATAGGCTTCGGTGTTTCTAGAAGTGGGCTGTGATAGTCTGCTAAACAGACTTCGAAGCCATATATCTCCGAAGCACAGTAGCATCGAAGGCTTTGTTTGGAATTCTTTTTTCATCAGTTCTTGGCTCTGGTACGATATTTTCGAAGCAGGCTTCATCTGAGATACTCTTCGCTGAACTACTGCACGGACTTCAACCAAGTACAGGCTTCGCATTGCACAGGCTTCGTCAACCACCGAACAGGAGACAACTTTGAACAGTAACTCTTCATATCTTTTTACGTGCACTCAGTCTAGTTGCTGTGTTGGTTTATTTCTGTGAACCTTGACTTTCCCTTATTTTAGAAGCGTAATTAATCTGCCTATTTTCTCAATGATGGTGTTTTTTGAACTAGGACACTAGTCATTTCTAGGCTAGATCTTTTTAGGCTTTGGCGATCTGTTCATGTTTTGCTGCTAAGTATTTTGAGGTGCGTTAGGTATTGGGAGCAGGCCATTGATTCGAAAGAATTTTTAGGCGCCCATTCACCCCCCCTCTGCTCGCTACTTTCGGTCCTACAAGTGGTATCAGAGCCTGGTTAGGGTTTTTCCATACCTTAACCGGTTCTAAACCTCAGTAGTGATCATGACTTCTCCTGGCAAGGTCCCGTCCTTGGAAGCTTATGGCTATAATTATTGGAAGACTCGCATGCGAGCCTATCTCATGAGCCAAAGCTCGGACATCTGGGACATTTGCGTTCACGCTACGTTTGTCATATTGCCAGTTGCTGAGCGTGATTCTCCTGGTATCATCGCCCAGCATGTTAACAATAGCAAAGCTGTGAACATCTTGTTTTCTGGTTTGGGTCCCACTGAATTTGAGCGTGTGAGCCATCTCTCCACTGCGAGAGAGATCTGGGCTACCCTCCAGGCACACCATGAGGGGACAGCCCAGGTCAAGGCTCGGCTCTATCAGACCTACCGGCGTGAATATGAGAACTTCACACAAAAGCCGGGTGAATCTGTTGAAGCGTTGTTTGGTCGTTTTCAGTCGATCATAAACAAGCTTCGGGACAACAAGGCTGAGGGTGTTCAGTTGGTCTCAGATCATGAACAGGCGCTCAAGGTTCTTCATACCTTGGACCCAAAGATCTGGGAGATCAAGGTATCCTCTATCATTGAGAGCACTTCTTATGATACCTTGACCATTTCTGATTTGTTTAGCAAGCTGAAGGCCACTGAGGTTGATACCCAGTTGAGATCAAATCTCACTGGCTCTGGATCAAAGTCTCTGGCCCTTGCTACACCTTCTGTTGATCCCTCTTCTGTGAGTTGTGTTGGGTTCTCTTTGATGTCTATCACTGAGGATCAGCTTGAGTCGTTGGGAGATGATGATTTGTGTCTTTTTAACAACCGGGTGCGTCGTGTCTATGATAAGAGGATGTTCAAAAGACACGGCACAAAGACCGGATGCTTTGAGTGTGGTGATCCAGGACACTTCATCGCCGACTGCCCCAAGCGCATTGGACACAAGAAGGGCACCGGTGGTGGCTTCCACGACTCCGGCAAGCACGACAGCTCCTCCTTCAATAAGGGCAAGCCAAAGACCAGATTTTTCAGAAAGGCCCTAAAGGACTACCGGCAAGAGAACAAGAAGCGCGACAAGGCCTTCTTCGCTGAGATGGAGAAGAGCTACTCCAAGCGGTCCACATCTTCTTCCTCTTCATCGAGCTCAAGCGATGAGGAGATCATCATCAGGAAGGGGAAGGACAAGGACGATCCAGCGGGCCTTTGCTTCATGGCTTTCGGGGATAGACCGAAGAGCCACTCACACCAGCGCCGAAGATCCCGCAAGAGCTTCTGCTCAATGGATCTTGGGGATAAGGAAGAAAAGAGCTCCTCCGATGACTCCGACGACGACAACAAGGTATCATCCTATGAACGAGAAATTGTTGATTTACTTGAGAGCAATCGTCAGGAGTTAAAGTATCGGGAAAAACTGCTTAGGGGGGCTAAGAAGAGGATAGATGAGTTAGAGAGTGAGCTTGCCATGGCCAACAGCAGAATTGAGAGTCTATCTTCTTCTCCTTGCTTGGGTGATAGCAGTGAGTGCCCAAAGTGTGAGGTGCTTCTGTGTGACCTGTCGACTCTGAATTCCAGGTACACAGAAAGGGTTGATGAGAGGGACGCTTTGGCCACTGAGCTTGAAAGCACTCAGCTGAAGCTGAAAGATGCTCAAGCCACTGTCGTCGTACCCTGTGCTGATTGCCCATCTCATCTTGCTAGTTTAGCTGAGCTGAAAGTCAAGGGCGATAAGCATCTGGGTGATTTGGAGAGAATGAGAGTTGAGCTTGCGCAGACTAGGCTAGAGCTTGAGACATTGTCAGTTCCACCCACTGTCTGTGAAAACTGTCTGTCTCTTAGAATGGAGTTGATTAAGCTGAAAGCCGAGAAGTCTGTCCAGATAGATAGTGAGTGTGAGACCTGCTTGTCTCAGGTGGAGGTACTAGCTTCTTTGAGAGAGGAGCTAGCTGATTCTCAGAATGAGAACTTTTACCTCCGGTCTATCCTGAGTTGGATCAGTGCAAGAGAGCCACAGCTCGGCATGATGATCCAGCAGTTCAAGAGACAGGATGGGTTTGGGGTAGGTTACACCTATACCAAGGCTGACTTTGAGAGTGCCATTAGCCGGGCAGTGGAGTGGAGTAAAATGACTCCTGAGCAGAGATATCCCAAGACCCATTCCACTGAGTCTTCCCAGGCTTGTCAGCCCAAGGATGGAGTGATCCATGAACCACCCAAAGCTCCACCCAAGAAACCCATCTGGGTTCCAAAGCCCAAACTCCTCCACACTTCTCTTGACTCTCTTCCTGGACCCTCTCAACCCAAGAAGCCGACACCAAACACCACTAAGCCCAAGAACCCCAAGCCTCAACCACATTCCAAGAAGCCCACCTATCATTGTGAGTACTGTCAGAGAGACGGGCATCTTGCGGAGTTTTGCTTCAGGAGGAAGCGGGTTGAGAGAGCAGAGCGTGCTCGTGGTGGTCAGGAGCAGTTCTACCAGCAGGGTGGTAGACTGCGTGTTCCTCGACGCGGGGAGAGGCTGGAGGCCAGGCCGCGTCGTGTAGGTGGTGGTAGAGGAGACGGCTTTCATGCCCGTGCTCCAGATGGTGGTGCTCGTTCCGGTAGAGCTCCAGGCCGTTTTGGCTACGGACCTGGACCTCGTAGCCGAGGTTTTAGGCAGAACCGAGGACCGCGCTTTGAGCCGCGTTATGGTCCAAGCTTTTCTGATGATTTCTGCTTTCTGTCTTTTGAGCAGATGGCTCGACACTGGTTTAGCTCTTTTGCTAAACCCGGTGCCGGACCATTTGCTCCCACTTACAACCACTGATTGTGCAGGATCGGGGACTGGAGGACGTTTGGATCATGGACTCAGGATGCTCTCGCCACATGACGGGACATCGCAGATGGTTCTCCAGTCTCACTCCCCCGAGCTCCAAAGAATACATCACCTTCGGGAACAGTGGTCAAGGGAAAGTAAGTGGCATTGGCTCAATTCGCATTTCAGACCATTTTTCTTTGAAGAACGTTGCTTTTGTTGGAAACTTGAACTTCAATTTGATTTCTGTTTCGCAACTTCTTGAGGATGGTTTGGAGGTGCGTTTTAAGAAGGGCAATTCTTCTGTGTTTGATTCTAGAGGGTCTTTGATTTGCCAGATATTACCTTTCGGTAAAGTTTTTCGGATTGACTTCTCTAGTTCTTTTGGCCCTTCTCGCTGTTTAATTGTTGGATCTTCTTCTGAGCTCTGGAAGTGGCATAGGAGGTTAGGCCATTTGAGTTTTGACCTGCTAGTCAGGTTGAGCTCTATGGACCTCATCCGAGGATTGCCCAAGCTTAAGATGGAGAAGGATCTAGTTTGCCATCCCTGTCGTCACGGGAAAATGGTTGCCGCTTCTCACTCACCTGTGACTCAGGTGATGACTTCGTATCCGGGTGAGCTGTTACACATGGACACTGTCGGTCCAGCTCGGGTACGCTCAGTCGGTGGGAAGTGGTACGCACTTGTGATTGTTGACGACTTTTCTCGATTCTCGTGGGTTTTCTTTTTGGAGTCTAAGGATGAAACTTTTCATTTTGTTCATGACCTGATTTTGAAGCTGAAGAATGAGAACAATGGTCGGATGCGAGCAATTCGCTCCGACAACGGCTCTGAGTTCAAGAACTCTCAGTTCGTCAGCTTCTGTAGTGATCAGGGTCTTGACCATTAGTTTTCTGCTCCTTACACTCCCCCATAGAATGGCGTTGTGGAACGAAAGAACCGCACGCTAGTCGAGATGGCCAGGACGATGCTCGATGAGCACAGGACTCCTAGGCGCTTTTGGGCTGAAGCCATGAACACGGCTTGCTATCTTGCCAACCGCATTTTTCTTAGAGCTTACCTTGGTAAGACCTCTTATGAGTTGCGGTTTGGCAGACAGCCCAAGGTGAGCCACTTGCGAGCGTTTGGCTGCAAGTGCTTTGTGCTCAAGAGGGGAGGGCATTTGGACAAGTTTGAGTCTCGTTGCTGGGATGGTGTTTTTCTTGGTTACGCTTTGCATTCTCGAGGCTTTCGTGTTTGGAACCTCGACTCCCAGCAGCTTGTCGAGACTTGCGAGGTTTCTTTTGATGAGTCCTTGCCTTCTTCATCTCCTTCTTTTGAGCTTTCTTGTGATGGTGAGCTCGGAGAGTCCATATTTGAGGAAGATGAGAATACTCCAGCTGCTGATGAGGGTGGGCCTTCTGCACCTTCTGCAGAGCCCACACCTTCTGAGACTTGGACTGAGGACGAGGGCGGACCTCTGATCACTTCTTCCACTTCGATCGAGCCCCCTCAGTCGAGTCCAGAGGTGCCAGCTGCTGACTCCGGTGAGGTGACTTCAGATCACCAGGGATCCCGAGCAGTTCAGCGTGATCACCCCTCAGAGCTCATCATCGGTGATGTGTCTTCAAGAACTTTGCGTTCGTCTGTTGACTCTCTTGCTGTGTTTGCTGAATCTGCTTTTGTTGCATCTTTTGAGCCCAGAGACATTTCTCATGCTCTTTCTGACTCGAACTGGATTAATGCCATGCAAGAAGAGCTTGAGAATTTTGTCCGCAATCGGGTTTGGACTCTAGTAGAGCTGCCACCAGGATGCAACCCCATAGGCACCAAGTGGGTGTTCAAGAACAAGCAAGGTGAAGATGGGGTTGTGGTGCGCAACAAAGCTCGACTAGTTGCCCAGGGTTTTTGCCAGAAGGAAGGTATTGATTTTGAAGAAACCTTCGCTCCTGTTGCCCGTCTTGAGTCCATTCGCATTCTTTTAGCTTTTGCCGCTTCAAAGGGTTTTAAGCTTTTTCAAATGGACGTCAAGAGTGCTTTTCTGAACGGGTACATAGAGGAGGAGGTCTATGTTAGGCAGCCCCCCGGTTTTGAGAACCCCAAATTTCCTCGACATGTTTTTAAGCTGCAGAAAGCTTTATACGGGTTAAAGCAAGCCCCCAGGGCTTGGTATGACCGGTTAAAGCAGTTTTTGTTGGGGAAGGGCTTTGTGATGGGTTCTGTGGATAAGACTCTCTTCTTGCTCAGAGATGCTTCAGATTTTTTAGTTGCTCAGATATACGTGGACGATATTATCTTTGGCGGTACTACTAACGATCTTGTGTCCAAGTTTTCTGAGCAGATGCACAGCGAGTTTGAGATGAGCCTCATGGGTGAGCTCAAGTATTTTCTAGGGCTCCAGATCAAGCAGACCAAGGACGGCACCTTCATCCACCAGGGTAAGTACACTCGGGACATGTTGAAGAAATTCGACTTTGGTGGAGAGCTGAAGCCTCAGATGACCCCAATGGGTACATCTGGGGGCCTGGACAAGGACGAGAGCGGTGTCAAGGTAAATGAGAGAGAGTTTCGAGGGATGATTGGTTCGCTGCTGTACTTGACGGCGACGAGGCCAGACATACAGTTCGCCGTGGGACTGTGCGCGCGCTTCCAGTCTTCACCACGCGCGTCTCATCGGCAAGCTGTCAAGCGCATCTTCAGGTATCTTACCTATGCGCCTGATCTCGGTCTTTACTATTCAGCATCATCTTCTCTTGATTTATCTGGCTTTTCGGACGCTGACTTTGGTGGGTGCCGGTTGGATCGCAAGTCGACTTCCGGTACTTGCCAGTTTCTCGGTTCTTCTCTTGTCTCTTGGTCTTCTCGAAAGCAATCTGGAGTTGCTCTTTCGACCACTGAGGCTGAGTATGTAGCTGCTGCTAGCTGCTGCTCACAGTTGGTTTGGATGATTTCCACTTTGAGAGATTTTGGATTGTTCTTTCCTACCAGAGTTCCCTTGTTTTGCGACAGCACCAGTGCAATTAGTGTAGGGAAAAACCCATGTCTCCATTCAAAAACCAAACACATTGATGTGCGCTTTCACTTTTTGCGGGATCAATATGAGAAAGGTGTCATTGACCTTGTTCATGTTGATACCCATCATCAGTTGGCTGATATTTTCACCAAACCCCTAGATCAGTCTACCTTTGAGCGTTTACGAGGGGATTTGGGTGTTGTGTATCCTTTTAGGATATTTTGCGTCAGTTTTCCTTCTTCTTTACTCTTTTCTTGAGTCTTTTGGTGTGTGTTCATATCATACATATTCACATATCACACTTTGAGCCTGCTTCTGTTATATGATTGAACTGCTTTACTTATTCTAGCTGGTACATGCTTTTGATTACTTGTCAATGATCATGCGTTGGTTCAGTTCACTTGATATGTCTGATATCTGTCATATGCATGGCTTTTATGCTTTAAACATGAAAAATGATCACCATTGCTTCCGGTAACTAGCATGTGTAGGCTGAGTGCATTTGCTATCTGTTACATGCCTTGTAGCTAGTTCATCACATAGATGCAGATATGCAACTTGGACATCTTTATGCTTTAACATGGAAAATGTGCTATAAAAATGATAAAAATCAAATGAATGAAATTCCATGCCTTTTTATGCTTGAGTTGAAAAGATCCAAGTGGGTTTGCCTTGTCGCATTGCATTGTTCTGGACTGCTTACCATAGCACTTTGGTATGAACTAGGACAATGTAGTGTATGCCAAGACCAATGTCTTAAGCTTCTGATGGTCCAGTTCTGGCCTAGGCTTGACTTGGTCGGTTAGCATAAGGTTTGACATGCAAATAACCCTTGGCAAAAATGAAAATGAAAAAGGAAAATGAAAAAGCCTGAACATTTAAAAGACAACAAGTTTGCTGAAGCACTTTGTTTTGGACGATGCTTATCTTGGTAGATATCAGTTAGCTTCTGCATCTCATGTTTTACCTCGCTTGTTAACTGGAAAATGTGGTGATGCCTTTGTTTGCAAAAACTGAAAAATGCGTGCTCATGACTTTCTTTAGATATCATCTGTTGCACTGATCATGCCATGTGTCTTAGATAGTATGTCTTTTGCGCTACTTGTTAGATGTTGTAATTGCAGTCAATCATATCTGAGAAGCATGCTTTCTGCACTCCACTTGCACCCCAGTTGCATTCATTGCATATTTTGAGGGGGAGTTGCATTTCAGGGGGAGTCAGTGTTGTTTAGAGTGCTTGATGAGTTCACTTGTCAACAAGGGGGAGAATTTTTGGTATAAGAGTTTAAGGGGGAGTTTTTGTCCCGACTGTCCTTACTCTTTTGATATCCTTGTTGATATTTCTGAGACTGCACTCGTTTTGAGCTTTTACCTTTGGTTAACCATAATGACCGTATCTTGCTTTTGTTCGGTTTTTGGTCATTAGGGTTAAACTTTTACTTTATTTTCTTCTTCTTTGTTTTCTTGTGTTTTTGTTTTCGTGTTTCCACGGTTGTTCGCAGGTACTGAAAAGCAGATGAAGTGAAGTGTTGACAATGCACTCATCAAGGGGGAGATTGAGGAGCCATGCTGAATAGCGTGGGCCTCATGGCTCCAGATGTGATGAGTCATTGTCAACGATAGTCAAAGAGGACAGAAAAGAGAGAAGACCTGCTGTGTCTAGGCCGCGTGTGACTCAGGTACACGGGTAGCGAGTGACTGTCGGGCAGAGGGGCCGCGAAGTCGGGCTGGCCCAATCCGGGTACATGGGCTAGGAGCAGCAGAAGATCCACTGGTCTGTTGACCGGGATTGACTCAGGTACACAGGCGGCGAGCGATTGCCGGGCTGAGGAAGCCGCGGAATCGGGGCCGGCCCAATCCGGGTACACGGTGCGAAGACGGTGGACGCTTTGTCAGTTTCGGCGCAAAACTGACGACCGTTGATTTCGGATCTGACCGTCCTGAGGTGAAGCCGTAGCTGCTACGAAAGCTCCGCATCAGGACAAGTTACCTTTATTTAGGTTTTTACTATTTTGCCTTTAGGCCCACAGTCTGTCAGTCGAGTCTGTAAAAAAAAACCCTAGGGGTATTCTGCATTTTCCCATTTAATGGGCTGCCTATAAATAGGCCCCAATATCCTAGGGTTAGAGTACCCCATTTTTAATATACACTTTCCAGATTTCTGAAATTCGTGGGTCATTTTTCTCTGTTTCCATGTGTGCGCCACTGACAAGCATTTTATTCACGTGCTTTGAAATCGTCATCATGGTTCGTTTCTGATTCATCGCATTTGGTTCTTCTGGTCAATAGGAAGTTTTTATTTTCTGTGCTTCATCCTTCCGTTTCTGCAGTATGCTTATTTATTCGATGTCTTGTTGTGTGTGCGAACAGCAAACTTCTCTGTGTGGTGATTTGGACTCTCTTCATTCACTGTCTTTGATCTTCTAAAGTTTTTAGTTCTTGTGTCATTTAAAAACAGGCTAGTATCAGATCTGTATTTTCAAAGTATGTCGTTGGACTAATGCATGCACGATTGTCTAGATGTTCTAGCTTCAGCAGTCTACTACATATTTTTCCTAGTCTAAACATAGCCTGGAGCATACATACATCTAGCACATGATTTCCTAGGAGCTGTGGTTCTATGGCCTAGCATGGCAGAGCTATTTTCGTTGTGGATCAACTGTGGCAAGCCATGTTTTGTTGTCAGT